>CP137684.1:7100969-7129679 GCA_037976565.1 Mesocentrotus franciscanus
GTTTGTCAACGAAACGCATATTACATACAGAAAGATTGTTATACAGACATCTGGAAAGCAACTATAAGAAAAAATACATTTTCTCGAGTCCAATAAACAGTTTCAATGAGTCCAATCAGTCTATGTTCACAATGCTTTGTTATTATCAAAGAAACCATGAAAGTTAAAGTTCTGGTTTCCTTTTCCACATGGAATTCAGTGAATTCACCAATGTTCAACTGTTCAAGTATGATGCTTCACTGTTACAATGTAGTGTTCAACTGTTCAAGAAATATGGTTCACACAAGGATTGTTCACTTTTCCATGTGAATATATATCAATTTGTTGCTCACTTCTGTCCAAAGTTCATACACGAGATAAAGCATCCGCAATAAAATTGTCCTTTCCTGGCACATGTTGAATGTCCAAGTTGTATTCTTGGAGCAGCAAACTCCATCGCGTCAGTCTTTGTTTTTTGTTTTTCATTCTGTTGAGGAATGTCAGGGGGTTATGATCAGTTAATACCCTGACTGGATGTTGAGATCCACTGACATACACGTCAAAATGTTCAAGTGCAAGTATCAAAGCCAATGTTTCTTTTTCCACAGTAGAATAGTTCTTTTGACTTGCACTGAATTTCTTTGAGAAGAATGATATGGGTCTGTCGATACCTTCAGCGTCTGCTTGAGTAAGAACTGCCCCAGCACCCACATCACTCGCGTCCACCATCAGGCTGAACGGCTGGTTGAAATCCGGAGCCATCAGTACCGAATTAGTAGATAAGAGGGCTTTCGCCTGGTTGAAAGCACTCTGGCAGTCGTCGGACCAGACGAACTTCACTTCTTTGCGTAGTAGATTGGTAAGAGGAGCCACGACATCAGAGAAGTTATGGCAGAATCGTCTGTAGTAGCCTGCCATGCCCAGAAACCGCATCAGTTCCTTCCGGTTGGTTGGAGTCAGGAAAGCCAGTATCGATTTCACCTTCGCCGAGATTGGTCGAACTTGACCAGAACCAACAACATGACCAAGGAAAGAACACTTGCACCTCCAAACTCACTCTTTGCCAAATTGACTGTCATTTTGACGGCCGACAACCTTTCGAACAACTCTCTGATTCTCTGTACATGCTCATCCCACTCCTCACTATACACAATTATGTCGTCTATGTATGCTTCACAACCTTCCATATTGGTTACAAGACTATTCACAAGTCTTTGAAATGTCGCAGGCGCATTTTCATACCAAACGACATCACTGTATATTGGACCTTGCGGAGAAAACGCCGAGATCTCTTGTGCTCTTTTTGTCAAAGGAATTTGCCAGTATCCCTTTAAGCAGGGACGTGATAGGGAAGGACTGGAAACAAGCCGCTCTCCTTTGACCCCATGCTCCAAGCCGCCGAAAAGTTATGCGCTCATCTCCAACTGTTGACCAGGTGGTGAGATAAAAGAGCGCATGAAATTTCAGGATTTAGAATTCCTACATCAGAAAATGGTATCACAGCAACTGTTCGCTGTCCCTTTCAATGATTTCTCATCCATTGTTGAATGTGTAAAGAGTACAACAAGCGAACACAAACTTGTGTAATTTCACCTTTTTAAAACTTCAAATATACAAAAAACACGCGAAAACACGCAATAGCGAACTTAATGTTGTTCAAGATTGTAAATCATGGATTAAATAACGGGACATTAAAACATGCACAAAATAGCGCATTATCCTAAAATATTGAGTTTTTGTCAGGATGTAATTTTCTTTACCAACTCTGGCACACAAATTATAGGAAGGACGGAGTACTAAATTTGAAAATTTGTTTGATGCACTATTCCCAATACAATCCCCATTTAAAGTTTTTGATTTACACTGAAATTTTGCCGGTAATCTAATATTTTGTAATAAATGTAAAACTGGTGCCTGGCTTCCGAAAGTCCCCGCAGTCGAAGCGCGGTTCGGAGCATGGAACTTCAAAGCCAAGTGGAATGTTACATATCCCATTGTTACGCTTTAGAACTCACGAATGCGTTTGAATAAATTACAAGAGTTTCGCCTCCTTTCTTTCACCTCCCTGCTTTAAGAGATCAAATTTGCTCACATACTTTGCTTTGCCTATACGGTCTATGCAATCGTCTATTCGCGGAATCGGAAACGAATCAGTCTTCGTGCACGCGTTTACTTTTCTGTAATCCGTACAGAAACGATTCGATTTGTCCGGCTTAGGAACAAGGATGCATGGAGAAGACCATGCACTGCTACTTGGCTCGATAATGCCGTTTTGTAGCATGTAGTCAATTTCTTTTCAAGATTTTTCAGTTTTGTCGGGTTTGCACGATATGGTGCCTGTTTGATTGGGGTCGTATCTCCCACATCAACATCATGCTCAACAGCATCAGTTCGGGAGGAACATCAGCAAATAATTGTGGATATTCACTCAACAGCTCTTTCACATCGCTCCTCTCCTTCACAGACAAATGGGTTAGTTTATTATCTATGTGTGCTAGAACCTCTGAATTTTCAATTTCACACATGGGTTCTCTCTTTCAATCTTGCACACTTCTTTCTCAACTTCACCCTGTGAGTCACATTCAACAGCACTCAACACTGGTTGTGCTTTACTCTCGTCATCTCTCCGGATATATGGCTTAAGCATATTCACATGACACACACGTCTCTTCTTCTGCCTATCTGGAGTATTGAAAACATAGTCGACATCACCAACTTTCTCAGCAATAGTGTATGGCCCAGAAAATCTAGCCTGCAGAGAATGACCAACTATCGGCAGTAAGACCAAGACTTCATCTCCTACCTCGAAATTTCTTTCTTTGGATTTCCTGTCATACCATGACTTCATCCTCTCCTGAGAATCAGACAAGTTCTGTCTGGCAACCTCCCACGCCTTAATTATGCATTCTCTCACGGAAAGTACTCACATACTCCAACACATTTGCTTGTGCATCATCACACAACAGTCTCTCTTTCAGCAACTTCAATGGTCCACGTACTGAGTGACCGTACACCAACTCAAAAGAACTGAACCCAAGCGACTCTTGTACAGCATCTCGCACAGCAAACAACAACAAGGGAACTCCCTCATCCCATTGTTTCTCTGATTGCATACAATACGTTTTCAACATATTCTTCAAAGTTTGGTGGAATCTCTCCAGTGCTCCCTGGGATTCTGGGTGGTACGCACTCGAAACGACATGCTTTATGCCCAGTTCCTTCAACACCTGATTGAACACCTTAGACATAAAATTCGACCCTTGATCAGATTGTACAGTTTTCGGTAGCCCAACAGTAGTGAAAAATTTCACTAACGCCTTTGTCACATTAGTCGCTGTAATGCGTCTCAGTGGTATCGCTTCTGTATATCTTGTCGCAGCGCACATGATTGTCAATAAGTATTCAGTACCTGCCTTTGTCTTTGGCAGAGGACCTACGCAATCCACTATGATTCTAGAAAATGGCTCATCGAACGCCGGTATTGGCTTCAATGGTGCTGCCGGTATTTTCTGATTCGGTTTGCCTACAACTTGACATGAATGGCAACGTCTGCAAAAATTTGCTACATCCTTTTGCATACCTGGCCAAAAGAAATGAGAAAGAATTTTCTCCTGGGTTTTGTGAACCCCTAAGTGACCCGCAAGTGGAGCTTCATGAGCAAGGCTAATTATGTCCTGCCTGTATGTAGAAGGGACTACGATTTGGTGGACTTCTTTCCACACGTCATCTGCAGGGACATCTGCTGGCCTCCACTTTCTCATTAGCACACCTGATTTCTTGTAAAAACAAACAGGCACAGCCAATGCCTCCTCCTCAGAAACAGCTCTCTCATTCAAAGAAATCAACTGAGGATCTGTCTGTTGTCCTCTAGCAACTTTCTCTCGTTCAAAGATAGTGGTTCAGATTTTCACTATTTCCTACACTATGAACCTTTCTTGCACTATCACCCACGTTTGAATCAGACTCATCCTCAACCGAACGACAAAAGAAAGAATCTCCTAAGTCAACATCTATCCCATTAGACTTCTTCTCTGACTCACTTTTCTTTGCCATTGAACGAGTTACAGCACATGCTGGGAACACAACAGGAAATTCTGCAACCAACTCATCTGTTTCAGAACGCTCACAAGGACTAGAACTCACTACTGGACATGGAACAACTCTTTCACCAGCGAGATCATTGCCTAATATGATGGATACCTCTTCCACAGGAAGTGATGGTCTAACTGCCATCTTCACCATACCAGAAACAAGGTCTGACTTCAAGTCTACCACATCAAGGGCGCTTCCACAAAGCCGTCTCCAATGCCTTTGAGCAAAACACTAGCACCAACAGAATAACTATCACTAAAGGGCAACGCACTTTCCAAAATCAAGGACTGAGAAGCACCAGTAACTCGCACTACTTTCACTTTTCTTGCTATATCACTCCCGGTACAGACACATATCCTACAGACACAAACGGTTCATACTCTTTCTGAATTTTTTCCATGTTTGCAGGTTCAATTCTACTTTGCGAGTTTGACATGGTTTGTACAAATGCATTAGGATGTGCACCAACTTCCTTTTTCTTTGCTTGAATTAAGCGAAGGACACTTTGACTTTAGGTGCCCATACTGTTTGCACGCATAGCACATTCTTTCCTCTGTTGCCTGTCCTTGCTGGGACTGCGGTTTTATGTCATCTTTCACCTGTGATGAACTAGTTTTCTGGCTTTTGCTCCAGTTTCCTTTTTTTCTTAGGTTCTACGTTTGCTTTGTTCGAGTTTTTGTGCGTGAGCACGTAATCATCTGCAATTCTTGCTGCTTCACCCAGCGAATTGACACGCTGCTCCTCTAAATGTATACGAACATCCAGTCGCATGCTGCGCTTGAATTCTTCAAGTAGAATAATTTCACGCAATTTATCATAATCATGATCTACATGGAGAGATGAGCTCCATCTGTCAAACAATTGCTCTGTTTGTTTAGAAAACTCCATATGAGTTTGCGATTCATCCTTTCGCGCTTTGCGAAATCGCTGTCTGTACGCTTCGGGTACAAGTTCGTAAGCTTTCAGCACGCTCGATTTTACTTTATCATAATCCGACACGTCGGCCATCGACATTGCTAAATAAGCATCCCTAGCCTTACCGCTAAGCTTACTCTGAATCAGGTGAGCCCACATTTCCCGAGGCCACCCCATGCTTTGAGCTAACTTCTCAAAGTGTGGAAAGTACTTTTCCACCCCTTCCTCCTCGAATGGAGGGACCATTCTGACATTTTTAGCAACGTCAAAATGCCTATCAGCACTTCTGCTCTCTTTTCTGTTCACGGCAACAAGTTTCTCTCTCTCCAACTCTACTCTCGCCCTCTCTAATTCCAGCTCCTTCATCCTCACTTCATCCGAAACTGAAGACCTAGCCTGAGAATCTACTTCAGGAGACCGAGACCTTGGAGGAGTCACACTGATACTACCTGCCGCCTCTGAAGACAATACCTCTTCAGCAACCATAAACTCGACAATCTTGTTCAAAATTGCAGACTTCAGCATGTAGCGTTTGATACCTACAACCTCATAATGAGTTGCTACATCCAACAATTCAACTTTAGTCAATGAGCTTAACCGCTCCGCAGACGGATCCCTAACAAACTCTCCCAACGAGAACTCGCTAGCCATCATGCAAAAAACCTAGCCTCCTAAATAACCTAGAAAGAACTAGAACCTGGCTGTTATAATCCCCAGCCAACCTGACAACACCTAGATTCTACAATAACCGAGAAATCTAGACAACCTGACTGTTATAAGTAACCCTCAGTCAAACCCTGCAAATCCATGCAGAAAAGTGAGAAGACAACAATTTTTTTCTCACCACACACACACCAGTATTGCTCGAACCTGAAACGGCTACCCCAGCGGTGCCCGACGAGATCATCATAACAAACGCAACGACATCGACAAGACACACACAGTACACACCGAACAGTCCGCTCATAAGTAACGTGTATGAAACCCGTCGCACGCAATGTAACATGCCAGCGCTCATATCACGACGAAAATCGCCTGAAAATCCAACTTTTCACTGTATATAACTACCTGGCCAAGCCCCCATTTGTTACGAATGATGTCCTCCACCCGTTGCCCCCAGGTCCTTACGTCACTCAACAGACGACAAAGTTACACAAAGTGGTTTGATTTCAGGAACTGATCTTATTCAATCGTCATTTCGAGCTTCGTTCTTCAACTCCAAAACTAAACTAACTCGTCCTCAGGACAAGTACGTACATTGTATCTCGATACATTCGATACACCCATCACAACATCTCACTCTTTTCTTCTCTCACTAGTCGAATCTCAGTCTCTCAGATCCACTCCATTCCTCCTCACTTTACGACCTTCTCTTTCTTTGTAAACAAAATGGCAGGATGTTTTATGCAGTTGATATGTGTTATTATTCAGTTGTTATGGTTGCATGATTCATTTTGGTGTTCATAAATTAATTTACATGCATGCTGTTCTCTTTTGATTCTTCTATTGATCTTTATTCTTGTTTCTATTCCTGAAAACACACTTCTGGTGATATGTGCTTCAAAAATGCGTTAATTGTTATCATTAATATTGTTTTCATTATTAATTTTTTATTACAGTAGTAATAACACGCGTACGCGCGTCACAATTATCCCATTAAGCCCTGGTTTCACCAACCTTACTTGGAACAAACAATGTATTCCATTATCTCCAATCTTGATTTCCCAATTTGCGATTTTTGTTTAAAGTGATGAAAACATTTATTGGCTCCTCGAACCGGGCCCTGATTCATTATGATTGAGGGACACCCCATGCTATCGAGAAAAGGGGGTAACGTAACAAACAGGAGAAACAGAGGGCAATATATAAATATATTTATTATTTATATATATATATACCAACCATAGAGATATATATACTAACGCTAGAGGGCGTACTCGCTCAAATTGCTGTGCCGACCTGGAGCGTTGGCCGCCATTACTAAGAAGGGCAGAAAAACGAACGACCCAACAAGATACTGTGCACAACATACGGGGGAAATCTACATATCCTTCTATATTCTATCTATCTATCCATGTATTTATGTGCCTAGCTATCTACGTATCCACCTGGCTCTCATGTTCCTGTCAGTCCCAATAACTGAATTAGAAAGACATTGGCCCTGTTGCATAAAACTTTGTTTGATATCATGATATAAAAATCAAACACAAGTCCCAAATGCTTGATTCTGATTGGTTGAAAGTCAAGTAATATTTGATGTAATACTCATAATATCAAATTTTATGTAACGCACAGTAACGGCGCCATTGTGTGACGTTCTGCTAGGTCTCACTCTGACTTTAAATTATTCAAAAATATTTCTTTACTCGTATGAAATAAAAATAAACAGTTTCTTTGCATGAAATCACGAACTGATGTAGATTGACAAAGAGGAACCCAAATTGTATTTGTAGATATACTGCAATACAAATAGCTTTCTGTATCCCTTTACCTCACCATAACACCCGTAATTAAACTTGACCTACACCAGTCACCATGACTGAGGCATGAGTAGGGTTCATGCATTATGCAAAATACCACAATTATTACGTTTCATACTCGAAAACCGATAAATCAACCCGAAAAATAAAGCATAACATTGCACAGTTTCGAATGGGACATCCGGGTATTTCTCGATGTTTTGCCCTTCTCAGTAATGGCGGACCGCCCTCCATGCCCGCACAGAGCTTTGCACGGGCGCGTACGCCGAGTCCGCGCTCTAGCCTTATTAAATATATATCTCTATGATACCAACTTGTTAGTATTAACAGGACATCTATATATAACCCTACATGTTACACTAACCGGACATCATGCACAACTGGTATATTAACCCTTACCCTAGATTCAAAGTAATATACCTAATTAAACTAATGACTAATGATTAAACCTTTTATTTCTTTGGAGGCCTTTGAGTTTCCTCTGCCTGCAAGCGTACGTAGAGGGCAGTACTTCTTTTTTTTCAATCGTTAACAGGACGCGAAAATGTTCTGGTAACGACCATGTGCATGTCTACTAAATGACTCTTTGTTTCACTACATGTGTCCGTCTAATGACGCAGTGAGGTAAATATATATATAGTGGGAGAGAGAAGAGAGTAAGATAAAGCAAGAGAAAGCGAGAAAAGGAGGGAAATGGGAGGAGAGAGTGAAACAGAAAGAATGACAGAGACAGATACAGAGAGCGAGAGAGAGAGAGAGTAGTAAAGGCGTGGACATGGAACTTTTCACCTCCAAGCTATTTTGTTTTATCTCAGAAATATAACGAGAAATCATACCCTTCTAGGCTTATTTGAAGAAAAGTTTAGGCTTATCATTTTTTTGTTGTGTTCGAATTTGCCTAAACAAGTTTTGAATCGATACGGTATTTTGTTGCACTAAAAACAAACACACATTCAAAGCCCCGGAGGTGGTTAAACATGATGCTTTTAAAGTACCTGAGCGAAGAAATGTCACAACATGTCACAAAATGGACAAATTATACATGTACTGAAAGCTTACACCAATATGAACACAAATCATCTGCTCTACAGTATTATAAATATAAATGAAACGCGACAAGATGCTTTTTCCAAGACCCTTCTCAGAACTTCTTTTCCTGGCTTGAAAAATAAAATTACAGGAGTACACCCCAGTCGAAATAAAATAGTCAAAAACTATTAAAAAAATATATGAAAAATAGACCAAGAAAATATATTTTCTCACTATTTCGTCTCTCTTAAAATAGATGGAAAATAGTCCAGAAATAGATTAAAAATAGAAAAAAATAGCAAAAAAATATTTTTAGGTTATATGTTTTGGAACGCTAAAAAATATCGAAAAAATAGAAAAATATACAGAAAATATATGAAATAAAATAGTCTAAAACTATATATAAAAATATATGAAAAATATATTTTCTCACTATTTCTTCTCTTTAAAAAATAGATGGAAAATAGTCCAGAAATATATTAAAAATAGAAAAAAAATAGCGAAAAAATATATTTTTAGGTTATATGTTTTGGAACGCTTAAAAAATATCGAAAAAATAGAAAAATATACAGAAAATATATGAAATAAAATAGTCTAAAACTATTTTAAAAAAATGAAATAAAATATATTTTCCCACTATTTTGTTACTCCAAGAAATAGCAAGAAAATAGGAAGGAAATATATGAGAAATATCTTTAAAATATATCCAGACTGCAGTCACCATCACAATACACTCTCTACATCATCATCTATGACCCTCTCACAATCACATCACCCCTAAAAAAGAGCTGACAACACACACTTAACCTTTCAGATTAGTGGAGACAAATTTAAGCCACACGTATTGAAAGAAATCGTTAAAATATATACAGTGTACGATCTGGAACTTGAATTTAATGGTATATACATCAATGAATTTGTACAGCTGATAATGGAAAAGCATGGACCCTATAAAAGATGCCTGAAAATTTGGCTTATGTTGAGATCTTGTTTTATCCTAGATGGATATAAAAATAAAAGGACAATGTAGAAAAGAATATGCATCCTAATATTAAACTTTTTGGCAAGTACAGTGAAAGGAATTGTAGCACATAATGTATATAAAAGATAAATAACGATTAACCTTTGGCAAATAATATTTATATAATATACAGCTCGGAAAATAATTATTAGACCACAAAGTATTGGGCGCATAGATATATGAAATCTGTATATTTTGATGGGCTCAATCAGTGGGTTATGAAATCACCACTGGTACTAATGGTGGAATCTTGGATAAGAATTCTAAAAACAGTGGTATACACATATTCTTTTTTCGCTAAAAGTGTCCAGATAGCCATTTTGTGGTCCATTAGGTTAAACTAGTGTTTTCCAGCATTTATGTGATGTGAATCAAATTTTGAAACCCGGAAGGGTCGACTTTTAATCAAGAGTTGTTTTACATTTTTGATAAATGCATTTCAAGTAAATATCAAATGAATGTCAACCCAGTGTTCAGTGAAGAAAGATTCAAAACTTACCTCACTTGACCACAATGTCTGAAAATACTTGTTTGGCCCAATGGACCACATAATTGGCACCAACGTGGCCATGTGGGCACTGTTAATTGGGAAAAACATGTGTACATCTTTGTAATCAGCACATTTTATCCCTGAATCCACCAGAAGGACTATGTAATCCAGTGATTGAATCCACCAAAAAGATTAATATTTTTTGTACTAATATAAATGTTCTAATTTTGGGCATATATACAGTCAACTCTGCCCAAGTCAAATCTGACTTATGCAAGGTCAAAACAATGGAAAATAAAGAGAAAAGACTAATATAACACCTTCGACTTAGGCCTGCATTCATCTTATGCAAATTCGACTTAGGCAGAGTTGACTGTATGTGATAGATAGGTTTCTGTAAAATTAAATAAATATACATGAAAATGTATCATACCGGTAAATACCAAACATGACATTCTTTGGCACATAAAAATTATTTAAAAAAAACTTTCCAGTATTGTGCATATATATGCATCCCTATACATGTTATGGCAAGCTACTGAAAGGCAAGGAAAATATTTGCACTGAATATAATAAAATAATATAACATTTTATAAACATATATGAAAAGTACATCTATTATAACACACTGGGGCAGAATGCAGCTATTGTTTGGCAGTTGATATACAAAAACATTGATGGACATTATACTTTACCCCACCCCCTCCATAACAAAAACACGTAAAGATGAAAAAAAAAAAAACAAAATACAAGAGACCTGTCACAGTGGGTCTTTAGCTTACCTGAGCATGCAGCTTTGCAAGCTGGGCACTTTGATCATTTTTCTTCAGTAAATTGAGATACCCTTCACACATTGATGACTCCTACCAAGTTCAGTTACAATAATCTACCAATTATGTTTTTTCAAGAAGACAATAATGTTGATTTGGCTTTTCTTTGCTGCCCCCGATGTACCACCCCCACTTGAACAAATTAAGATCCCCTTACTTTTAAGAGATGACTCCTGCCAAGTTTGGTCAAAATCTACTTTATGCGTTCTGAAGAAGATTGACATGTTTTTTGGCCCTATATTTAATTTCCTCCATCTTTACTCTCAGAGCCTGCTGGAATTCAGCTGATTTGTGTCCGTCCCTCTTTGATCTTCCTGCAATTGTTGAAAGATATAAACAGAACAAAAATATTTAGAAGTATTAGTGATGCTTATCAGAATTGCCAAGATCGAGTAGCGTCACATGTTAGCTCAATCAACACGATGCTCAGAAATAAAATGATAGTACAGTTCACTGGATGCTGCCCATAAAAAAGCCATAAAAGTAGAGCTTTTTGAAAATTATAATCAACTTCGCATAAGTCAATCTTGACATGCAAAAGTTAAGTCGCAATTAAAAGTTTTATTTTCAAAATAGGCAATTATTCAACATTCAAAATCTATAACTTACGGGTCCTTGGTCTTTCAAGCAAGTCAACAGAGTACCACTTCTTTTTAGCCTCATCATATGCCTCCCATCCATCGATCCTCATCCTCCGGCCACCTGCCGAACTTCGCTGCTCAAACCACCCTCTTCACATTATCCAGTGTGACTGTGAACACACATGACGAGTGCATGCATATTCTAGAAAAGAAAAGAAAAGAAAAGATTATATGATTTAAATCATTTTACAAATTTTACAAAATATATCCTGGAAAAAAGGCATGCATGCACATGATGAACGGGATTCCTACTAGTAATTAGAAATCTATAGTAGGGCCTACAGGCTGGATCTCTAAAACTAAAACTAAAAGAGTCTTAAACTATACTGTCTAAAGTCAAGACTAAAGTCAATCATGACTGATACTGTTAGTCTTACTCTTGCTTAGTGATAGTGATAAGTTTAACCAGTTTACTGAGTCAGTGAGTGATACGGTTACAACATTATTATTATGTACATCATAGACTATTATTATTCATTATCAATGATATCAAAATATCATAAAATCATATTTTACTTACAAATTTGATAAACATCAACTCTAAAAATGAGGATTTCTGGAACCTTGTCAAAATGTCACTTCTTCATGTTTTTTCGTAATGGACGGAAATGAAAATTCAATTTGAAGAACATTCATACATTGTCATCGACAATTTAATGCCAGGTACACTATAGTTCAAAAACAAAATTAGCTCAGTCAAATGATCAAATCGGCGCTAGTGTACTTTCGTATTCATTTTTTTTACCCATATAACTCCGGCGTGGGAATACCCTAGGCCTACTATTAGTACTAAAACATACCCAAAATCAAGTAGGGTCTAAGGTCATGATTTAAAAGTCCTTATGAAGTTATGTTTTTTACCTCATCGTGTCAATTTTGTTATATCTATTTTGGAGTTTTTTTCCTAAAAACAAAGACTTATTATAGGCCTATAGGGATTCATGGCAACCGTCGGTACGGTACTACATACTGCACTGCCTACAGTACTGGGTAGACGTAGACTAAATCTATGCAATTGTATTGTGCAGCAGTTTGCCGTGAATCCCGTGAGAAAGTGTATATTATAAGTCTTCGTTTTTAAGAAGAATACTCCCCCCAAAATAAGAAAATTGACACAAAAGGGGTAAGAAACATAACGACTTTTAAATCATGACCATTATTTGAACAATTGATGAAGATTTAGTTGATTTTGGGGTATGTTTTAGTAGGGTATCTCCACGCCAGAGTTACGGGTCAAAAAATGGATACGAAAGTACACTAGCGCCGAATTATGAAATGCAGTAAAATTTGCCTATCTTTATTAAGTCAATATCTTCATTATTTCTCACCCAATGACCCAATTTCAAGTAAATATCATCCCTAGGTAGTTTTTAGTTCCTGTATCCATGGATTTCACATCCAACGACATTTAACGTAGATTCTAAGACTAAGTTTAAATACTCAGTAGGCCCTACGCCTAACGGCCAACGGCAACGGTCGTCTCGGAATCATGCACTCACCTTCAATTTATCGTCGCTGTATCTGGCTGGTTTCTTGCTTGCTCGAGATCGGATCACGGGAATATCACTACTGCAGACATTAATCACTTACAACTTAGGGAAAACTAGACCTATATCTCAAATTCTCAATGACTTTCGGATGATTTAATGAGGATATCGTAACTTGTTAAATCAACGTACGAACTTCCCGCTATTGTAGCCGCCAGCTTATTTGAAATTCGTTGACTATACTGCGCATGCGTTGTTCATCAAGACTTAAACAAAACCACAGATAATTATTTATTTATTATATTTTCGGAATTAAATTCCTTTTTTTTTAAATTTTATAATGATTTCCTTTTTTTTCAACATAATGAGCGACACAATTTTTTTTTAGTTGCAATTAATTAAATGATTAATCTGTAGATTTTTAAAGATCGAACGTTCAACGTACGAGTGTGCGCGCGCATGCAGTTGCAAAATATAGGCTCAGCTAGCTCAGCGCAGCTCTAGCTCACACTTCTGATATTTCAACCAAAAAGGCGTTATATCCGCCTAGATTCGTCTGTACCATTCGCGTCTCGAAATACCTCATTTTCTGGCGATTTCATCATGGGTGAAAGACTTAAATGAGCTTGCTGATATATCAAATATACCCAGGAAAATACAGAAAAATGAAGCCAGAATGGAAGAAATCCAAAGCAAAAGAGCGGAGAAACAGTGCAGTGGTGAAGGTGAGTTTGCTTTTTGTGCTCGAGTCAGTCCCGTGTGTGTAATTTGATGTTGGGACTACGATTTCATTTTTGTTTCATCTGATTTCACTTTTGTTTCATCAATCGTACAATGTATTGAAAATGGGCAGTATTGTATCATGTCAAGATAAAAAAAACAACTGTATTTCTAAGAATATTTTGTATTGTTTTGGAATCAATAAAAAATAACTAGACTATTTTAGTATTGCAAGAAAAAAAACTTGATTTGAAAATGATTAATCTCTTGAGTCTTGAGACTTGAATATTAATGATATTAATATAATAATAATATTAATAAGACGTACGATGTGACTAAGAAAAGTAAGAGATAAGATAGATGTTGGGGACAATGAAATTATCTAAAATAATCATTCATTAGTCTTAGAATCAATAATGGTCAGGGGCACCCTTTGAAATCATAAATGGAGTTGGTCTATATAGCATATGGAGTCTATGGAGTCTATGGAGTCTTTTATTGACACATTTTTCCTAGTGACAATAGACCCTCTAGCTAGGCTCTAGTCAAAAATATAATTTCTATTTGGCGTGGTCATTGTGACAGTGCTACTGCTGGTTAATTAAACATGACTTAGCCATGATTTTCTTAATTCAAAATAATACTGCCTAGCCATATTGCATTTGGTCTCAATCACCTGAGCTGTTACTGTTAGCTAGCTATTACAACTTAAATTTGGCATGGTTTTGAAATAGTGTTTTGCTAGATTTATAGCTATGAAAAAACAATAATAATGATTGATAACTCTGTCAAAAAAACCTGGAAAGAATTCCTTTCAAAATTCCTTCTTTCATTTGTTGGTATGTCCGCTACAGCTACAATAGTTGGATAGGCATACATCTAACGTGTGTACTCTGTTTTAACTACACAATCGCTATAGAACGTGACATGACATGGAACACCTGGGTCAGAATCCTCTTTGATTTTCAATCAATCCAAAAGTAAATTCACTCGTAACTCTAAGATATTGCTTTTGCTGTATTTTGCTGATTTTAATTTTTACTTTTCATCCAAATTCAGGTTAACGGCTAGCCATTGTATGCCTTCATCCATCACATAGTTTTCGAATAGCAGCAATCCTTGACGAGGGGACATTGACGACATCTTCCATGCGTTCTATGAGGAATCCAATAAGGAGCGACAAGATGCATTCATAGCAGCTAGCGTACAAAACAGACGGATGTTAAAAACTCTTGCTCGCACGCAGTAGCCATCAACATTGAAGAGAAAAATCCTGCAGCTACTGCTATGCATGGACCACACACCTACCTTGAAACTGTCAAGGAGTTTTATGCAGCAATCTGCATATCGGATGCAATGGATGTGAACATACATGTATATGTATCTTAGTTCTTTGTCACTGCACTCAATGTCATGTGTTCTTGCGATTGCGGCCCCAGCAATCAAGTATGACTACCGTATACTCTACAAAGAGGACTGTACTCAATGGAAGAAGAAGAAGGATATGTTAATAGACCAGCTATATGTATATATATCTCTATACTTTCAACTCTTCCTTAAACGGATTTGCATAAGTCGAATAATCGCCTAAGTCGAAGGTGCTGTACTAGTCCTTTCTCTTTATTTTTTATTGTTTTGACCTTGCATTAGGAGAACAAAATTCTTGGTCAAAGCAATTTCTTCAATCCCAACAGATTTGACTTGGGCAGAGTTAACTATATATATTAATATTTGTTTTGTGCGGACCTTGTAAGTTGTAACAAAAGTTGTTTTCAACATCCATTGAAATATGTCCATGCTTCCTAATGCTTGTCCATTGTCGGGCTCTGTGTATCAGTAATAAGTAAGTAGTGTTGTCAAATCAATTATTATGCAGTTTTCTGTTTCTAAAATTAGTTTCACTGGTCCAACGCTGTCTCAAGGGCTGGTGCCAAGTACTCTCGACAGTCACTGTTATGAATTTGTTAAGTAACTTTATTTCAAATTGCTGGCAGCATAGTGAAGGCTCGTCAATAGTTCTGCTACTGTAATTCTGTTGAGTGTAGACACTGCAACCTCTTCTACCTTAGTACCTTACCATCACTTTTTGGTAGACTGCCCTTCTGTCTTTACACATTTGAGAAATAAATGTTTTTAACCTGCATGTTACAAAAATGAAAATAATATAACAAGAGTTTTCTATTACCTTTTAGCCTGGTGAAAGGAGAGTTATGTGATTTTCATATGTTTTTCCATGTTAGTGATGTCCCATAATGATTCAATGTTGTATATATTCAAATTTTTAGTAAACATTGTGAATTGGTGATTGCATACTGTACATTAATTGATATTTTAACAATTCATATAATCATGTGAAAGGATGACTAGGGCTGGCAGTAGGGGCTATATTTAGGGTTCATTCAACTCTTTGGCTAAATCAGGATTCTCACCCCGTAATCATATAATGGCTATAAAATAGTTAACTAAAGGTACCGTATTTGATAGTCGCTTATATTATAATGGCCATGGAATTTTTATTTAAAGGTTATTGTATCTCTATTCTAAGTTTTTGCTCATTTTAATGTATAACGATGCCTTGGCAGATAGTACTGTGCTACCACTGCTGTGCAGTGTTTACTTTATAGTGTACTGATAGACCAATGAATAAATAAAAGGTAACAGTTAACAAATAATTGAAAAGAATGTATGTATTTTCATTAATTTTGGAAATGGCTGCTGGTCCTGAAAAAAAGGCACCCGGTTCTCTCAAAATGTAAGGACATGGAGCCGCTTTTTCAGATATTCGGCTCACAGTCTGCATTGACTTATGGAAAGGCTTGGACATTTGTAACAAATATGTTCTTCTCGACCACCTGCATTTACTTTTGGTTATTTTTC
Source organism: Mesocentrotus franciscanus (assembly GCA_037976565.1). Lineage (NCBI taxonomy): Eukaryota > Metazoa > Echinodermata > Echinoidea > Camarodonta > Strongylocentrotidae > Mesocentrotus > Mesocentrotus franciscanus. The sequence continues at coordinate 7,117,531 of CP137684.1, forward strand.
CCATTTCTCAAAGAAAGCCTTACTGGAGCCAGTTATAATAGGGAGTAAAACACTCAATGGTTGAAAAACCAAAGCAGAAAAACAGAAAACATGATTTGATTAGTCCAAAAGAAGAGCTCAAAATAGCAGGAATATAGTGCTAAACTTTTAAAGACAAAAAAATATTATAAAACAGGTACACATATGTTAATTGCAAAAAATAGCAGGAAAATAATGAACAACTTTTAACAACGAAAAAATATTAAAAAATAGTTTAACTTTATGTTATGTTAAGTGCAAAAAATAGCAGGAAAATAGTGAAAAACTTTCAAAGACAGAAAAATAGTATAAAAATAGGTTAACTGTATGTTATGTTAAGTGCAAAAAATAGCAGGAAAATAGTGAAAAACTTTCAAAGACAAAAAAATAGTATAAAAATAGGTTAACTTTATGTTATGTTAAGTGCAAAAAATAGCAGGAAAATAGTGAAAAACTTTCAAAGACAAAAAAATAGCATAAAAATAGGTTAACTTTATGTTATGTTAAGTGCAAAAAATAGCAGGAAAATAGTGAAATATAAGTACGAACTTATGTTAAGCGCAAAAAATAGCAGGAAAATAGTGAAAAACTTTTAAACACGAAAAAATAGTACAAAAATAGGTTAACATTATGTTATGTTAAGTGCAAAAATAGCTGGAAAATAGTGAAAACATTATAAAAAAGGAAAAATAGTTTTAAAATAGTGCAGATAATAGAAATAGCTAAAAATAGTTTATTTTTTCACTATTTTTATGAAAATAGTCAAAAATAGCCACCTTGTTGGGGAACATGGAAAAATATAAGAAAAATAGTGTAGTTTTTAGACTATTTTTTTAAAAAATAGCCAAAAAATAGATCAAGAAATCAAGAAATAGCAAAAAAATATATGAAAAATAGTGAAAAAATATATTTTTCTACTGGTCAAAATGACTGGGGCAGACTTATGACGTCAGAGGTTGGGCACGATCGAAATTCCTAGGCCTCTAGCTAGCTCGGCTCTCGATCGCGCGCTCAGCTCGCGTACGGTATTTTGCATTCAGTATACATTATCCAGACTTCGAATGATTATACCTAAGCCAGCTTTGATGAAAGTGGAATAACAATCTCTCGAAATCATGCAATTACATTTATTAATGCATATTAAATTAAGCAAATTTTGTAATGTAATACGAGGGGGTGAATCGTGCAGATCGATTTGTCCAAATATTCTTCCGTTTTGTGTAATTTGCTGTGAAGCTTTGCTGTTGAGTGTTGATTATACGGAGACCATGATGATCATGCAGTGAATCGCGAGGATCCCTTTGGCTTTGCATTTTTATGATGTCGTGCAGTTCCACTATTGTGCATATATGTAAATGGTATTCGCAAGATATCATAATCTCACTGTTCTCACATCTATTCTTCTTTGTATTTTTTATCCGTGAAATTTGCCAAAATAGCCCTACACTTTCTAAAAATGAGAAAATGTCTCGCCCAGTCACCCCAGTGCATGACGGATCGATCGCCTGTTCAGCGGGGCCTGTGCGGCGGGGCAGCTCGGCTCAGCCAGCTCGACCTTGGGCATTTCACGTACGGCGCTAGTGTACTTTCGTATCCATTTTTGACCCGTAACTCCGGCGTGGAGCCTACTAAAACATACAAATAATCAAATAAATCTTCATCAATTGTTCAAATAATGGTCATGATTTAAAATTCGCAGTGCATGTGCACCAAGTGCAGTGCAGTACTATCATGTAGCAAGTTAAATTTTGATAGGATATTTCGCGTTCGAGTGGCTTTCGTATACGTATAATGCATGCAGCGGACAGAGCTGTGTGAGGGGGCTTGGGAGCACTCTCGCTCATGTGCCCAACTTATTACGTCACACATCGTACCAGCGAACAGCGGGCCGATCGAGGCCGGACAAAACGGGTAGCAAATTCATCATTTTTAATAGCAGATTAGTCAATTCTGTAACAATTTTTGAAAAGTAAATATGAATTATTAGAAAGATTGTAACATTACCTTTGCAATGATACCAACATTATTAAGGATAAAAGCATTTTAAAACCTTCGCTCTGGTACTTTAACAATATTTTTTGTATAGGTATCATCATGTACAGCTTCAATGATGAATTCATCTGGAACTTCATCTACCGTAGGAATGATTACTACGTCAGCGTCTACACCTACAATTGAAGGTACGGGTTATATGACAATTGCCCCCGGTTTAGACAGTTACCCCCCGATGAAAATTACTCCCCACCCTAAAAATTACCCACTCAGACAACTACCCCGTGGACAATTACCCCGAGAACAATTACCACCCTCCAAACCCCTGTTTATTAAAGGGAAGTTGGTTTTAATAAAAGCAGAATTTTGTTCAGGGGTAATTGTCCTCGCGGGCGGGGAGGTGGGTTGAATTGGGGTAATTTTCGGGGGGTAATTGTCTTTGGGGGGAAGGTAATTGTTCATGGGGAGGGGTGGTAATTTCCCGGGGGTTATTTATTTATTAAGAGTAACTGTCCTGAAACGCATTGGGTTCTTTCTATTGGCCAGTTTCACACCGCATTCCATATGAATTGACTTCACTGAATGTTCGTGGATATATGTCACGATAGAAGTGATGCGTCCTGTAAGGCATATGAATAGCATTAGAAAACAAAACTTATACAGAAATAAAGCCAGGAAATCATCGCCATAATTGGATTCGATCCGTTTTTATTAAGTTTTATTTTGACCGGGTAGCCCCATCCGTATTTAAAATACAGTTCTTCCTGAGAGCCCTGTATTCAATTAAATATACATTCCACAGTTCAAATTACAAATACACTGTTGCTCATAAAGTTGGATTTTTTTTTTAAAACCCCAATTTATCGAATTATTTTGACAATGATTTATTCCTAATAGATGTCGATAATAGTATACATTCTCAGATTTTATTGAATAATAATTTGCGAGTGTTTGTTTTACGTGACTGCTAAAGCATGTGTAAGCTACTATGCTTATCAACTAGGGGACCTACGCCCTAAAGTCATAAATGACAGTAATGAGGATTAATGCCTCACAAAAGGGCACCAATATAACACATCGACTAGGTTTTGGTCCTGGGGCCTCACAGTTACGAGGCCATTGCTTTGCCACGGAATCATGACTGTATGCAGACTGTATCCAATCATGGCCCATTTCTCTGATGCTAGTCTTTTTTTCCAGACATTTTACTTTGTCCAGCTATTCAGCCCAGGTATATGCAATGTTTACGTCTCTCTCACGGACATTTAATTGTTTACATGACTATAACTTCTCTCTTTCTCTATAGAGTAAATATTCAATTCTATTTATGCTGGAATTATTGAATGCATCGATCTCCATTGCATATCTTTCTCCCTCTCTTCTCTTCTCTCTCTTGCTCTGTTCTTTTCCCCTCTCTTGTTCTGCCCCCTCTAGGAGAGGGGACAGTTGCTCTGTCTCTCTATTTATATTCTAGTACATCTCTTTCTCTCTACTCTTTCACCCCCTCCTTCTCTCGATCTGTCTGTCTCTCTCACTCTCTTGCTCTATTGCATCCCTCTTCTTCTATTGCTCTGTCTCCTGAGCTCTGTCTCTGCCTCTGTAGCTCTTTCTCTACTCTCTCAACCCTCTCACCCTCTCGCTTTCTCGCCTCTGGCTCCTGTTCTCTCTCCTTTTGTCTTAGTACGTTCCTTAATTTTCTCTAGCTCTTTCCTTTGCTCTTTGTATTCTTAGTTCATCCCTACCATGTTTCCTTATACTATCCTCTCTCCTTCTAAGCGCATGCATTCTGATTCCTCTTTATCCCTCTGTCCAGCTCATGTATTTTTAACATGACTATACCCCGTCTCCCTCTCTCCTTAATAACTATCTACTGCCATACATCTCTCCATATCAGATCCTTAACAAACGTCCAGACCACCTCATTCGTCTCAGTGACGAATTCTTATCTCGTTTCTTATTGGTACAGATGGTGAGGTACGTCTTGTGGGAGGCATCTCGGATTCTGAAGGCCGTGTAGAAGTCAGCTACAACGGAGAATGGGGAACTGTTTGTGATGATGCTTGGGATACAAACGATGCCAGTGTGGTTTGTCGATCTCTCGGTTTTGCTGGTGCTCTTGAAGCTGTCTCATCGGCAGGATTCGGCCAAGGCACTGGAACCATTGTCCTTGATGACGTCAATTGCTCTGGAAACGAATCGAGTCTCTTTGAGTGCTCCAATCGTGGTCTTGGAGTCAATAACTGTGGCCATTCAGAAGATGCTGGGGTTCGTTGTCTAGTGCTTGAAGGTATGTTTAGATGAGTTATTGTTAATAATGTCATTTTGGTCGATTCCGCTAACTAAACTTCGAATGAAATTACCGTGCTCTTTATGACATGTTGTGTATCATGATAGTGATATTACTTAGTATATCACGAAATTTGAGTAGAGCAACTTGTAGTGAAACAAGCAGTACTGGACTTGACATACAGGTGTACGTTCTAAACAGTAATGATTACAAATAGCTATCATTCAGATGAAACAATCGAGATTAGCCATAATTATCTGAACAAGAAAATATCGATCAATAAGAACAAATTATTTCTTCTTGTTACAGATGGTGAGGTACGTCTTGTGGGAGGCACCTCGGATTCTGAAGGCCGTGTAGAAGTCAGCTACAACGGAGAATGGGGAACTGTTTGTGATGATGCTTGGGATACAAACGATGCCAGTGTGGTCTGTCGATCTCTCGGTTTTGCTGGTGCTCTTGAAGCTGTCTTATGGGCAGGATTCGGCCAAGGCACTGGAACCATTGTCCTTGATGACGTCAATTGCTCTGGAAACGAATCGAGTCTCTTTGAGTGCTCCAATCGTGGTCTTGGAGTCAATAACTGTGGCCATTCAGAAGATGCTGGGGTTCGTTGTCTAGTGATTGAAGGTATGTTTAGATTAATTATTGTTAATAATGTCATTTTGGTCGATTCCGCTAACTAAACTTCCAATGTAATTATAGTGCTTTATAACATGACATGCTGTGTATCATGATAGTGATATTTCTTAGTATATCACGAAATTTGAGTAGAGCAACTTGTAGTGAAACAAGCAGTACTGGACTTGACATACAGGTGTACGTTCTAAACAGTAATGATTACAAAAGCTATCATTCAGATGAAACAATCGAGATTAGCCATAATTATCACAACAAGAAAATATCAATCAATAAGAACAAATTATTAGGTGGTCTCTCATAGACAGACCACATATTGATTTCGTCAAAATTTTCTTTCTTTATTTCTTTATTAGGTGGTCTGTCATAGACAGACCACCTATTGATTTCGTCAGAATTTTCTTTCTTTCTTTTTATTTCTTTCTCACCTTGTATTGTGCCGGTAATAACTTAAGATCGGTGCAGTCAATTTCTTTCAATTTTGGCCCAGTCATAGGTCCTTGTCATGAGACATAACAATAACATTTCCAAGGTCATCAGGTCTTCATGACGCCATCCAGTCGCCATTTTGTGGTTTTTGGGACATTCAAGTTATTGTCATATCTTCATAACGGAAAGTAATTTCTCATTCATATTTATCATGATCAAGGTCAATATCCGTCCGGTCAATTTCACGTCAAAATACGTGCGTCAGTGCTCGCGCAAAATTTCAAAATGCTCAAAATCACTTTTTAATTAAATTAGAGTACGTTTCAGGCCATTTTAAGCATTTCGCAATAAAACGCGCACACGCGAATGCTCGCGCGTTTTTGTTAGTGACGGCCGAACGCAAAACAATTCCTCCTCTCTTTTTTGACATGATATTCCTCATTCCTTTCCGAACAATTTGATACCATTTTTATCTTTTTATGACCATTAATAATCAAATGAGCGTCCGTTCAAGAAACATGTCCATGCGCGCGAACTCTTGTTATACATAGCATATATGGGCAAAAACATGCCTATACAAAATCCATTATAGCTCTTTGGGATGCACAGGGACCCCAATTTTTTCATATTTGGATAGAGTATGAGTTTGAGATAGGATTTCATGTCTCATTTAGCCTTTAAGTAAATCGTGGCATTATCATAATGACCTTGGAACTCAAAATACGAATTTGCATATTATGACGTCAGCATATTTATGGAAAATTGATTGTATCTCTGTAAATATTGATCGATTTTCTTCCAAATTTTGATATGTTGTAGCTATAAAGACAATATCCTACAAAATGTCTCACCCTCTCGCTTTCTCGCCTCTGGCTCCTGTTCTCTCTCCTTTTGTCTTAGTACGTTCCTTAATTTTCTCTAGCTCTTTCCTTTGCTCTTTGTATTCTTAGTTCATCCCTACCATGTTTCCTTATACTATCCTCTCTCCTTCTAAGCGCATGCATTCTGATTCCTCTTTTATCCCTCTGTCCAGCTCATGTATTTTTTAACATGACTATACCCCGTCTCCCTCTCTCTTAATAACTATCTACTGCCATACATCTCTCCATATCAGATCCTTAACAAACGTCCAGACCACCTCATTCGTCTCAGTGACGAATTCTTATCTCGTTTCTTATTGGTACAGATGGTGAGGTACGTCTTGTGGGAGGCATCTCGGATTCTGAAGGCCGTGTAGAAGTCAGCTACAACGGAGAATGGGGAACTGTTTGTGATGATGCTTGGGATACAAACGATGCCAGTGTGGTTTGTCGATCTCTCGGTTTTGCTGGTGCTCTTGAAGCTGTCTCATCGGCAGGATTCGGCCAAGGCACTGGAACCATTGTCCTTGATGACGTCAATTGCTCTGGAAACGAATCGAGTCTCTTTGAGTGCTCCAATCGTGGTCTTGGAGTCAATAACTGTGGCCATTCAGAAGATGCTGGGGTTCGTTGTCTAGTGCTTGAAGGTATGTTTAGATGAGTTATTGTTAATAATGTCATTTTGGTCGATTCCGCTAACTAAACTTCGAATGAAATTACCGTGCTCTTTATGACATGTTGTGTATCATGATAGTGATATTACTTAGTATATCACGAAATTTGAGTAGAGCAACTTGTAGTGAAACAAGCAGTACTGGACTTGACATACAGGTGTACGTTCTAAACAGTAATGATTACAAATAGCTATCATTCAGATGAAACAATCGAGATTAGCCATAATTATCTGAACAAGAAAATATCGATCAATAAGAACAAATTATTTCTTCTTGTTACAGATGGTGAGGTACGTCTTGTGGGAGGCACCTCGGATTCTGAAGGCCGTGTAGAAGTCAGCTACAACGGAGAATGGGGAACTGTTTGTGATGATGCTTGGGATACAAACGATGCCAGTGTGGTCTGTCGATCTCTCGGTTTTGCTGGTGCTCTTGAAGCTGTCTTATGGGCAGGATTCGGCCAAGGCACTGGAACCATTGTCCTTGATGACGTCAATTGCTCTGGAAACGAATCGAGTCTCTTTGAGTGCTCCAATCGTGGTCTTGGAGTCAATAACTGTGGCCATTCAGAAGATGCTGGGGTTCGTTGTCTAGTGATTGAAGGTATGTTTAGATTAATTATTGTTAATAATGTCATTTTGGTCGATTCCGCTAACTAAACTTCCAATGTAATTATAGTGCTTTATAACATGACATGCTGTGTATCATGATAGTGATATTTCTTAGTATATCACGAAATTTGAGTAAAGCAACTTGTAGTGAAACAAGCAGTACTGGACTTGACATACAGGTGTACGTTCTAAACAGTAATGATTACAAAAAGCTATCATTCAGATGAAACAATCGAGATTAGCCATAATTATCACAACAAGAAAATATCAATCAATAAGAACAAATTATTAGGTGGTCTCTCATAGACAGACCACATATTGATTTCGTCAAAATTTTCTTTCTTTATTTCTTTATTAGGTGGTCTGTCATAGACAGACCACCTATTGATTTCGTCAGAATTTTCTTTCTTTCTTTTTATTTCTTTCTCACCTTGTATTGTGCCGGTAATAACTTAAGATCGGTGCAGTCAATTTCTTTCAATTTTGGCCCAGTCATAGGTCCTTGTCATGAGACATAACAATAACATTTCCAAGGTCATCAGGTCTTCATGACGCCATCCAGTCGCCATTTTGTGGTTTTGGGGACATTCAAGTTATTGTCATATCTTCATAACGGAAAGTAATTTCTCATTCATATTTATCATGATCAAGGTCAATATCCGTCCGGTCAATTTCACGTCAAAATACGTGCGTCAGTGCTCGCGCAAAATTTCAAAATGCTCAAAATCACTTTTTAATTAAATTAGAGTACGTTTCAGGCCATTTTAAGCATTTCGCAATAAAACGCGCACACGCGAATGCTCGCGCGTTTTTGTTAGTGACGGCCGAACGCAAAACAATTCCTCCTCTCTTTTTTGACATGATATTCCTCATTCCTTTCCGAACAATTTGATACCATTTTTATCTTTTTATGACCATTAATAATCAAATGAGCGTCCGTTCAAGAAACATGTCCATGCGCGCGAACTCTTGTTATACATAGCATATATGGGCAAAAACATGCCTATACAAAATCCATTATAGCTCTTTGGGATGCACAGGGACCCCCAATTTTTTCATATTTGGATAGAGTATGAGTTTGAGATATGATTTCATGTCTCATTTAGCCTTTAAGTAAATCGTGACATTATCATAATGACCTTGGAACTCAAAATACGAATTTGCATATTATGACGTCAGCATATTTATGGAAAATTGATTGTATCTCTGTAAATATTGATCGATTTTCTTCCAAATTTTGATATGTTGTAGCTATAAAGACAATATCCTACAAAATCAGTTGCCATCATTATTCATTTTGATGACGTTATCATATTGAAAACTTCAATTAAAGGCGACATGTCAGAATGTTCTTGATTTGCGTGTTATGCCTACGGGAGGTGTCTTTCATCATGAATCTACATGACATTGTTCTTTGAGCAGTATCTCGCTTGTTTTTGCTCTTTTTTCTCCCTAATTTTGATATTATATAGCTGAGACTTTGGGCTATAGGAGACGTGCCTTTTATCTGATGTTGGGATCATGTCGAAATTTGCAATTGAAAGTTGAAATTGTGACTATATGCCAAGGCCGTTTGTCAGCTTTGCATGTAAAGTCTATGAGAAATATTTTGGTCCATTCGTTAAAGCATTTGCCTCCCATTCAATCGTCCCAGGTTCGAAGGTTCGATTCCCGATGGGTCAATTTTTTTTTTTTTTTTTTGGGGGGGGGGGTTCCTTTTTACATTTGATTTTATCACCTTCTTCGACTATCATAACATATACAGTCACAAGCAATGTATGAAATCCATAATTTTGCGTGTTATAGCTATGGGAGAGGAATGTCGATAGTTTGTGTATAAACCTATGGGAAATCTGATTCCTTGTCGTTGATTAAACCTATAGGCTTAATTTCCAAAGTCTAAAAAATATAAAATCGTCCCATTTCTCTGATGCTAGTCTTTTTTCAAGACGTTTATACTTTGTCCAGCTATTCAGCCCAGGTATATGCAATGTTTACGTCTCTCTCACGGACATGTTATTGTTTACATGACTATAACTCCTCTCTTTCTCTATAGAGTAAATATTCAATTCTATTTATGCTGGAAATATTGAATGCATCGATCTCCATTGCATATCTTTCTCCCTCTCTTCTCTTCTCTCTCTTGCTCTAGGAGAATGGACAGTTGATCTGTCTCTCTATTTATATTCTAGTACATCTCTTTCTTTCTCTCTACTCTTTCACCCTCTCCTTCTCTCGATCTGTCTCCCTCTCACTCTCTTGCTCTATTGCATCCCTCTTCTTCTATTGCTCTGTCTCCCGAACTCTGTCTCTGCCTCTGTAGCCTTTTCTCTACTCTCTCACCCCTCTTACCCTCTCGCTTTCTCGCCTCTGGCTCCTGTTCTCCCTATTTTTTGTGTTAGTACGTTCCTTAATTTTCTCTAGCTCTGTCCTTTGCCCTTTGTATTCTTAGTTCATCCCTACCATGTTTCCTTATACTATCCTCTCTCCGTCGAAGTGCATGCATTCTGATTCCTCTTTTATCCCTCTGTCCAGCTCTTGTATTTTTAACATGACTATACCCCGTCTCCCTCTCTCCTTAAAAACTATCTACTGCCTTACATCTCTCCATATCAGATCCTTAACAAAAAGGTCCAGACCACCTTATTCGTCTCAGTGACGAATTCTTATCTCGTTATTATTATTATTATTATTATTATTATTATTATTATTATTATTATTATTATTATTATTATTATTATAGGTAAATACAAATCTGCATGTCAGAAAATCGTGTGAGCGAACCATATTATGAACACAGATCATAGTATTGTCTTTCTTTAGATTGTGGATTTATCAGGTACACGAATGACTATTTTGTTTACAATGGAGTAATGCTTTCAGTCACACATGCATACCGAAAACCGATAAAAAAAATGTCCGGTAATTTGATTAAGAACAGGAGAACGAAACCGAGGCTGTGTCTTGTGGATGTGTGTTTTGTGGCTCTTGATTCCTCAGTCTGAATGAAATGTTAATTTCTCGACAAACTGAATCAATTATCCAACGCTAGTAAGACCAAATGAAATCATGATTTTAACGCATTGTTTTCATTAAAACTGATGATGGGTGAGAATATTATAAGCACGTACATTTATTCATTATCTTTATTCCTCTCATCCCAAGACGAAAATCCTATTGAAACCAATTGAACACCAATTGAATTTTCAATTGGTTTCAATTGGTTTCAATTGGTTCCAATTGGTTTCAATTGGTTCCAATTGGTTTTAATTGGTCTCAATGGCACTTTAATAGGACTTCAGTTGGTTTCAATTGGTCCAATTGGCCCTATTTTGGACTTCAATTGGTCCAATTGAAATCCCATTGAAGTCTAATGGGGCCAATTGAAATCTTTTTAAAAAGTCTAATGGGGCCAATTGGACCAATTGAAACCAATTGAAATCCCATTAAAGTCTAATGGGGCCAATTGAAACCAATTGAAATCATTTTGTAAAGTCTAATGGGGCCAATTGGACCAATTGAAACCAATTGAAATCCCATTAAAGTATAATGATGCCAATTGGTCCAATTGAAACCAATTGAAATCCCATTAAAGTCTAATGGGGCCAATTGGTCCAATTGAAACCAATTGAAAATTCAATTGGTGTTCAATTGGTTTCAACCAATAGGACCCATAGAAACCAATAGCACCATCAATAGAAACCAATTGGACCAATATAAATTAGGATCAATAGAAACCAATTAGACCAATAGAAACCAATAGGACCGATATGATCAATAAGACCAATAGAACCCAATGGGACCAATAGAAACCAATAGGACCAATAGAAACAGTCCAATAGAAACCAATAAAAACCAACAGATCTTTGTATCTCATGAATATTCATTAGTATACTCTACACGTGTCACAGAAAAATACATTTATCATGATTTGTTAAGCAAATTATGACAATGCACATCAATTTTGTGGTTCAATTGTATTTTCCTTCAGCAATTATTGACCAATAGATTATTTGTCTGATCATGTTACAATTACATGTACGTTTTAGCAATAGATATATTGATTATATGATTACTAACCAAGAAATAACATGTATGTTTATTATATATGTTTGTACGAGCCTCAATCTTTTCTACAGTCAATCTTAAATTCACTTCAAATGAACTTTGTGATGGAGTAAATGCATTTAGGATCAGAATATACCTATTGATGGACAGTTGCCAACATTGATTATGAAGTATCGATTTATCAATAGTTCTCGATTTACCAATTGCCAGTTGGTTTCAATGGGGACCAATAATTCCTAGTTGGTTTCAATGGGGACCAATTGCCTTTCGGTTTCAATGGGGACCAATTGCTAATTGGTTTCAATAGGTACCCATTGTTTCACTTTCCATGTACTCCAAATTTGCAACTGGTATTCAATGGGGACATTCAATGGGGATTCAATTTGATTTTCGTCTTGGGATTCCACACATCTTTAACCTGGTTCAGTAATTAATAAGGAAATCAAAACAATTTTTTCTTTTCATAATTTTTTTCTTGACTGCATGGAGAGGTTGAGCAATGTATACACTCAGATGGAAAGGGAAACTGGAGGACACATAACCTCTTGGAAACGACTTCTAGACCAAAACC
>CP137684.1:7130179-7177701 GCA_037976565.1 Mesocentrotus franciscanus
TTTACTGTGAATAGATGAAGATGATGATGGTAATAGTGATGATGTTGGTGGTGATGATGGTAATGATGGTAGTAATGTGATGATGATGATGATGAAAGGTAGTAATGACGGTGGTGATGATGGTAATAGGGATGATGATGATAATGAAGGTAGTAATGCTGGTGGTGATGGTAGTAGTGATGATGGTGGTGATAATGATGATAATGATTGTAGTAGTGGCGATGATGATGGTAGTAGTGACGATGATGGTAGAAGTGATGATATGATGGTAGTAGTGATGATCAGGGCCTGGCCCCCAAAAAAAAAAATTCTCACGAATTGGGCCCCAAAAAAAAATAGTGCTTATTCACCGGCTGGCTAAGTCGCCGCTAAATATTTTCTCATGAATTGGGTCCCCCCTCCTGCCGCCGGCTGGATCCGCCCCTGGTGATGATGATGGCACCAAGGATTATGATGATGATCTTGGTGGTGATGATTTTGATGATACTTGTATAATAATGATATTTATACAATAATATAAATACATGTACTAATAATCATGAAGATAAGGGTCACGTACATAATCATATCCCACTCCTTAAAGCAATTTCAATTATTAAAAACAAGTAAACTAATACTTTTTAATTGTGCATTTTAAATTCAAATATTTTGTATGACTGGATCGACACAAGTACATGTAACTACAGAAACATGCAATTCAACAGGGCATATGAATCATCATTACCATCACCAATGTCATCATCAACCCCCTTCCTCTTCTCTCTCTCTCTCTCTCTCTCCCTCTCCCTCTCCTCTCTTTCTCCCTAGGCGGTAATCACATGAATAGAAATGTTGGTCACATTTTAACACTAAGTTGGTCGGCATTGATGACCGAACAATAATCACCATAGTCATCAAGCAATGTACGAGAATTTTGTGAAAAAAATAGCTTATTCGGGTGCAGCGACTAAACAGCCTTTTAAACTTCTTCCTTTCTTTCTTTTTTGTTCTTGTTCTTTCTTTTATCTTCTTCTTTCTCTTCTTCTTCTTCTTCTCCAAGTTCAGAAATCAAATATGCACTATATTATTCAAGATTATTTGGTTATCAAAGTTTGACATGGTACATTGCTGTCGATGTTGCTGTGGTCCGATTTGTCTCTATAGTCAGGTAGCTTTAATAGTGAAATTACCATTACTTGCCGGATAAAAGCACCATTTTTGGTACAGGGCTTCCTCAGGACCTACTAAACGATATTAGGCTAGAAGCCCCCGGCAAAAATTTCAATTTAAGGGTGTGGGGCGGGGGCGTATTTTTGGAGCCCCCAAATAATTGATTTGTTGTTGTGCAAATGCCATTTTGGTACACGGCTTCCTTAGGACCTACTGAACGATATTAGGGTAGGAGTCCCCAGAAAGAATATCATATGAGGGTGTGGGGCGGGGGCGTCGCCTCGTAGCCCACAAATAATTTAAAAGGTAATATAACATTGGGTTTTTGTTGTACAAACGCTATCTTTGGTACAGGGCTTCATTAGGACCTGCTGAATGAGTTAGGGTAAAGAGCCCCCGGCATAACTATTCATATATGTGTGATTGGGGGCCCCCATGGCGTTTGTACAACAAAAACGCAATGATATATTACCTTATAAATTTGGGTGCTACAGGCGATGCCCTGCCGGGGCTCCTACCTAATATCGTTCAGTAGAAAGGAAGGTAACCAAACAACAACAATCAATGTTATAAACTTATGGGGGCTCCCGCCCCTACAACCTTAAATTTATTTTTTGCCGGGGCTCCTAGTCTATTATCGTTTAGTAGGTCATAGAAGCCCTGTACCAAAATGTGCTTTATCCGGCAATAATCGATAAATTTGACGCTATTACTACTGCACTTTGCAATCAATATGTCAAATAACGCTTCATATAGTAAACGAGTCTGAAGAAGGAGACTATAAGCCACTTGCGTAGTTCAATTTCTTTATTTGCGTTAATTGCAAAAGAGCAATAGAGGGCGTTTTCCAGTTTGAGCAGCGGTACATAGTCTCATAATTCTGTCGCTGTAAAGTTGGAAGTAAAATATCCGAAGTAACTGAGGCAAACCCCTATTTTTTTTCTTCAAATTTACCTTTAATTTTGTTTTGCAGATGAATAATTTTGTGACGGGTCGCATATCATGATTGTTAAAGAATAACAACACTCTCTATCTCAATATTTCAAAGTGCATGTATATTTACGTTTTTTATACCAATGTTTTTTATTTTATACTTTTCCGCTTTTTCTTTTTATTGTCATAAACAAGAAAGGATCAATACTTATCAATTGAATTCATTTAAAAGATATGTTTGTATAGTTTTATTTGTTGCATGATGCCTAATCTGCAAATTATTCATCATGATAATCTTCCATTTAAAGAAAATATTTGTTCTTCTTGTTTTTAAATTTGATCGGTGGTCGTCTAATCGGACATTTTAGAGAAGGAGCGGGGATTCATTAATTTGTATTAAGAACATCAGGTAAAACACCCAATAGGGCTTAACTGCAGAATAATCCACCATCCATATAATGAATTAGGGTTGGGATAAGGGTCAGTGAAAGGGGCTGGGCTCGAAGTAGGGTTAAGCTAGGACTGGGGTAAGGTTAAGGGTTAAGACAAGGGTTAGGGGTATGACTAGGGTTAGGACTAGAGTTTGGACTAGGGTTAGGATTAGGGTTAGGTGTAGGACTACGGTTGAGGTTACAATTAGTGTTACAGCAAGTGCTATGTTCAACCCATTCAGCTCATTTTGGATTACCTAAAAATCCAGCTTTTAAACAGGTTAGATTTAAGATGAAAAAAATATTGCCTTCTTTATCCAATCTTGTTTCCCTGATTATCGAAGTTAACCATTTTTCAATCCAAATGCAGCTTTTGATGAAAAATTAAAAGACATAGGTCTACCCATACTGCCCCGGTGCCCCCCCCCCCTCCTCTGAATTTAATCGCCGGAAAGTCGATCGATCGACATAAATAAGGAAGGGGCGGGTAGCATTTTATTTAGAACATCAGACAAAACACATATTGGGGCTTACTGCAGAATAATCCACAATCAATAATAATGATTAAGGGTTGAGGTTATGGTCAGGAAAAAAGGGTTAGTACTAGGGTGAGGTTCAGGGTTAGTACTAGGGTGAAGTTCAGGGTTAGAGTTAGGGTTATAGGACTAGGGTTAGGACTAGGGTAAGGTTAAGGGTTGGGTCTAGGGTTAAGGTTATGTCTAGGATTAGGACTAGGGTTAAGTTTAGGACTAGGGTTGAGGGTTAGGGTTAGGGTTAGGGTTAGGGTTTACGTTCAACCCGTCCAGCTCGTTTTGGATGATCTATAAATTCAGTCTTTAAACAGGTTCAGCATGGAAATGCAAATTTAAGATGAAATAATTTGCAAATCTTAATAGATGAAGATAACCTTAATCTTATTTCCCCTATTATCAACATTAATCATCTTAAATTTCCATCGAATTGCAACTTTTAATCAAAAAAGCAAAGTAATACCCACCCTGCCTCCCCCCGTTAATACACATCCAAGACCATCCAAGACACATTAACGGGCACCAAGCCCCGGGGGGGTGGCAAGTCGCTATTCATAAGGACCATTATTCATAAAAACCGCTATTCATAATTTGAGAAAAGGGTCATTATTCATAAAGGTCATTATTCACAAGGACAGCTATTCTTAATCGAAGAGGGTCGCTATTTATAATATGAGAAGAGGGGGTCGTTATTCATAAAAATGGAATAAGCAACAAAACGACAAGAGAGTTGAATGTTGGCTGGGGGCACCCCCATGGCTGTGGCGTAGCTATTATGGAAAGCAACGCTCTTCTCGGATTATGAATAGCGACTCTCCTCTCATATCATGAATAGCGACCCTCATTCTGCATTAACTATAAATAGTGACCCGCAATTCATCTTATGAATAGTGGTCCTAGTGACCCCCAATATAAATTATGAAGAGCGGCCCTCATCTCACATTATGAATAATGGTCCTTATGCCTTCATCAATAGTGACCCCCTTCGTGTTTTATGTAGGAAGTTACACGTTATGAATAGCGAGGTCACCCCCAACCCTCTGGTGTTGCAGATGGGAGGCCTAACCAAATATTGAAGGGGATATTGAAGGGAAAATGACGGAGGAAAAGGAAAAACAGAAAATCAAGGAAGATGAGAAGTGGAAGAGAAAGC
Source organism: Mesocentrotus franciscanus (assembly GCA_037976565.1). Taxonomy (NCBI): domain Eukaryota; kingdom Metazoa; phylum Echinodermata; class Echinoidea; order Camarodonta; family Strongylocentrotidae; genus Mesocentrotus; species Mesocentrotus franciscanus. The sequence continues at coordinate 7,134,376 of CP137684.1, forward strand.
AAAAGAAGATGATATGACACCCTATGGGCCCCTCACTCACTCCTACACCATCAAATTGTCGCTCTTGCTATGCTACATCATCGCATGCCCTCATTACAACATAAGGAACTACGAACCGACTTATACACACAATCGCTTTCCCCTCTGTCGTCTTACTTTCATCATCATTCTTCTTCATCATGTCTTCGCAGTTCCATCTGTTCCATTCTTCTCATGCCACCCCCCTCTCCTCTTTTGTATTTCTTCCTTCTTCTTTTTCTAACTTAACACTCTCTCTTTAAATTGTTCTCTCCTGACACTTTCTTTCTCTTTCAGTATTGTTTAATTATGTTTCTATGATGAATCTTCATATAATTATTGTGTGTATTATGAATAGGCATTCAATTTGCATTTTATTATGGTTCGAAATCAAACAAATCTTCAGTATTTACTTGTCATAAACTCAATTAATCAGCCTCAATTTCTATTCAAAATATAAATATACCTCACTTAGCAATAATTACAAAAATAATAATAATGACGAAACTATTTTATTTGTATCATCAATTTGTTTGCAAGTATGGGATATGTAATAAGTTGTGATCTATTTTACTGTGTATTATTTGTACTTGTCTATATCTAAGTTTTGTTGAAATGCTTTTTAAAACTGAGCTTGTAAAACTTCCAATGTAATTTAGCTCTCGGCTACCATTTCGCAGTTGTTCTAATAAAAATGTTCCCCTCCTCCTCCTCCTCCTCCTCCTGCTACTGCTACTGCTACTGCTACTGCTACTGCTACTGCTACTACTACTACAGTCAGAGATATCAACATGCACACCAAACAAAAAATAAAGCACATATAAAACAGACTTTGTTTGGGTATTCCATGATGTATACTATAGTATAATACCTCTTACAAAATGTGAGTAAAATTGGGTTTGTGACACATGCTCCTACAAAAATTGCTTCACAATAGTTCCCAACACTAAATGATTTCCTAACTTCAATCCTGGACCAATACTATATCTAACCCTCAATCTCTCTTAAATATTAATCTAACCTTAACCCTAACCTTAGCCCTATCCCTACATTTTTCATAAAATAAAGCCCGGAACAATTGTCACCACAGCAAATCTCGAATTGCAGCAAACTGACATCGTGTTCCTGAAATCATATTTACTACATGGTAATTTTTCTTCATTACACTATTATATTTCAGCATGACCTATGTACAATAAACCGATCTGATTGTATACTTTGAATGAAATGTATTGCACTATTATCCCCACAAAAAAATAGCAAATGTTATTGAAATAATGTATACATTTACACAGGTGATATATCAATAGCCTCATACAGAAGCTATGCCGTATTAACATGTTTACAACTTTACAATGCTTTCATTTGTTACATATTTAATGTACAAAGAGCAATAGCTACAGTCAGGTTTTGCAATCCAATCCAATCCAATCCAATCCAGGTATTTATAAAGTGCCAATATCTAGTTGCCTAATCAAAGGCGCTGATGAGACCTGAAACATAGCACAAGAGGTAATACGGTCAGTCAAAGAAAATATTAAGAATGAAGTAGGGACTTGGTCACCTTTGAATACAGAAAACTTACATAGCTTTTAACCAACTAATTTGTGAAATTTGACGTGGTTACAGAAAAGAAAGGAAGCCATAAAGGAATTTAGATGATGACAGGGGAATTTACATCTATCACAATGCAATACAATACAAAACTAATGATAATACAAATTAACTATTATCCTATAAGTACCATCAATACCATCAACCTCTCAATGAACTCTACAAACTTTCAAACATTTAAAAACATTTTTCACAGATTTATACCTCAATATATCATCTCAAGGTGATTTTACCCCTTCTCCTGTCATTCTCTATCCTAACATAACTACGATGTGTGTAGTTATGTTAGGAAAGTAGAATATATGGTACACATTTTTTTGGAAGGCGTTTTTGTAAATGGGCATCCCCTATCCGTTTTGATTTTCTGGGGCCATGCCTCCCTCAGTTGTATCTGAATGCTTTTTGTACTCAATCTTATGATCGTAACAAAAAAGAAGGAATAAATGTTGTTTTCATTGAAGTGAACCGAACCTTGATTAGCTTTAAAGGGGGTATCTCACTGAGCGGCGAGTGCTTGCGAACGTAGCGAATTTGGGTTTCGCCAGGGTTCGTAAAAGGTTGCAAAAGTTTTGTAAAGGGTTGCAAGAAAGTTTTCATTGTCGCAAACAGTTGTTCTTGTCGCAAAGAAATTTTGAACATGTTCAAAATTTCTTTGCGAATTTATTTTTCTGCGAACAGTTGTAAGCATTTGCAAAACAGTCGTAAGCGTTTGCAAAACAGTAGTAAGCCTTTGCAAATGGTTGTAAGACGGTGTCACTGAAGTTCTTTTTGATTCACCAATGCTAGCGACCACGTTACCATATGGTTCCTATATAAAATCGACCCATTGAGTACCAGGAGTTAGCAAAAGGTCCCAAACATTCACAAATAGTTGCTAATATTTGCGAAAACTGTCGCTAACATTTGCTTACAGTCGCTAATATTCGCCAACCAGCTTTCGCAAACATTCGCTTAAATTTTGCTAATTGTCGCTAAACATCGCTAAAAGTTGCTAAATGTCGCAGAGGCGAACCCTGATTTTGGCCAACATTTGTCAGAAAAGTTGGCGAATCCAAATTTGCAACGTTCATAAGCATTCGCCGCTCAGTGAGATACCCTCTTTAAGAAACTTCACTCCAAAAATAACTTTACTTATTCTGAGAAATATATTATATTCTTTCAAAAATAATCTACAAGATTCCCACCAAAGTGTATGGGAGAGGCATAGAGCAAGAATAGTGTACAGTTTCTCAGCACGAAATAGGCATTGCCATTTTCTTCATAACATGAAGTCGTTTTATAACAAGTAAATGTATTCAAATTTATGGATGCTTTCTTCCCAGGTGTGTGTGGTGATGAAGCATGTCATTCACCTTCTTTTATCCCTTGTACTAATATTAAATTGCCAGAATGCAAATTGCCTAGATGAGTTGGTGCTCGACCAGGGTGAAGTAAAGGTTTCTCATAAATGAAATAAATTTGTCAACTGCTCTATTTTAGTATTTTTTAATGATGTTTAATGTTATATATTTTTCACCAAACATAATTGCTATCTTCTCAGCTATGAAATTTCCTCAACAATGAAAATTCATTTGTTTGTTGTTATTGGTTGGAGGTTCCTAATAATAGATCTCTTTAATATACCACTGGATTCATGGAACTCCAGTGTTTTAGATCTGCAAAAGGGACAAACCATCTTTACATGTACCGGTACATGTAAGCTAAAGCTGCCAATATTGCAATGACAATATGCACGGTATCATAAGACTAATAATACAACCAACAGAGTTTCAATACTCGCCACAGTGAAAATCAGAACCTTGAAAGACATCACCTGACTATCACAGAGGTGAGTACAAAATCTCAATTTCATTTTCTTTGAATCAACCTTAGCACAAGGCTTCACAAGGTGCTGATCAAACTGGCCCCCATGTTAGTCTACCGGTACTCCATGTACATGTACTTGTTTGGGGGTAATTTTTCTTCTACAAGAGCCATGCTATTAGCCTCTGCCAGGTCCCTCTCAGTGCACGTGTGAAGCAGCGTAGACCTTGTACTTGAAGGGATCCAATATGAAATCTGTTGGTTTAAAAATTAAAGAACAGAGCTCCCATTTATTTTTCGGTCTCAAGAACAGTGTGAACAGTGCTAACAATAATATATCTTGGAGTACGATTCATCCAAATGTCTACAAATTTCTTCTTAGTTGAATTTTTCCCTATCATACCATACCATACCATACTATCATATCATATATTATATCATATCATATAATATCATATAAACAAATATGGTCTAGTATTTATTATTCTAGAATTTTTTTGTAATCTTGTACATTGTATTGCCAATGGTAATTGCTAATAAATGGGAAGGTTCACATTTTTTCCAACAATAATTATCTATAACATAGCAATCTATAAATTGTATTATATGCAATGCTCTACAATTTCTATGTGGATAAGTCACAGTACAGCATTATATGTCAAATGAAATCACTTTCAAGAACAAAACAATTAAAAATGTTGAGTTATTACCATAATTGCTAGTATATATTTTAAGTAAACACAAATAAACTCAAGTGTTTGGTTTAATAGGTTATTTTCATACTGTAAATATATTTCATGCAAAAACATCTTCGTTAACTGCCTCTTTATACATGTAAATCATTTCATTCTCCTGCTTTGACAAATTGTATTTCAATAATAAACACTCTCAGAATACAAATTACACACATTACGTGTTGTTAGGTCGGGCAGGCCACAATGTTTACCCAACCTACATATAGCAACAACTACCGGTAATTCTCGCAATTTGCATTCCGACTATTGAGGTACAATAATAGAAAACAAGTGAATGTAATAGCTCATCGCAAGGTACACAGTACACGTATGTATACATTTGAATACATTTTGAAAATGGTCTACTACATGAGCATACTAGTTAATTATGATCCAAAGGCATCAATGTACATGTACATGCATGCAGCACGTAATAGCCATCAATAAAAACTGGTGAAAAATGGGGTAGGAGTCTTAAATACCTTGATCATTGAACAATCCTAAGTTTTTATTACAAAAATTTACAATCCACCTACATGTACATACCTCATATATTTCATGCTATCAACTTGATCTACCACTTTCTCAAAGGATAATCAAGAGCCCCTTGTCACAATCGGTGGAGTACACATGCTGTTTCTTCTTCATCTTGACAGTCACCTTGTGCCTTTGCGTTGATTGTCATCAAGTGTCTACCTGCCCCTCTGAAAAATGGATATGCATTTTAAGAATTATAAAAATATATCAAACATCTCACATATCATACAGAATACAGGATCAAAAGAACTACATATATTCTTAATTTCTTATAATATTTCAGTACATATGTGCAGTTGATAGATCAATATGTCTACATGCGTACAGTACATGCTGAACCAATTATTGGAAATTTCTTTGATAAAGCCACAGAAATCCATGTTATGTAAGCAAAGGATATATATACAAATCTTCCAATAAATATTTGCAAATAGCATCTCAGGTATACAAAACAGTGATAATTACACAAATTATGTTGATCTATGATCTATGATCTTCCTATCAAACATTTTAAAATGAACTTACAAATAATAACAATTAAAATTCTTATAAAAAACGATAAGGCATTTGAAATTTATCATTACAGGTATAAAGATATCATTACACATGTAATTAGTATTGTCATGCATTTATTCACTTCATTTTCATAAAGATACAATCTTAGCAAATGAACATACATATAATAAAATAATATGGGAAACAATATAATTGGCAATGTATTAGAATGTTTAACAAATGAAAGATAAAATACACAATTAAAGAAAAAAAAAATCTTCAAAAGACTGATGGCTTTGTTCTGTATGCGAATATTGTTGAAGATGTACACCCTGTATAGGAGACAAGTTCATATTTAATAACAATGCGATTCAATCTCTATATGACCATAGGATTGAATGTACATGTACATGTACAGAGTACTACAAAAATTGCCACATTAAAGCTAATGTCAAAAGGACTTCACAGAGGATTTGAAAAGACTAAAATGTGATTTAAGTTGCTATGTATAAATGATTCAGTGTACTGAGTACTATTCTAAAAGATTTTCGGTCACATCACAAGACATTATACAAAGCAATATTTTAGAAATTTTAACTAACAATTTCCTGTTCAGTTTGGTTTTCCTACATGTCTTGTATGGCTGGTAACACTTTGTCTATGCACAGCATGTACTCTCTAGGTGAAATTTTACAGGAACCAGTAGTGAATTTGATCTGTCTTTGCTTTATACCTTCATGTATACAGTAGCAGGTACATGTAATTTTACCATGCATTTAAATGCATATTTTGCCCGGTCCGCAAACTAACAGTTTCGAGCAGGCAATATTTCCTGATATTTTCACTCTTTCGGGTTTCACCATTGACTTTGAGTACAAAAATTGTGTTCCATATTGAGCCCATTACGTATTGGCCCGGGAACACAAACAGCTAAATCGCCGCAAAGTTTGAGCAGACTATCATGCGGCACGGTAGTAGGGTATAGTATTAACCGTACAGTACCCTTTCCTGCTTTACAAAGGAATAGGTAATAATTAGAATCTTTTGGGAGATACAATGATATACATGTGCATGTACATGTACGTGTATTGGGGCAATACAGGGTGTATTACCTTGTTTCTCCCTCAAGGCCAGTAATATTATATAAATGACAAACATGTTAAGCTCCAATTAATGATAGGCTATGCCAAACTATACCATTTGAAAACCCTTCATCCTAAATCTTCTACATACAGTAGGTGAATTTCACATATTTTAGGGGGGAAAGAATGTGATCCATTAGCTACAGTATTCATAACCTACAGTACCATCACGATATTCGAACTATCACATCAAATGTAATACTATACCAACATATTCGATTTAGAGAGGCTGCGTTGCTGTGAGGAAAGTTTTGCCCTGAATTTTGTTCACATTTTAATTAACATAAATTGAAAATGAATTAATGTGACACCTACAGGGTGTACACTGTACATGTACATGTATATCAAGATTTTTTCAAAACTATTGCAGCTACAATGTACCATTAAAAAAAAGTTAGGCTATTTGCTTTAGAGGTCAGGGTCAGCAAGACAACCATTATTGGAAGACATTGGAAAATCACATTACCAAAACAAAGTACCAGTATTCAAAATTTTACAATTATTTATAACATTTGAACCACATTGCTCACTTCAGCACTGTATGAAAAGAGAGTGACTTGTCTGATTTGATTTACATTTCTTTAAATATACCGGTAGCCCAAAAGAATACTGGTGCTATTTACATGTACATTGAGAGGGAGAAAGGAAATGGCCCATAAATTGTAACTGATGCCACGTAAATCTAAAATGTAGCCTCACAGATCACTGAACATTGTATAATAAATTGAAACAGGATTTTTCCAAAGATTATAATTTTGTACTACTCAAAATAGTAGGCTTTTGACCACTACTATTTAATACAGGTACAGGTCATAGTTCATCAATACTTCAGAATTGAAGCTGCCAGGAGAGGAATTTAATCTATTTCTTTTATTAGTATAAAGATGTTTAAATTTTATGATTATACCTCAGATAAAAACCTGTTTTGGTTTAGAAAGTGATTTGAAAAAAGACACTCGCAACCAATTTCAGAACTAGTAAATAGAGCTTCAAATGTAGATTACATGTAAATGTCACAGATAGTAAATACTTGAAGGAAATAGGCATTTCTGAAACAATCCACCCTGTTTAGAAAGTTGGTTTTCTTTAATATCACTTATGAGAATATAATATCCTTTTTATTGTGTAATACATGTATGTGTAGACCTACATGTATTTCTCTATGCAATGATACCCAATTGATTGTGGTGCAGTTGGTGCTATTATTGAGACTTATCATTTTGAGAGTTTCACCAGATCTTTTGGATAACAAGATATCTGTTTGGGTGCAGAAATCTACAATTTCATTAAAATATGTATTTTAGGATCAACATTAAAAGTAAGAGTCACTATTTATTTAGCAACATTGTCACTTACATGTATCATGTTTCCCATTCAGCAGTATACTGCACATATCAAAATTACAAAATCCATATAATTTAGGCACCAATGTAAACAGAAATTCATTGGTTAAAGAATGTTATGCAATGCTATATGCAAATGATGAAATAACAAACGACAAACTTCTAAAAGTAGTCATACAATCATGTTGACGGAAAATTAAAATCAAAATTGGAAAATAGGCAAGGTCCTGAAGTTGGATGTCTTTTGTTATTCTTGTCTACTGAAAACAAAGCTACATGTATTTAAATTCTGTAATACAGCTTTTTGACAAAGCTTTCACAATAAAGGATAACATCATTTCCTACACTGCAGAATCAACTCTAATCGAGACATACATGTACATGTAAAGAATAAGGTGTGTTAATTTTTGTTGCCATGCATTACAAAATATACAGAGTATGCTAAATTGTGTTATGTTTTCAGCCTGAACACATATCACAGAATGTCTGTTGTATGATTGTTAAATGTTGGTATTTTTATACACTCTATGTGTAAAATGGATATTCAACATTGAAAAGTTCTTTATACAATATATTTATAGGGTTGATAAAATGTTACATTTCTATTCAACATTAACCACAAAAACATTTTTAACTGTTGGGTGAAATATTTGCTCACTGTCCACTCCAAAAATAACTTGCCTTTAATAGAACCAGACAAATCAGACAAACCAATCAAAAAAAGTTTGAGCAAAATCAGATACCGGTAACTAATAAGAAAGTTATGAATTTTTTGAAAAAGTATGTAAAAATAAAACAATGGAAATCACTACACAAATTGCCAATTTGGTTATCAGTTTGTGACGTCATGTCCTCACTACTTATCAATTGCTTTATATAGTTTTATCCCATTAATTTCCTTTTTATCCCCAAAACTTGATTTCCCATGCCTTTGCCCAGGTTATATGATTTGCGTGCATGACATTTCCCAAAATCTTTTATAAATTTTGAAGCATTGATACTATTTTTCTGAATATTGTATTTCATAATTATTGATTTTTATATAAATAGTTTATCAAAATTCAAATTTTTCATGATTTAACTGGAAAAAATTACTCTATATTAGTGCATCCACACAAAAACATATTACTATCAATCTAACTTGGATGCTGGTGTGAAGAAATAAGATTCTTAGGGGGAAAATAGGAAATTTATATTATCAATATAAAGAAAATAATTAGTGGATAGTGAGGACCATACGTCACAGACTCATGAGTGAGTTGCCAATTTGTGTAGTGATTTTCAAAGTTTTTCTTATTTCTTATTAGTTTTCCGATTTTGCTCAAACTTTTTTTGATTGGTTTGTCTGATTTTTCTGGTTCTATTGAAAGTAAGTTATTTTTGGAGTGGACTTGGGCTTTAACAATTTTTCTACTAAGAGTTGTTCAGTAATTGAAGTTATGAAAATAATAATCACTATACATTCCTTCTTGTTGACCTAGCTAATGACTTTGACTCACTCCATACTTAAAGTGACTCGGTAACATTGTTGAAGGTTGATGAAAAAACTGTGTAATTTTTGTATGAAATGTTACTTATTATATTCCTTCTACTGTACTAACCCTCTAGCATGCAAAAAATCCTGAAAAATCTCAAATCACAAAGATATTTATGGTTTTCTTTGAAGGCGTCACTGGTCAACACCTTCTAACAGTAAATTCTCCCAAACAATTTTGAATTTTCCCAACCATTTTTTCATGAACATAAGACATATAAGTTATTTTTAAAATCTTTCAACGCTTAAAAACAGGAAGAAAAAAATATTAGAAAGTTGTAATCACTTAACATTCACACCCAGCATACACATGTACAGTAAGTCATTCTACTGGGACATATTTGGTGTAAATCTCCATTTGTTTCACACTTTTAAAACAAAATTTACAATATTCCAGTCCCTTTTCTCTCAGAGCTGTACTAAAAATATATTCAGAGAGCTCAATAGGTCCTCCAAAAATGAAGAGGTTCTATCATAGTCAATTAATTGTTGAATGGTATGAGAGATTGGTCCAACATTACATCACAATGCCGAATCATCAATTCGAAAATTTGAAATTCATATACCGACTACAAATTTCAAACATTAAAACCTTACTTATTACTTGTCTGAGTTTGTTCAAACTTTCACCAGCCTGCTTCTGAGTATTTTCTGTTTCCTTCAGAGCAACTTACTATTAGGGTCACATTTCCCTTTAAAAAAAATGTGACTATCAATACTTGCTACTGGCTCTCAACATTTAATATGTTTACTAATTAAATAAAAGGGTCACAAATAAACATTAAAATTGTAACTTTCAATACTCTTTTGGTGTTGAATAACTTGAACATCAAGTGTCATGTGATGGTAAGGCTCTATTAACCATGTTACCCAGCAAGTCTTCAATAATATTCCAATTATTTATACAATATCTTTTATTGTCATTAAATTGTTTCTGGAATTATTTAGTGCTGTGAATTAGTGTGTAATTTCCTTTCCGTGTACACGGACAGTTTATCCGTGCGTGTAAACGTGTACACGGTTATGACATTTACCAAAAACAAAAGCAGTATTTCAGCCACATACATGAACATGTATGTAAGGCCAGCAATCCAGCGTGCATTCACAACAACCATTTTCTCTGTAAAGTTGTTACAGTAGTAACAGTACTGCACACGAAATGATCACGCTCATGGGAAAGTCAGACCACAATGATTGGCATTATTTGCATGACGACAAGAGAAGAGACTAGAGTCACTGGATGGCATTGGAAAAGTTGTACAGTGTATGGAAAGGATTATTTAATGAAGTAGCAGTGGAATTTAAACTTTATTTTTAGACTGATGACAGACATTTTTGTGAAATATTGACTTCAGCAATTTATAATGCTGAAAAACGGGTGATTTTTTTTCTTCGTTTATCCGTCTAGTGAATTTTCTGCATGTATGTGTAGTGGTGGTTCATGCTTGCACACGGTCACAGCACTATTTTGGATAATAACTTAATCTGGTTCTGCATAATAATTTATCAAATATCTTCTGCATATTCTTATATACCTTTTTTATTATCTTCAGAAGCATTCATAGAATTGTTTATATTCATTGCATATCAACCGAACTAACTCAAATGTCATCCAAGAATGGTGTTGTTGTTGTTTTTACAGCTATTTACAGTTTATTCCTTTTTTCTTTTCAGGAGATTTTTGTTATAAATAAGTATTTGCTACATGTACAGTACATCAACCTTTAGGGCCAATTAAGTGTCATCATTGATTTGACGGTATGTGAAGGATTCAGATGGAGGAGTTATTATGTGGTTATTTAATTGGAAAATTGGAAAGTGATCAGTTGCATCACAATAAAGAATACCAGGAGTTACATGTATACTGGCACATACATTATTTTATTAGAAAAGATTTTGTCAATCAGAGATGCAGAGTTCTTTAATAGTTACCCTGGTATAAGGTATAAAAAAATGTGAGTAAATCATACCAACAAAATCATTACCACTATTTTGCATAATCATGGTCAATGTTAACATTAATCCTTATATAATCATCTAGTGTATATTAAGTAAATATTCGCATGTTTGATTTGGGTTTCTGTATATTTAACTACTATCAGCTTGCCAATTTGATTAATTATTTCAGTAAAAAAAGATTCAAAATCATCTGACTGAGTCATGATGTCATCTCTAACAGTAATGTCAAGAGAATCTAAAATACTGTAAACATGGCATACAAGTGTAACCTTGTTTATTGAACAATAATGAAGTATTTTCATGAATCCATGTTTCAGAGAAAGCTAGAGAATGAAAACTCAAAGAGTACCGTACCAATATATTCATCAATCTCATTAAATTTCTATGGAGATTCCTTGAGTTAAATAAGGCTATATGTTAATATGTTCTAATTAGGGATTAAAAACATTTAAATTATATTTGTTGTTTTCTTGAAAGTTACTATTTACAAGCTTTATTTAATACAAGTTTACAACATTATTGTTTTTAAGGTTTTGAATTTACCATTATACCCTTGATATTAAGCTCAATGTCAGTAATAGAGAAATAAATTTGACAAACATTATTAACATAATTGAAACATGCAGCATGTGCAGGTAGTAGCATTTATCCCTTTTCATAATTGTGTATAGACATGTACAGTACATGTAAATTAGTAAATAAAAGAGTACATGTACAACTTCTAAATACATATTACAAAGACCAAAATTTATTTTTGTACAAGTGAGAAGACATGACAATAACATTTTAAAAATAAAAATCTTGATTAAGAGAGTACATTTAATATGCACTTTATATGTGAAGACAATAAAACGAAAAAATAAATAAATTGAAGCAAAAAAAAAGAAGTAATATTACACTTTAAGTTTTTAAGACCCTCTAAAGTGTTGGGAGCCCCAACAATTGGATGGCAAAATTTCACTTAAATTGTATCATAATGTGAAAGAGGGTGTCATTTAAGGCATATTGCCAGGATTTTCAAAACAAATGTGTTCGAAGTCAAATATTGGTGAAAGAAATAAGATACAAATGTATGTTTTCTGCATGCAACAGAAAACCCAAATTAAGTATTCTTTTTAATCAATATTTGTCCTCAAACACAATTATTTTGAAAATCCTTGCAGAAATGTGTCATGACACCCTCTTTCACATTATGATACAATTTAAGTGATATTTTGCCATCAAATTTTTGGCAAATTTGGGGATCCCAACAATTTAGAGGGGCTTTAAACTGCAAGGGAAGTGTTTAATATAGTTCACCGTACAAGAGATGTACCAGCCAAAGGTGACATTATGTATTTAAATTATCCATTGCACGATTGCATTCTATCATCACCCTGATTGCAGGCAAATGATCAAGATCTTCTTTGCATGAGATTAGCTTTTTACATCTTGTTATAATTTATTAAGGGGATGAGTGCAATTACTCATCCTAACTTGTCCTCGCAGTGGTTTAGGACAGGATCTTGTCAGGGATAGCAGAGCAGCATTTTCCTTTTGATAGGGTCTTCTTGGATTGATTTTTTTTTCAATAAGTTTTCTTCTTCCACTCAAAGACCAATGCAATTTGTGTACTAGTTGAATTTATCTGTAATTGGGCAAGATTTCGTCTCTATACGTACATGTAAGGGTTAGTGAGGGGAGGCTATGCAATGCAGTTTGTGTGTGATCACCCATCTCAACTCGCACAGAAGCTTCAAGAAAAGGGTCAGATAAGCTGAAAGTACCGGTAAGTCCTTTATTTTGATGTTCTACAATTAATGTTATTTTTATAGTACCGGTATAAGAAAATTAGATTCATTTTTTTTACATCAATTTGTCTGGATAAAGAAAAAAAAGTGAGCAAAAATTCTGGGGTAAATCTCTAATTGAAGCTTCAAGAAAAGGGTCAGATAAGCTGAAAGTACCGGTAAGTCCTTATATTTTGATGTTCTACAATTAAAATTATTTTTATAGTACCAGTATAAGAAAATTAGATTCATTTTTTTATTCAATCATTTTTTCTACATCAATTTGTCTAGATAAAGAAAAAAGTGGGCAAAATTTTGGGGTAAATCTCTAATTGACCCCCCCCCCTCCATTGTGCATATGCCAAGGATTACCGTACATGTACATGTATGTGTCGGTGTATGGGGAAGTTTGACAAATGTCAGTTTTATTTTAAAATTCCCATACCAGACAGTTATTTCTGTCTAACTCTTGGCAAGAGAGAGATGCCAAGGCCAGGGTCTCGTTGACTGCTTTGAGGATGATTGCGTCTGTGCAATTGTTTATAGCACTTACACTGAATTCAGTTCTGTCGTGAGTAATTCTCCGGCTCGTTTGCTTGGACTTGGAGTGACAAGTTTTTGCTTGTATTTGTAGTATCACGTTCTTCAATGGCAGTTTGCATTATTTTTTATTTGAAGAGGTGCATGCCGTATGGACTTATTTTCAGCTAGGTCCAGCTCCAGTTTGTGAAGCTATTGAACTGTGCGGGATGGGTACGGTGCTCACACACAAACTGCATTGCATAAGTAACCTCCCACACTATCCTGTACAGTTCACACACTCAGTCAGCTCCGTATAGAGGCGGTCAGTGAATAATATGGTGGAGCCCAAAGTAGTTATTTATCATGTTTATAGCAGAACAACCATCCATCGTCGATATCAGACTTTTCAGAGACCAAAGCCAAATCCCGGCAAAGGCAAAGCAAAGCCTCCCAAAGGCAAAGCTTTCGGTCCAACATCAGTCGATCAACATGCAGGGCTAGGTTCACTCTAGACCGAAAATGTCTGTCTCTTTCGTTCGTTAGCCTCTGAATTGGGTAGGGTTGGCTCCTCTCTTTAGAGACAAAAGCCAACCATAGGCGCTCCTGTGCAAACTCGGTGGAACGGATCTGACCACCAAATTTCAGCCAAGCTTTTGGACTAGAATGTCACTTTAGGGGATTCATATCCGATGCATTTATTTTTGAAATTTAGGCCTAGGCTAATATAGTAATAATAATATACACCTGTACATCGGTTCCACTTACCAGATATGCAGATTGACTGTATCGATGCGTTTAAAAGTCTTTTCTCCCCCGATTTTCTTCGTCGAAATTGAACTCAGCTCAGTGTTGAAACTATAGAGTGGTGAAGTGTGACGTCATCAAAAATCTATTTTTGGATTTCTCAATTTTTCTTCATTTTCCGAAAAAAACAACCAAAAATAATGTCCAAATACTGAAAACCAATTGAATATGTTAAGTATTGGCTGAGATATGACCATCTGAATAAAAAGATTGCCTATGGGAACTCAGTGTTATATTAATAATAATAATAATAATAATAATACTCAGTATTTATATAGCGCTTATTACAATCACTAAGCGCTTCCAAACTTGGAGATTATTACCCCCGCTTTAGCTGTGCTGCCATTACGGCGCTCTAGCATTTCAAAGAATTAATTCCTGCCAGGTACCCATTTACATCACCTGGGTTGAGGTGGCAAATGTAGATCAATGTCTTGCCAAAGGACATTAGTGCCGCGGCGGGTCTCGAACCGCGGACCTTGTGATCGACAGTCCGGCGACTTAACCACTCGACCACGGCACCTCTGCTCTGGCTCCTAATGTTATGAGCCAGAGCAATATAACACTGAGTTCCCATAGGCAATCTTTGTAATCAGATGGTCATATCTCAGCAAATACTTAACATATAATTGGTTTTCGACATTTGGACATTATTTTTGGTGGTCTTTCGGAAAATGAAGACAAAATTGAGAAATTCCAAAAATAGATTTTATGACGTCACAGCTTCGGTACTCTATTACTTGGCATTGTTACTGCAAAAATTTCAACACGGACTCGGAGCCGAGTTCAATTTCGACGAATAAAATCGGGAAAAAAGACCTTTAAACGCATCATACAGTCAATCTGGTGAGAGGAACCGATGTACATCAGCCTATAGGCCTAATTTTCAAAAATGAATGCATCGGATATGAATCCGCTAAAGTGACATTTTAGTCCAAAAGCTTGGCCGAAATATGGTGGTCAGATCCATTCCACCGAGTTTGCACAGAAGCCCCTATGGTCGGCTTCTGTCTCTAGAGTCTGTAGAGAGGAGCCGACCCTACCCAATTCAGAGGCTAAACTTCCTAAAGAACGAAAGAGACAGAAATTTTCAGTCTAGGTTCACTCTCATCGATTGACTAGTAATACTAATACAATGTAACAGCGTTACCATACACGAGGTCGTCAAGATTGGAATCATGCATTAATTAACTGATAACGAAGTTATAGTCTCATCTTCTTATCTTAGGCCACCGCCGGCAGGCGGCCTGGCCTGGCGCGGGCACGGACCGGAGCACCCGGCTCAATTCAACTACCGGCTTGGAAGAAAAACTTTTACATTACCAGTTTACTGATACTTCAGGGAAGAATGTAGCATCTTCACTGCATCTTTTGGGGAGTAATTTGCCATGTTTTCAAAGTACTTTTAAGTCTGGATTTGGCGAGACATCAAGACAGGAGTCATCCATGTTCTAAGTGTGCTGTACGTAGTATGTTCTATGGTGTGCTAGGAATGTTCAATATGTGCTGTACATAGTGTGTATGGAATGTTTCCTATGTTCTGACTTATACACACATCTGTAGTGGAATTTACTACCGCCCTGCTCCTGACTGACCATTTTCATCTGTTCTCAAAATGCCACCCAAGTCTCAATCAGCAGACATTGCTCGGCTGGTTATCGCCGAGCTGGAAAGTAGCAGCCTTCTAAAGAAGTTGGTGAAAGATGCAGTTGAGGAGGCTGTATCTGGCATCGCTGCACGGTTAGAGGAGCAAGAAGGGCGGGTAATGGATCTGGAGGGGAAGGTGAAAGCTCAGGAAGAGGAGCTCAAGCGCCTAAAGAAGGCAGAAGAAAGTTCCTTAGAAAATATTTCGGCTTTGGAAATGAAGCTGGATATGGTAGAGCAACAGGCTAGATGCAACAACATCCGAATTCTCGGAGTAAAAGAATCTGAAGATGAGGTTCCGGAAGCAGTCGTGATGGAGGTTGGGGAGAAGCTTGGCGTCAAATTAACCCCAGCTGACTTCGACCGTTGTCATCGCCTTGGCTCGTCATCACCTGTCACAAATCAGCGGAAAAAACTCCGCCCCCTTCTAGTGAAGTTCTCAAGCCATCGTACCAGGGCTCTGGTAATGGGAGCCAGATCGAAGCTGAAAGGCACGGATATCTTCCTCAATGATGATCTCACTCCTGCCAGACAGAAGCTCCTGTATAATGTCCGCCACTGCCCGAAAGTAGAGCGATCCTTTAGCCAAGAAGGGAGGATCTTTGCGGGCATAAAGAACACTAGTGGCGGCTATACTAAGAAACTAATAACTTGTGATGCAGACATTGCTAAGCTTTGAACACAAACAGTAGACTAGCATCTCATGATTATACTTTCAGTATTTTTCTCTTGCAGGTTTTCCCATGGCAGCCTTTACATGCCCATCTTATTGCCATTTACTTTTTGATATAAATTTTCTCGTTTTCGTATATTTTCTTATTTATCTCTTTTATTTTTATAACTATCTTGTATTTACTATGGGTCCTTCCTTTATTGTAGCTTTATATGTGTTTCTGTTACCTTTTAATCTGTGTAGTATATTAATCTCCCATATATGTGTTTATATGTGTTCTGACAATCTTCTTGACATGAATTCCAAACAGTTAGACTTCATATTTTATTTTGTGATTCTAATCCAAGATGGCTAATATAGAAGAAGTTGCTTGTACCTATTTTGAAAATAATGTAAGTACACTAGAGCCCAATGTTAATGATAATTCTGATCGTGCCTCTCCTATTGTTTGTCATTATTGTTCAGAAAATCAATTCATGGATGGGTGTCGTAATAAACGTGAAAACGATGTTACTGTCCTACATTTAAATATTAGAAGTATGCATAAAAATGTTGATGCTTTTAATACTCTAACCAGAAATGTCAGTGAAAGCTCTATAGTAATTGGGGTCACAGAGACATGGTTTTCTAGTGAGAGTGATGTTAATTTATATTCTATTTCTGGATATAGTTTGGTGTCTAATCACAGACCTGATAAAAGAGGGGGTGGTGTTGCTCTATACATTCCAGCAGGTATGGATTACCAAGTAAGGCATGACTTAAATGTGATGTCGGATCAACTGGAGGCTATTTTTGTGGAGTGTTTTATTCCAGGCAAAAAGAATGTTATGTTTGGAGTTATATATAGACCACCCCAGAGTAACATAGACCTTACCGTGAATGAATTGCAGAGTATATTGTTGAACCCACTATTTGTTAATAAGACAATATTCTTAATGGGTGATTATAATGTAAACCTTCTTCAATGTGATGAAAATGACCATCATAATGCTTTTTTGAATATGATGTTGTCCTTTTCTTTAATGCCATTAATTACAAAACCAACAAGGGTAACTGATAGTTCATCTACCCTTATTGATAACATATTTTGCAATTTGCAACCTTTTCCATCTTCAGGTATTATAATATCAGATCTTTCAGATCATTTCCCCATCTTCACTAGAGTGAACTTTCGTAATAATGCTTATAATCATGACTGCAAATACATTCGTAAAAACAATCCTACTAACATTAAGAAGTTTCGCGAAGCTCTAACGGCAACTGACTGGAGTGCAGTTTTACTTGAAAAGGATGTTAATATTTCGTTCAACAATTTCTTTAAAAAGTTCATGCTACTCTATGATGACATTGTTCCGATTTCCAAATGTAATACTAGAAATCGTAAGAAAGTTCCACGCATGCCATGGGTCAGTGCTTCCTTGTTGAAGTCTATCAATAAGAAGAATAAGTTGTATTATTCTTATAAAGTTAGTGGAACAGAATCATCACGTAAACGATATGTTGATTATAAAAATATCCTTACTTCAGTCTTGCGTGCAGCAAAGAAAGCATATTATTTTGCTCAGTTTCAAGCAACTTCAAACGATATCAGGGAACTTGGAAAGTGATAAAAATGTGTTCAATTCAAAGAAAAAACTTTTGATGTAAAGAATATTGAAATTGATGGTCGTTTAGTGGAAGATAAGAATATTATTGTGGAAAAATTCAATGATTATTTTTGCAGTATTGGTCCTAATCTGTCACGGGCAGTCCTTCCTGTCAAAAATCTTTTAAAGATTTCCTGAAAGAATCTAATAAGAAAAGTTTATTCCTTTTCCCAGTAGTTAGGGAAGAGTTGCTTACTATTGTGAATTTGCTGAAGACTGGGAAAAGTCCTGGTTACGATAGTGTCAATAATGACATAATTAAACAGGTTATCTTAGGGATTATTCAACCCCTTATTCATGTTTTTAATTTATCAATGTTAAATGGAATAGTGCCTGAAAGTATGAAAATTGCAAAAGTCGTACCTGTTTTTAAAAAGGAGATCCCCAATCTTTCTCAAATTATCGCCCTATTTCCCTTTTAACCTCCTTCTCAAAGATCCTTGAGAAAGTGATGTATGTTAGAACATTAGAATTTTTAACAAAAGTAAAATATTCTCAAACTTTCAGTTTGGGTTTCGAGAGAAACATACTACCTCTCATGCCTTGCTGCACTTTATAGATAAGGTTTCACAAGCAATAGACAAAAAGATGCACACAATCGGTATATTTCTTGATTATTCCAAGGCATTTGATACTATAGATCATGACATTTTGCTAGAGAAATTATCACATTATGGTGTCAGGGGCACAGCTCTGGACTGGTTTAAGAGCTACTTAGCTGACAGGAAACAATTTGTTTCTTTAAACGGTTTTGAATCAGGGTTACAGGATGTCACATGCGGCGTTCCTCAGGGATCTCTCCTTGGTCCACTCTTGTTTATTGTATATATTAATGACTTTCATTTCTCATCTGATATTTTGTCATTCATTTTATTTGCTGATGATTCCAGCTTGTACTACTCACACAAAAATCCACAAACTCTGTTAGAAACGGTTAATCTCGAACTAAGTAAAATTACTTTGTGGATTCAAGCAAATAAATTGTCTTTAAATCTGCAAAAGACAAATTATATGTTTTTAGTAATACAATTAAAGTGCTTCCAGGAGATGTATCATTTAATAATGTATTGATAGATAGGGTATCATCAACAAAATTCCTTGGTTTGCACATTGATGAGCAAATGAGTTGGAAAATTCATGTAAATCATCTCCGTAAGACATTGTCAAAAAACAGTGGCGTAATTCATAAGTTGAAATCAATTTTTCCTAAAGACATTCTTCTAATAATGTATTCAACATTAATCCTTCCCTATCTTAATTATGGTGTTCTTGCTTGGGGTAACTCTCTTAAAACTAATCTTGAAAAATTATACTTGATTCAAAAGAGGATCTTAAGAATTATTTGTAATGTTAGCTTTCGTACACATACTAATCCGCTTTTTATACGCATAGAATTTTAAAGGTGCAAGATATTTATCACCTTCAACTGGGTGCTCTAATGTACAACTTCAATTCTGGTGTCCTACCACAGGCTCTTGTCGGTATGTTTAGGAAAAATAGTCAAGTTCATGACCATGCTACACGAAATGCCTCTGCGTTTCACTTACCCCAAGTAAGGACAAAGTTTACTTTTAATACTTTGGTTTGTACTGGACCTAGATTCTGGAACTCTCTTGGCTCTAGCGTTAAGCAAACTGTTAGTCTCTCTGCATTTAAGTGTACACTTAAGGTTTATCTTCTCGATAAATACTGTGACTCGTAGAGAAGTTTATTTTCGTAGTTATTTTGATGATAGATCTATTATGTTATTACAGATGTATATAATTCCTTCTTCTTGATATTATGTGTCTAATTGAATATTTTCAGATTGTCAGCCTTTTATCCCCTCCCACTGTTGTCTTGTGCCCGTTGTGTGCTGTGCCTATTGTCGATGTGCTGTAGTCTTTTATTATTTCTCATATTTTCTCTCTTTTCTCCCGTCCTGTCTCGTCTAGTCTAGTTTCCCGAATTTTGTGTACACTTTTTGTTTCTTATACTACCTTTTTCTTAATGTATTCTTAGGTAGTCACCAATATATACTCCCATCATGGTTATCTTGTTGCTTTTTTATGTACCAACCAATTATTTGGTCCAGAGGGGACCCTAAAACTTACAAGCTCTGCTTTTACCAGGGTCTCCTCGTCTTTCTTTTAGTTCACTTTGTTTTATCATTGTCATAATCTTTTTTGTTTGCATTGTAAATGTGTAATGATTTCATGTACTGCTCTATGTGACATTTGAAAGAAAGACGAATAAATATCTTATCTTATCTTATCTTATCTAGTAGTAGTACCGTTGTTTTGGGGCTTTCCCCACGGTACCAATACAAATTACAATACCGTTTAGTTTTATTACCCGAGATTCTGGATACTGCGGTAGAAGCACACAGTTTCAACTAATGAAGCTATGATAAAAATACATAAAGATCTACTACTCTTGGCAATTAAGGAACAACCAAAATAAACCTTACCTTAAAACATCTCGAAAACACCAAAGATATGAGAACATGTAGCATTTTAGGGCTTCTGTGGAGCGTGGTCTTATATGTGGCCATGCATGGGCCTGGACGTCGGATCGGATCGATGATCTAAGCTAAGTAATAGTCTAGTTCTAAGCACAACGCAGACCGCTATTTGTGACATTATGCTGATCTAAAGTGTCTCGACTCCAACTACTGATCATACGGCCGTAGGCCTACGGTTACACCCAGTGGCGGATCTAGGCAGGGCCGTAGCCGGAGTTTGATGTTTGGGGGGCAAATACATGTAATTGATCGACGTCCTGGAGAGGGTCTATGAGGAGGGGTCTATGATCTTGAAAATACGTGCCCCCTGGGTACGGGCTTGGATCTAGGGGGGCCGGCCCCCCTGATCCCCCAAACAGGTAAATTGAACCTTTTAAAAATAAAAATGAAGACGGGCCCCTCCCCTGGCGCAAGGGAGGCCGGGGGCTGGGCGGGGGTGGGTGTTGATTTTTAAAAATAGTGCTCATAACCCCCGCTTATTCGCCGGGTGGCTGATTCGGCGCTAAATATTTTCTCACGAATTTGGATGAAACAAAAAAATTCGTGCTACAATTTCACATTATTATTTGTTCTGTTCTTACCCCACGACCCAATTTGATGTCTGAGAAAATTAGACTATACCTTCGGACAACAAGGAAAAAAAATCATTACTGCGTATACTATAGTAAGTAGTCTTTAATAATGAACAGGTTACGACGTTACATGGTTGAATATTGAAACGAGATGTTGTATCTGGTCAATTTCTCTCTGACAAAATATACTGCCACATCTTTAGACACACGCAAATATTCCTCGTGCACCCTAGGCCCTGCAAAGGGCTGAGTCAATCAGAGATTATTGAGACTTAATATGATATTTAATTTATGTCTGTTTTCAAGACAAGTACCACTAATCAATACATGTGTAGGCTATTTCACAATTGTTTACCTTCCAATTGAATAGCAACAATAAGCATTTTCAAAATATAAGAATAACAAAATATATATTATTACATTAGCAAACCAAAGAATTTGGTTTTTACAATAAAACATTACTTATTCCTGTAGATCAACTTCAAATTGGCTACTTGCCTGGTTGCTGCAGAAAGAATACACACCTATGTGGCTATACGTCATAAAGATTGGCCTTTTCAAAAAACATACTTATAATTGTCCTTTGATGATGGTGAAAAAGCAAAGAATCTATAACAATAAATATTTAAAAATGTTATTGATATGAATATTTTCAAACAGTATTTATTTCAGTATTTTTAAGGGTACGACATTTAAAACGTGTACCAATATTTAAACAAAAATATTAGATTTACGTCAAATTGGCTACATTTAACACCCTTGGGTACATATACAGTGACGTCTCGATGCTATCAATACGATATCTATCACATGCTGCATATTTTATAAAAGCCTATTGATACACATCATACAGTTTTTGCACAATATCTTGATGTGTCATTGAGAACGCGGATCGTATCGCCTGTCCCAGTGATGGTGTGGACGGCTTAAGTCAAGTAAGTCAAGTATAGAAACGAATAGTTTTTACATATCAGATTTGCTCCTGAAGACTGATCTCTATGATTTTCCTCCTTTATTAAAGTTGCGTTTATATAGCTGATACCTTTTTTCTTTCAAATTAAAATAAATTAAGTTAGTAGAAAACATTTCTTATCTTACAACCATTAAAATACAGTTTATTGCATGGATATTTATTTGTTTCATAAATATACATGTATGTACAAAAAGCAATGAGTATATAGATTTTTTAAATAAGAAATAGTTTTATTACAGAAGTGCAAAGGGTCTTTCTATCAACATGTAATGTTATAAGGGCTTTAATGTGATAGTTATCATATGGATCTAGTATTCCACGAGTCGTGCATCTGTCTGGTTACAACTTGCAAGGGACATCGATCCAAGGCGCACAACATGGGTGCCACTATTGCCAAATTAATATTCCAAACCAAATCCCAGTATTTCTATTGCCCTTGTATAGAGTTTACATAACAACTTGTTCGCACCCACAATGGTTGGATTTGCATTTTGTCTTGCAAACTCAGCATGTCATCTCAAAGACAACAAATGTCATACTGGCTATTTGTCAACTCAGTTGGGGCGTGGACTGGGGTACTCGTATTTAAAAAGGTTCATTTTTCTGAGGGAAAATAATTATGAACACCCAGACTTCTTATACCATTGTGTTCATTACTCTTAAAACTAATAATGATTCATAACTCCGAAAGCTTAGTGTATTGCTCCGGAGGGGTAGGCGTGGGGAATGAATTTCCCATTTTTATTTCTGAATTTTTCCAGCTCGTAGTTCTTGTAGTTCTGAAAAGGAGGGGTTCACAGACCAATATTTTACCCCTATATTTTGTTTAAATATATTTATTTCATTATTCACCTTGGATTTGCCTAAGCAGAAAGTAGTGACATTATGAAAATGCCTTAACTCGCCTTCTTTCTAAATTTGGACGACTTCCGATCACACTAGCACAACTTCACTATCAAAATGAATCTTGTATATCTTTGGATGCCATTTCAATGAGGTAAAATTAAGTTGAAAAAAATTTGATGCCTATCCACTATGTCCTAAAGTAACTAAAACTATTACAGCTTTGTAGAAAGATCGAATAACCAGATAACAACAGGACTACAATATCTAGACATGCTTTTTTATTTTTCTACATCATGTCTTTGACACACTCAAAAAAATTGGTTTTATGAGAGTTTTATGCAATCAGCCCACTGAATATATAAGATGCATATATCAAGTGGCCCTCGGACCAAAAGTCGACTGGACCTTCATCCGACCAAAAATAAAGAGCTGCTCGTAGGGGAAATTCCCTAAACTCCCGACGGCCAATCTGCCCCTGAATGTTTCCTTAGGATACGTATATCTTTCTACCAAAAATGACACATTTGTCATTGATAGTTGTCAGTGGAAGCCCCTTGTAAAAAGTAAAGCACAGGCGTCGCTTGAGAGAGAGAGAAAAGAGAGAGAGAGAGAGGGGGATGAGGGGTTGACACCATGTCAACTCAAATGTGTGATAAACATTTTATCCTAGCATTTAACGAAAAATCTTCAAAAATCAACTGAGCGATTTTTCCCCCCTTTTTCTTACTGAATATTCTTTAATCTGGTCAGGAAATTCAAATTCTAGGGATTTGTTTGTATGAATAACTAAGTCGTTTTCGAATGTACATAAATGCGAACTTTATCTAATGTGCATCATACGTGGTGATTCAATTCTCAAACATTTATCCCACACCCATTCCCATAATAAACATTGTCTTCATGTCTTACGCCTTAAAGAGAAGGTTGAGTTCTGGTCATGCGATTGCATTGTGAAAGAAACGGTGTGGAATCGATCAGAAAAGGTTGATCATCTAGCATATAAGTATTGGTGTGTACTGCAAGGTTCTGGAATCATCAAAATGATAAGAAATTTTGCCCAGTCTTGGTAAAGTTACAAGCACTGTCCACAGAAAGATGTATATGGGACTACACGAACATGTGGCATAAAAATCCGTCCCGATTTTTATGATGTTACATGCCATATTTAGAATATTAAGGCATTTGAAGAGCCATGCTTTTCAGGGAACATTTTTTCTCTGATGTTCTTCCACACATGCATAATAACAATGATAACGCTCACAAATTATTTGTCACCTCTTCCCAGAACTCAACCTTCTCTTCAATTTATTTCAAAATTCAGAACTAGTTTGCATTCTAAACACATTTTGGTAGTTTTTAATCTCAATCTTTCTTTCAAATTGGGGTGGCGGGGGTACGTTGACTCGTTCTTAAACCCATCCAGGATGTGCCAGGATGTACACTTTACCAAATCTAGGGACTTAATAATTCCAAGATTTCTTCCACATTTACCCCCAAAATACATGTATGTACATGCATATGCCTTATTGATCCATCATTTTCTTCTAAACTAAGAACTTCTTAGCATTATAATCATGTCTTGGTGGTTATAATCTTAGACTACTAAGTTTACGACCGTAATGATCATCATCAATTCATAATGTCAATTACTTGCATGAATTTAATGAGGATCTGAGATAACAGTCGCTAACTTCACGCACGCGCGCGCGCCCGCACCCCATCGTCGGTATGCACTTGTATTGTGCAGCAGTTTGCTGTGAAACCTGTGAGAAAGTGCACGTATACTAATGTCTTCGTTCTTAGGAAAAATACTCCAAAAAATTTAAGAAAATTGACACGAAACAGGTAAGAGAGATAACGACTTTTAAATCATGGCCATAATTTGAACAATTGGTAAAGATTTACTTGATTTTTTGGTATGTTATAGTAGGGTATCTTCATTCAAGTGCTATGTTATGTTGTGTTATAATGCCAATGTTGTCTCCTGCAGTCACGTCATATATGCTATTGCGCAATACAGCTCCGAAACAAGGCTTTTTTTCTGAGCGGTCCGAGTCGTCATTTTTAAAGCTAGATTCTAGAATTATTGATGATTTCTAACAAAAATCATTGTCATATTCGGAATCTCGTACAAAAACTCTTCTACATGTCTTTTTTTCTTCAACTTTAAGCCCGTTTTGATTAGAGGGGCCCTTTAAAGTCATAACAAGGTGTGCATCATAGCAAGTCTAGATAAAATCTATCCATGTATGTGCCTCTTGTTTGGGCTGGCGTTTTGGACAGCCAGGATAATGCCAATATCTTGTCAGCAAACTATGTTCGCATCACGCAGCCCCCAACCAAAATGTTATAGTGATACTATAGAACATAGGATCAAAGCTAGGAGGTTTGTTCATAGCTTCTTATTCAGGTGTGAGGAGGCGACACCAAGGGGATTCGCTAGTGCCCTTTGGCAAGGCATTATTCCTAAATTCCTCGGAGAGGACTTGTGAACCGAAGGTGAGGGCGATATATATGACAAGTCGTATTGACATGAAGGCAGTCAATATTACTAGTATAACCACATCAGACATCTAGAGCAATCAAGAAACTTTTAATATCTTATACTCTTAAATTATGTAAAATACAGTAGTCTACACTGCACAGGGTTTCCTAGCATGAAAAAGTTGCA
Organism: Mesocentrotus franciscanus; assembly: GCA_037976565.1. Classification (NCBI taxonomy): domain Eukaryota; kingdom Metazoa; phylum Echinodermata; class Echinoidea; order Camarodonta; family Strongylocentrotidae; genus Mesocentrotus; species Mesocentrotus franciscanus. The sequence goes on from CP137684.1 coordinate 7,160,178, forward strand.
AAAACATCGTCAGACCAGCACTGTGCATCCAGTGCTTGATGAAATTTTCGATACACTGCAAACAGTGTGCCTTGGCCCTTGGGTGTGATTATTACGTCACAATAGAGTACGCGCAAAGTGCGCAGGTTCTTTTACGCGTAATAGATGCGCAATGAAAATTACAAAATACCCGGATGTTGGCTCTATGTGAATAACCAAAAAAAAAAGGCCTAAAAAACCCTCCATCCGGCAGGAAGAGGGCGATGACTTGTCCAAAAAAAAAAGAGAAGAAACAGGTTAGTGTCACACTCTTCTTCAGTGGCCAGATGTGACAGATGTTTAAAAATTAAATCCGTTTCTGATGCAGACACTTGTGTGTGTGGCCGTGGTTGAGTTCGGACGTGTGCTGGTGGTGCTCCGGTAAAACGGGCCATCCACCTGCTTTCCGAGAAGCAATTAATAATAAAAAATATATCATCTTCAAAAGCTCAGTGTATGGAGTCTTTTGGGATCATTGATATTTATTTTGAATCATCATTTTGTAGTTTTATCATCGCTTTTACATCTTAAATTTGTTCTTTGGAAAAGGATTATTATTTCAAATCATCATAGCGTTGTTTTTCATCAAAGTCATAGTAACAGGCGTATACGCTGGGAAAACGCATCTAACAAGCACCTCAATCTTATCAACGCGCAGCGCAACCAGTCAGCTGTGGCTCAATCTTCAATTGTGACGTCATCAGAGTTAAAGGAACTGAAGACCACTTTGTGCATTTAATTAGATGTATTTTGGAATTACTACACCTTTGCCAAGTTCGTCTACTAGTGGATTCGCAAGTCAATTCCAGATGTATCAAGTAAGATCTTTCCTTATTTGCTTCATTATTATCTACACATTATTATACCTGCATCCGCTGAAGAATTATTCTTCTGGGCATGTCAGATCCAAATCTCTAGCAACTATGGGGAAAGCCAAAGATATATGTGGTGAATGTGGAAGAGGAGTGTCAGGTAGAACAGGAGCTATCCAGTGTGATGGCAATTGCCAGCTATGGTTTCATCCGAATTGCATCAATCTAAACTATCGTGAATATATAGATTTAGGAAACAGCTCTGTAATATGGATTTGTAACAAGTGCGGAATGCATAACATCGGTATGACGTCAGGTATGGGTAATACCTCGGGTCTTTCAACCAATGATAACATTTTCGATGTCCTCGACTCAGGCGTGGAAGATGAAGAGAATGAAGAGGGTGTAAATGACCCCTCCTTCTCAGAGAGTGACATAGGTTCACCAATTCATACGTCCTCACCAAGAAGACAAGTGGTGAAACCTAAGAAGATAAGTTTCCATTCCATTAAAATTCTTAATGTGAATTGTCAAAGCATAAGGGCCAAAAGCAATCTTTTCATCTTCTGATGCAAATCCATGATCCGGACGTCGTCATTGGAACAGAATCTTGGTTATCGTCATCAATCAACAACAATGAGGTCTTCCCAACTGATCAATATAACATTGAGAGGAGGGATCGACCAAATGACCCCCATGGTGGGGTGTTCATATCTACTAAGAAGGAACTTCTTGCAACAAGAGAGATAGAACTTGAAACTAACTGTGAAATTATTTGGTGTAAATTGAACATGGCGGGGTCTAAGACACTTCACGTAGCTGCTTACTATAGGCCCCATGAAAACGACGAAGAAAGCCTCACAGAACTCCAGCGATCTTTGAGTAGATTAAATCATGATCACACGGCAGTGATAGGTGGTGATTTCAATCTGCCTGGATGGGATTGGAATACCCGACAAGTGAAGGCATGCCACTACCCTGCGCTTCATCATGCTTTTGGTTCAATACTGGATGATCATGGTCTAACACAAGTAGTCACGGAGACAACAAGAGGAGAAAATGTACTTGATCTGTTCCTAGTTAGTAACCCAACGTTGATCACTGATGTATCAGTTGTACCCGGCATTTCAGATCATGACTGCCCGCTGCTCACAATTGCTAGATGTCCGACTCGGCAGAAGCAAGCGAGAAGGAAAATCAATATCTACAGCAAAGCTGACTGGGAGAAGTTTGCTGACTTCATGGAAGGTGTCGGCGAGGAAATTGCAGACAAGCTTGACTCATGCTCCGTGAATGAAGCATGGATTATCTTTAAGAGTGGAATACAGAAGGGAATGACAGAATTTGTACCACAGAAACTGACATCTAAGAAGGATGACCTACCATGGATTACGAACAAGATAAGAAGGATCATCAAAAGGAGAGACAGATTGAACAAAAAATGTCGAGACCTACAATCAAGAAATCATGGAATCATCCCCTATCATTTGGAGGTAGAAGTAAGAGCAATCAAGAAAACACTGCAACAAGAGCTAAGGAGGGCGTATTGGAATTACGTGGAATCCCTGTTTTCTACCGATGAAGATAACACGAAATGTGACAGTATGAAGAGATTTTGGAGGTTCATCAAACATAACAGGTCTGACAACACAGGAATAGCAGAACTGAAAACTAATGGTACTACAGTCACTGATCCGATAGCAAAAGCTGAAGCGCTGAACCAACAGTTCCAAAGTGCATTCACCAAGGAAACACCCATCCCAGACAACTTACTACCCGCGACCTCATCATTTCAAGAAATGGAGGATATTGTGTTCACACCAAAGGGTGTAGAAAAGTTGCTCTTTGGCTTGAAAATACACAAAGCTGCTGGACCGGACGGTATAACTCCACGAGTCTTGAAGCAATTGGCAACAACTCTGGCTCCTATTCTTTGTGATATATTCCGCTTGTCATATGTAACGAGTGTAATACCAGAGGACTGGCGTGAGGCGAATGTTGTACCAATCTACAAGAAAGGTAATAGATCAACTCCAGTAAACTATCGTCCCATCTCACTAACATGCATTTGCTGCAAACTAATGGAACATGTTCTAGCCAGCAATATCATGAAGCATGGGGACAGAAATAGCATCATCTTCCCCCTTCAATATGGCTTTCGCAAGAACATGTCATGTGAACAACAGTTATTAGGATTCACAAGCGACCTGCACAAGAACTTGGACGAAGGACGTCAAACGGATGCCATAATCATGGATTTTTCGAAAGCATTCGACAAGGTTGGGCATCAACGGCTCTTGCACAAGTTGAACTTCTATGATCCAAAGCTTTCTCCATGGAAGAAGTCAAAGAGTCCTTTTGGATGGCAAGAACTCATCATCAATAGCAGTGGAATCTGGAGTGCCTCAAGGGTCGGTTCTTGGACCTTGTCTCTTTCTATTCTACATAAATGACTTGCCAAATGGTCTAGCATCCAAAGTTCGCCTATTTGCCGATGATGCGATTTCCTACATGACCATCGACAACCAACATCATGCACACAATCTTCAACAAGACCTCAACAGGATTGGTGACTGGGCTGAAAAATGGATGATGGTTTTGAACACGGACAAATGCAAGGTACTCACGGTCTCCAGGAAAAGAAGCAAGGTACAACATGTGTATCATTTGAACAACACCCCTTGAAACCGTTGACTCTGCGAAGTACTTGGGTGTTACCATCACTTCCGATCTCAAGTGGACCCAACATATCAATAATACTGTCAACAAAGCCAATAACGTCCTTGCCTTTCTAAGACGTAATCTACGCATTAAATCTTCTGACCTCAAAGCCACTGCATACAAAACGTTGGTTCGACCGATCGTAGAGTATGCTTCCTCTGTCTGGGACCCAGCTACCAAGAATCTCATTCACAAAGTTGAAATGGTGCAAAGAAGAGCTGCGAGATTCACTCTGAATCGTTACCATAATACATCAAGTGTCAGCAGTATGCTGAAAGAACTAGATTGGACCACTCTACAAGAGCGCAGAGAAAATGACAGATTAACTATGATGTATAATATACACAACAAACTCGCTCATCTTCCGGCTCAGGACTATATCACACAAGTCATTCAGTCGACGAGAGCCACCCAACCACATTCATATCAGATGCCATACTCAAGAACTGAAACGCATCGGCATTCATTCTTTCCGAGAACAGTAAGGAGTTGGAATTCCCTGCCCTCAGAAATCGTTGCAGCGCCATCTGTTGGAGCCTTCCGTGGTCGACTGCAGATGGTTGGTGACAGTGGCTAGTCTCCCTCCATCCTATACATGAGCTTGTAAATATTTTGTAAATAGCCTGTATCATAATGTAAAAAGCACTCCAATGGACGCTAATTGCGGTTCACACACATAGTTTGCAAGAATCTTCAATCAATTGAAGGAGGCAGACTTAATCAGAAGAAGAAGAAGAAGAAGAAGGTGGTCTGCAACTGGCCAGACGGATTTTAAACTAACCTGTTGGTTGAATAATGCGTCTCTGTTGTTGCTACAAAACTGTGCATCTGTAGTCTGTAGTGATGCTGCGCGTATGTAGCAACGACGCGTTGTCATGTCTGATTAAATAGATATAGGGCGTGTCCACTCTCGCTCATCCTTCTAGATCCTGAGCCATAGATGAAATGATGCCTTTACTGCGCATGAGCAAGAAAGTGACACTATCTTGTTCCTCAGCCTTGCGCCCACACCAATTCGAGCGAGAGCACGGAGGAGTGTGTTGTTGGAGAAACCACGACATCCTATCTCTATGGGCCAAAGTTCAATTCTCCAACCGTTCTGCTCGCCTCTAGAAGCAGCTCTTCGTATTTCCTGTTCTTCCTCTCGTGAGCTCGCTGCATATTTGCCTCATGAGGTACCGTCAGCTCCAGAAGAAATGCCCTCTTTGAAGTGGGGGACCAAACCACGACATCAGGCCGCAAATTTGTCACGACAATAGATGGAGGAAAAATTAACTTCTCCCCCAAGTCGATTCGAATGTTCCAATCGCTAGCTCCATCAAGGCAAGTCTTCTGCCTTCCTGTAGAACTTCTGCCCGAACCATTTGTAGCCTCTCCTTCCCTGACGAAATGGATATAGGATGCTTGTGTTCGGGTCGGCTTTTGGTTGTGTTCTGTTAACCTCGTCTTCAGAGCATCCCCGATGATACCCAGTAAACGGTTGTGACGCCCAGTGTACCGGCCTTGTTGGAGACCTGTCGGGCAGCCAGCAAGAATATGAATAGTCGTTGCTCTGTGTTGACAAATTAAAGCTTGCAAGCATCGTCTTCACTTAATCCCCACCGCTTCAGGTTTGCTGGTGATGATACAGTGTCGTAATCGAACCAATCATGAATTGCAGCAATTTAGGGCTGGTATCAAACAGATTCTTTCAGGACAGCTTTTTTTTGCTGCACTCCTTCCCATGACGTTCAAGCTCCTTGAACTGGCATCTGTACAGCTTTTACATAATTCAAATTATCATGCTCCTTGGCGACTAGTTCGCTAATTTATGTTCTGACTTCACGTTGAGTGAGCTTTCTCACAGGTTTACGGAATTGACCAGCCCCCAATCATCGTCGTCCAACCTGACCTCTCACAATGTCCTCCATCCGCAAACTGGCCTCCGCTCTAGATATTGCCTTCTCAGCATCCCACTTGCGGCCATGACGAGACTGTGGCTTGATACTAGTGACAACATTGTCTCTGCTGTGTCGCAACTGAAGTGCCGCATTCACCACCGTCTTCTTCATTGAAGTCGTGAGTCCTTCCGACTGGAGACGCAACTTTGTCTGATGGCAGTAGAGTGCAATATTTGATAAGTTCTTGCTTGCTCCTAGCCAGCGACGTAGCTTCTTTGAGACGAGTGTCTCTATCTTCTCTACCTGTGAGACTGGTACATCATATATCATGAGTTTCCACTGCATTCTTGGGACAATTAGGTATTGATATATCCAGCACTTCATGACGCCAGTCAAAACACACTTGTCAATAATATGTAGCCACCTCCCAAGCGAATCCATCATGTCCTGACGAGCAACATTGTCTTTCAGGTTCCCATCAATCAGACGTCCTAGAAACTTCACCGGCTTATTATGTACTCCAGGTATCGTCTGACCGTCGACGGCGAATGGCTCGATATGCTTTACTTTGCCTCCATGCACTACCAAGGAACGCGACTTCACTGGCTTAATCCTCATCTTGCTCCATTCCATGAAGTCATTCACTTTTGAAAGTATAGAACCAGCACTTTCAACCGAAGCAGTAACGATAGTTATATCATCCATATACTCCTTCATCACAGGAACATTGAAGTCTCTTTTCTTCAGATGATATTGCTTTACGGGCGTCGACTTTAGAAAATCGTTCAAGAGATTGAAAGTGATGACGAAAAGTCAGACCAGCACTGTGCATCCAGTGCTTGACGAAATTTTTGATACACTGCAAACAGTGTGCCTTGGCCCTTGGGTGTGATTGTTACGTCATAATAGAGTACGCGCAAAGTGCGCAGGTTCTTTTACGCGTAATAGATGCGCAATGAAAATTACAAAATACCCGGATGTTGGCTCTACATTATTGCCCGCTAGTTTAACACACATTTTGCCCGCATTGACTTTTCTGATCGGGCAATAATACTTGTTCATTGGTTGACTGTGTATTATTATTGACCGGCAAATTACACACAAAATCCCTTATGCATAGGCACGTATTCTGAAGTCTGGTTAAGTTATAAACCCGGGTTTAACTTTAAACCCGGGTTTAACTAAACCAGACTTCAGGTCTAAATTTCATTTCAGATTCTGAAAGCCAGGTTTAGTTAAACCCGGGTTTAAGTCTAGTCTAAACTTAAACTCAGGTTTAAAGTTAAGCCAAGGTTTAACTACCATGGAGATGTAGTCTGCTTCTACTGCACATGCTTAGTACAGCTCACCAATCTTCTAGGGTAGCTGCTAGCTGGATTTCGTGCTACAAATGTAATCATTTCAATTCAAAATATCTGACACAAAAAATATCTTTCGGAGCAACCGTTGAACGTTATGGCGTGATTCTTTGTTTTGTTTTACCCTTTGATTTATTGTAAAACTGCTGAAAAAGTCTGAATCTAGGCCTAGGGTGGAATTGGCCTTACAAAAATATTACATAAATAATCGATACAAAACTCGGTAATTCTACAATTTCTGCCCAGGTTAGTCAAAACTTCCAGAACATCTTAAAAATGCTCCAAATAAGATTAAAATGACTAAAAAGGATACTGAAAATGATCAAAAATACCTTCTTGATGCAAAATAACTAGTCCAAGGTCAACATTGAAGCTCATTAGGTCGAATTTTAGGCGTTTTTTAAGGACAATGCCGCCGTGCGTTCGTACACACGGTTAGAAAACGAATTGCATTATATTGTCCTTAAAAAACGCCTAAAATTCGACCAAATGAGCTTCAATGTAGACCTTGGACTAGAAATTCTGCATGTACAAGGTATTTTAGATCATTTTTAGTGTCTGGCAGGATGTAGCGTCCCCGAGAGCCAGTATAGAAACAGCCATGCCTCTCATAGCAGTCAATATATCTATAATATTCATGTTGATGCACTATTTTCCTGGTTCTTGGTCATGGGCAAGATTATGACAAGCGAATGGAAGGGGTGGGGCTGGGCAGGCACGGATCCACGTGGCGATTTTTCCGGCCTGGGCCCCCCTTGCCCCCCCCCCCCTCAAAACGGTAAAAAAATTGGATAATAACGTAAATTTAACCTTTCTTTAAACAAAAATCAAAAGCGGGTCCCCCCCTCCTGACAAAAATATATATATATATTTTCGCCCCCCAAAAAAGGTGCTCTTACCCCTCCCCGCTTATTCACCGGCCGGCTGAGTCGGCGCTAATTTTCTTAAGATTTCGGCCCCCTCCCCCTCCCCTCCCCTCCCCTCCCCCTCGCCGGCTGCATCTGCCCCTGGGGCTGAGAGGGGGCAACTGCCAATGCCCACATTTCCTGACACATCACAGAGTACAGAAGTATTTATCAATTACACTCAGCCATCCAAATCCTTTGAACTCTCTGCACTATTAAATGTCCAATCACTATTGTCCAGATAATATACCGAGTTAGGCCTTACTGGCCAAAATTAGAGGGAAACAAATATTTACAAAAAACACCTTTTCGGCTAAAAATTATATTTCACACACTACATAACTCAATAAAATTGACACCAACTTTAAAATACTTTAATTATCCATCTTTTGACACCAAATGCATGGTGATTAGAGGTTTAACTTAAAAGTTATCTCTAAAATTCGATGTAAACACACCAAACACGTCCTTCATACACTAATACACGTATATGCATGCAGTTGATACACAAATGGGCAAAAATGTCGTTTTTGTGGAAATCAAATCTATACCTTTGGGTTGCTATAACTTTTCATTGAAAAAATATGTATGCCTCTCCTTGGGACAGGATATTATGGTGGCTCCTAAGGGACACGCAAACGCAAAAATTTGACGTATACGTATGCAACAAATTTCTTGTCTTTTACGTCCAAGACGTGAAAATCAAAAAAATTGACGTATACTTATGCAACAAATTTCTTGTCTTTACGTCCAAGACGTGAAAATCAAAAAAATTGACGTATACCTATGCAACCAATTTCTTGTCTTTTACGTCCAAGACGTGAAAATCAAAAAATTGACGTATACCTATGCAACCAATTTCTTGTCTTTTACGTCCAAGACGTGAAAATCAAAAAAATTGACGTATACCTTTGTTTGGTAATTTTTTCATTTTTCTGTACTCAATGGCCCTGAAGGGACACGCAGACGTGAAAATCGGCTGGAAAATCTGCGTCAAATATTCACGTCTGCGCCTCCAGAAAGGGACACGCAGACGTGAATATTGGACGCAGATTTTTTTTGGCTGGAAAATCTGCGTCAATATTCACGTCTGCGTCTCACACGCAGACGTGAATATTTGACGTGAATTTTTTCAGTAAGCTGAGCACCATGCAGGAAGATAAGTGTATCTTGGTTTGTTTTGCTATGTTTTTAAACAGCTTTATCTCGACATTAATTGTACCAGGAATACAGCTTCCTGATTGTACACCACTTCATTATATTTTATGGTCTAAAATTGACATAGATACATAGGCCTAGATACATTACGCTTTGATATTTGTAAACATATTTTGCCTGTACCAAGCAATTACTTCTTTTTGTGCATCTTGTTGCCATTGCCCCCCCCCTCCTATCACACCCTTTTCCTCTATTTCTTTCTTTCTCTCTCTCTCCCTTTCTCTTAATGTCTCACCACTCTCTCTCTCCCTTTCTCTCGATCTTTTCTAGCTCCTTTCTCCCTCTCTCTCCTCTTTCTATCCCAATTCTGTCTCCCCTCTGTATTTCTCTCTCCCAATGTCCCCATTTCTCTCTCCTCTTTCTCCTAATCTGCCTCCCCCTCTCCCTTTCTCTTCTCCTTTCTCCCAATCTGCCTCCCCCTCTCCCTTTCTCTCTCCCTTCTCTCTCCCTTTCTCTCTCCTCTTTCTCCTTTCTCTCTCCCAATCTGTCTCTCCCCCTCTTCTTTTCTCTCTCTCTCTATCCTCCCTCCCTTCCCCTTCTCTCTGTACTATGTGTATTCGAAATTTCTCGGCATTTACCACAATAAATCCATTTCCAAGCATGCAAGTCATGACACAACGGAAAAATTATTATTACCATTTGTTTTCACGAAATGTAAAGAATTGTTTTATAATTTATTAATGTTTACTTTCTTCAATTGCTACTGAAATACATCTCAAGTTGACTTATGAAATTACATACATGTAGTTAAATATTTATAAACCGTTTTTCATGAAGATTATGTTATACATTTTTAATTTTTAATTAATACTATACAGTGAAAAGAAAAAATGATATTGATTCTCTGATTGTTTAACACAATTTCATACATCACTTTGGAACAAAACAACAACAAAAATGCATTTAGTTCAGCTCATTGAAGACCACTTTACAGTTGTGTTACTATAAACAAATGTTGAATATCACATGAAATAATTAACAAAATGTTGTCCTTTTTCAAACACTAGTCGAGATCTAAACAGTAATATCACTATACATCATAATTCCAGTACATGTATACAGGTAAATTGTCAGCATAATTTGAAGAATTGGAAAACTAAACAAAACAGTTGAATTAACATATAGTATAGTTCTACTTTCAGGGTTTCATACAGGTGTAAAGGAACATCACAACACAAATTAATTACTTTCTTAACTTTTCTTAGTGTCCAAATGAAATGGAATAAAATATAATTTTGTTTCTCTCACATTGAGTAGACAATATCTTGCATTTAGATTTCATGCAAACCAATAAATATGTAAAATGTATTGTAAAATGTAATGTACCAGCCCAGTGGCGGATCTACGGGGGTTTAGGCGGTTTAAACCCTTGGGCTCCCAAGTGAAAATGTGATGTGCATAGAAGAATGCCATGTGTCCAGACCCACACAGTATCCGCATCGTCATTGGGTCAACCCCCCTGGTAACTTAACCATATAACTCTGGATATAACTGTGTATTAAACTGTTACTTGATTTAAAAGACGTTATCATGCAATGCTTTTTATGGTCTCCATTGTGTTAGTAGATGCCAGGAAAACATCAGCCGCTACGTTGCTCGGACTCGTGGACGGTTTAAACCCTTGGGCTGCCAAGTGAAAATGTGATGTGCATAGAAAAACGCCATCATGTGTTCAGACCCACACAGTATCCGCATCGTCATTGGGTCAACCCCTGGTAACTTAACCAAACACATGATAACTCTGGATATAACTGTGTATTAAACTGTTACTTGATTTAAAAGACGCTATCATGCACTGCTTTTTATGGTCTCCATTGTGTTAGTAGATGCCGGGAAAACATCTCCGCATCGTCATTGGGTCAAACCCCCTTAGCAAAAATCTAGATCCGCCCCTGTGAGCCATGAGGAGTGGTGGAGTTGTTGATGTGCTAGGAAGACTAGTCATGTCTTCACTGCTTCTAGGCTTTGTTGGAGGCTTGCGTTTCTTAACAGTCTATAAGGGACAAAGATGAAAATAGTTTGGAAAAAGAAATGGTTAATTCTCCGAAAATTCACAGATTTCACTAATCATTGTCCTTAAAATATAACAGCCATTATATTGGCATTTCTATAGTAACTCAGGTTATATTTTCATTTCAGATAGATTTTTAAATATAAACAAAGATGTTCATTTATGTGCAAATGGACAACATAAACCTGCATACTACTTGACAGAAGTAAAGCAAATGATATTCATAAAGACATATTTCTTTTTTTAATGTTCTGTTCCCTTCTCATGGATATGCCGATATACAGCAGAAACATCATGCCTTCAAATGTTGTCTTACATTTATGAAATTGAAATTGCATTTTTAAATTGGTGTTACTGGTTTCTTTTGGAAAGGGATACATACTTTGGACCAGATCAGTTTACATTCCCACAATATATGAGTAAAATATGCATTTAAGATTTGAAATGCAAACTCTTTTAGAAGAACTTTTCTATGATTCAAACCACTCATCTGGAAATGAATTGAAAGTTGAATTGAACTGAAATTAATTAACTACTGGAACAATTATAATCATCTGTTGAGAGCCAGAAGGGAATTAACTCTGTGTTAAAATATATGATTTAACACCCTTCTAGCTCTCACCATACAATATTTTCTTAAATAAAGGAAACATTCAAATAATCTATCAAATTTCACAAGTTTCATCTTTAATCATTACCACAAGAGAATTTAGCATTCATTTGGTGTTTACCTTCTGCAGATGATCAGGGAAGAGGAAAATGGTTGGAATAGCACCTTGGCGAAGTCTGGTTGTCTGGCCAATGCGGTCAAAACACTCTGCTTCAAAGTGGTCCGAGCACACGGTGGACTACTGGCTTGGTGTCCACTTGTCCCTCCTCATCTTGACAAGCCATTCTTTCAAAAGGGCTGGACCAGCTTTGGGAAACCTGGAAATTAATAGAAAACAAGATAATGGAGGATAAGTGGGATGCTGAGAACATCTTCATTTCATTTGCCTTTTATATTGCATTTGCCTTTATATTGCATTTGCCTTTGTCCTATTTGTATGCATGATAGCATGGGGATGTGTGTCCAGACAATGATAACAAAAATTAACTGGTCAATTTTTGCTGTTTGATTTTATTTCAAAAATAAACACGTACCCCATCAAGCATTCTTTTAATATTTGCAATACATAATCTTGTTAACATCACAGCATAGTGACAGTTTGCATGAACCTGTCCAGATCAATTTTACAAAGCAAAGCATTTCAAAAGCAAAAGCCAAAGCTACATGTCATTCACTCCAGCAAAGCATAGTAGTCAATGCTAATGGATGCGTATGCATGTCACTCACATCATGACATGTATTGTATGCAACTAATGCAAGGTTATTTGCAGCATGCAGATAGGCTAGTCGATGCAGATGTCCAAAAATATGGCAAAGATCTGGGGCCGCGGAGGGCCAAAGTCAGAAAAGAGGGGTTTGCCTGCCACTACCGCATAAAATAAGCACACCTTGTTTATTTGAAAGATTTTATCATAATACACAATATTTCAGAGGTGTTTTTTTAAAAATTTGTTGCGAACAATCCTAAATCGGAGGGGGCGTCCAAAAAGCGGCCCTTTGACAAAAATAGTATTTTGTGAATTATATTTTAAGGGAACCTTAAACCACCATGAGTTTGGTGTCATATGAAAGAGAATTAAATCATCTAAATTTTGATACCAATTTCAATGAAATTGGGATTAATTAACATTGCAAATTTAAGTAAAAACATGATTTTTGTGATTTTTTCCAAATATTGAATTTTATCAATAATCGTTATTTTACATATATCAAAATTGGAGAAATGCATTTTTTGTAACTTTCCAGGAATTTGCCCTTATACAATGAAAATATACTGTGAAAAGAAAGCTTTATATCTCTTTTCAATAAAAGTTATAGCAACCCAAAATTATTGATTCGATTTCCACAAAAACAACATTTTTGCCCACATGTGTATTAACTGTATGCATATACCTGTATTAGTGTATTGAGAACCTGGCCTATAGAGCGCACACAAACTATCGACAAAAATATGGCCTTTACCCTATAGAAGACGGAACACTGAGGGCAGCATCACCAAAAGTTATAGGTGTGTAGATTATACCAAAATACACCTCCATACAAAATTTGAAAGAAATCGGTCATGAAATATGACCTGCAGAGCGCACACTAGACACCCACAAAAATATGACCTTTGACCCTATAAAAGACGGAACACTGGAGGCAGCATCAGCAAAATCTATAGGCTTGTAGATCGTACCAAGATACACCTTCGTTCAAAATTTGAACAAAATCCCTTGAGAAATGTAGCCTATAAAGCGCACACAAACCATCGACAAAAATATGGCCTTTACCCATAGAAGACGGAACACTGAGGGCAGCATCACCAAAAGTTATAGGTGTGTAGATTATACCAAGATACAACTCCATACAAAATTTGAAAGAAATCCGTCAAGAAATGATGCAGTTATACCGCACACTAGAGTGCACATAAGACATCTATCAAAATATGACCTTTGACCCTATAAAAGACGGAACACTAGAGGCAGCCTCACTAAAATCTATAGGCTTCTAGATTATACCAAGGTACACCTTCGTTCAAAATTTGAACAAAATCCCTTGAGAAATGTGGCCTATAGAGCGCACACAAACTATCGACAAAAATATGGCCTTTACCCTATAGAAGACGGAACACTGAGGGCAGCATCACCAAAAGTTATAGGTGTGTAGATTATACCAAATACACCTCCATACAAAATTTGAAAAAATCCGTCAAGGAATGTGGCAGTTAGAGCGCACACAAGAATATGACGCGGCGGCGGACGCGGCGGCGGGCGGCGTAACGCTGCTGAATCCAAAGTACCCCACCGGCATACTGCCGGGGGATACAATAAAGAGCTGCTCGTGGGGAAAATTCCCCAAACTCCCCACGGCCAATCTGCCTCTGGATCTTTCCTTATAGGATACGTGTATCTTTTATCTACCCAAAATGACAAATTTGTCACTGGCAGTTGTCAGCGGAAGCCCCTTGTAAAAAGTAAAGCACATGCGTCGATTGAGAGAGAGAGAGAAAGAGAGGGGGTGAGGGGTTGACACCACGTCAACTCAATAGTTTGATAAACATTGTATCCTTGCATATAACGAAAAATCTTTAAAATCTAATGAGCCATTTTTTCTTGAATATTCTTCAATCTGGTCAGGAAATTCTAATTTAGGGATTTGTTTGTATGAATAACTATGTCATTTTCTTATTTACATAAATGCATTTTTTATTATTTACCATACATGGTGATTCAATTCTCAAACATTCATCCCACACCCATTTCCATTATAAACATTGTCTTCATGTCTTATGCCTTAATTTATTTCTAAATTCAGAACTAGTTTGCATTCTAAACACATCTTGGTAGTTTTAAATCTCATTACTATTTCAAATTGGGGTGGCGGGGGTTGGTGAAACGTTCTTAAACCCATCTCCAGGATGTTCCAGGATGTACACGTTACCAAAACTAAGGAATTAATAATTCCAAGATTTCTTCCAAACTCATCCCCATAATAATGCTGCATTTATCCATCATTTTCTTCAAAATTAAGAACTTCTTTGCATTATAATCATGTCTTGGTGATTAAAATCTCAGACTTTTTATGATGTGGAAAGGACTCTTTCCTAACCTACATGTATTTTTGATATATCCAACATTTTTTTCAAAAGGAAAATGCATCATTATTTGCCTGGATAAAAAAATCCCCACACCGTTCCCATTGTCACGATAGGCCTGTAAGCTGGGCCTTCTTTCCATTTTCTTCAAAATTTTATTTAGGTCATTGGCTGATTTAAATGAGAATTGGATTTTCTGAATAAAAATTTAAAAACAATGTTCTCAGCATCCCCTTCATTCTCTGAGTATCCTTCTAATTACTCTTAACGTTATAACATGGTGTGCATCATAGCAAGTCTAGATAAGGTAGATAATTAAACAGAATCTATCCATGTACCAGCCTCGACTCCTTTTTGGCTGGCGTTCTGGACAGCCAGGATAATGCCAATATCTTGTCAGGACATAGAACATAGGATCAATCACAATGCCAGGAGGTTTGTTCAGGAGTGAGGAGGCGACACCATGTGAAGTGGATTCACTACTCGCTAGTGCCCTTTGGCAAGGCATTATTCCAAAATTCCTCAGAGAGGACTTACGAATGTGGGTACCCTAGTTTCTTACAAGCATAGTAGTCAGGCAAAATAAACCATCAAACCAAACATGGCGATACTATATTATATTCATGTTGATAGATGCACTAACTTGTCTAGGTCATGGGCAAGATTATGTCAAGCGGCTGGAAGCGGGGTGGGAGGGGGGACTGCTAATGCCCACATTTTCTGAAACATCCCAGAGTAAACAAGAAGTACTTATCAATTGCAGTCAGCACTCCAAATCCCTTGAACTTTCTGCACCACTAAATGTTCAATCACTGTTGTCCAGTTAATATACCGAAATACTGGCCAAAATTAGAGGGGAAAAAATATCTACAAAAAAAACACTTTTTTGGCTCAAAATTTACATTTCACACACTACATAATTCAATGAAATTGTTATCAACTTGAAGATATTTCAATTATCCATCTTTTGACACCAAATCCATGGTGATTAGAGGTTTTACTCAAAAGTTATCTTTAAAACTCAATGTAAACACGCCAAACAGGTCCTCAATACACTAATACACGTACATGCATACAGTTAATACACATGTGGGCAAAAATGTTGTTTTTGTGGAAATCGAATCAATAATTTTGGGTTGCTATAACTTTTTATTGAAGAGACATATACACTTTTCCTTTTCACAGAATATTATCCTTGTATATGGGTAAATTCCTGAAAGTTACAAAAATGCATTTCTCCAATTTTGATATATGTAAAATAACGATTATTGATAAAATTCAATATTTGAAAAAAATCACAAAAATCATGTTTTTTACTTAAATTTGCAATGCTAATTAATCCCAATTTCATTGAAATTGGTATCAAAATTTAGATCATTTAATTTCTTTCATATGACACCAAACTCATGGTGGTTTAAGGTTCCCTTAAAATATAATTCACAAAATACTATTTTTTGTCAAAGGGCCGCTTTTTGGACGCCTCCGATTTAGGATTGTTCGCAACAAATTTAAAAAAAAACACCTCTGAAATATTGTGTATTATGATAAAATCTTTCAAATAAACAAGGTGTGCTTAGTTTATGCGGTAGTGGCAGGCAACTCAAAAACCGAGCATGATATTTGACTTTGGCCCTCCGCTTATTAGTGAAAGGTAGATCTATATTAATTGTCAAAACAAATTGAAATTGCGTGTAATAAGATCTAGAGTCTAGACCTCTAGAATCTATATCAAAATATCTCTCTTAAAAATTAAAAGTAGGGGGTCTATACAATTACAACTACAAGTATAGCACACACAACGTCGCTATGCCTATGCTATGGCTATGCGCAGACATATAACCAATGACTTCTTGTTATTTAGATTTGTTATGACTGAATTATTAGACCCTAACTCAGTACTTGTTTCACTTTCAGTTTCAGGCTTCACCAACATACTGACTGACATAGAGAGCAAGCTGTCAGTGTCAACAAACTAGTCTAACAACATGGTTTTTACTAATAGTAATACTAGGGCTAGCCTCGAGCTAGAAGTAGCACTAAAATGACTAAATATTTATGTGTTTGCCTATCTTTTCTTCTTTTCACACCTAACCAAGTACCAACACATATCCCCACTTGATTGGATTCAGTTTATGACTTTATGACTTATGTTTTGTGGCTTTCCTTCCCAGGCCAGGCCAGGCCCAGCCAAGTTACAAATATTCACACATAGTCATAAAAACAGAGGGACTACAAGCGAAAACTAGACTACAAATAGTACAATGTCGCGACGATTAGATTATCATATGAAACCAGTCTTTAAACGCTAATTTTTGTAATATCTAAATGAAATGATCACTTACTTGTGAAATGTTTTCAAGGAGCCTTTCACGAGTCGATTTGTGCATTTGATGGCTGCACAAAAAGGCATTTTGTTGACATTTAGAAAATCTTCGTTCGCATCACATCTGCGGCGGCAGGCGAGAAATGTTGGTACAGAAATGTTAGGCACTATATGCATGTAGCTAGTAGGTGCTCAGCTTACTGAAAAAATTCACGTCAAATATTCACGTCTGCGTGTGAGACGCAGACGTGAATATTGGACGCAGATTTTCCAGCCGATTTTCACGTCTGCGTGTCCCTTCAGGGCCATTGAGTACAGAAAATGAAAAATTACCAAACAAAGGTATACGTCAATTTTTTGATTTTCACGTCTTGGACGTAAATGACAAGAAATTTGTTGCATAGGTATACGTCAATTTTTTTGATTTTCACGTCTTGGACGTAAAAGACAAGAAATTGGTTGCATAGGTATACGTCAATTTTTTTGATTTTCACGTCTTGGACGTAAAAGACAAGAAATTTGTTGCATAGGTATACGTCAATTTTTTGATTTTCACGTCTTGGACGTAAAAGACAAGAAATTTGTTGCATAT
>CP137684.1:7178201-7309611 GCA_037976565.1 Mesocentrotus franciscanus
CACATAAGACATCTATCAAAATATGACCTTTGACCCTATAAGACTATTGGAACACTGGAGGCAGCATCAGCAAAATCTATAGGCGTAGATCGTACCAAGATACACCTTCGTTCAAAATTTGAACAAAATCCCTTGAGAAATGTAGCCTATAAAGCGCACACAAACCATCGACAAAAATATGGCCTTTTACCCATAGAAGACGGAACACTGAGGGCAGCATCACCAAAAGTTATAGGTGTGTAGATTATACCAAGATACAACTCCATACAAAATTTGAAAGAAATCCGTCAAGAAATGATGCAGTTATACGCACACTAGAGTGCACATAAGACATCTATCAAAATATGACCTTTGACCCTATAAAAGACGGAACACTAGAGGCAGCCTCACTAAAATCTATAGGCTTCTAGATTATACCAAGGTACACCTTCGTTCAAAATTTGAACAAAATCCCTTGAGAAATGTGGCTATAGAGCGCACACAACTATCGACAAAAATATGGCCTTTTACCCTATAGAAGACGGAACACTGAGGCAGCATCACCAAAAGTTATAGGTGTGTAGATTATACCAAAATACACCTCCATACAAAAATTTGAAAAATCCGTCAAGGAATGTGGCAGTTAGAGCGCACACAAGAATATGACGCGGCGGCGGACGCGGCGGCGGCGGCGGCGTAACGCTGCTGAATCCAAAGTACCCCACCGGCATACTGCCGGGGGATACAATAAAGAGCTGCTCGTGGGGAAAATTCCCCAAACTCCCCGGCCAATCTGTCTCTGGATCTTTCCTTATAGGATACGTGTATCTTTTATCTACCCAAAATGACAAATTTGTCACTGGCAGTTGTCAGCGGAAGCCCCTTGTAAAAAGTAAAGCACATGCGTCGATTGAGAGAGAGAGAAAGAGAGAGGGGTGAGGGTTGACACCACGTCAACTCAATAGTTTGATAAACATTGTATCCTTGCATATAACGAAAAATCTTTAAAATCTAATGAGCCATTTTTTCTTGAATATTCTTCAATCTGGTCAGGAAATTCTAATTCTAGGGATTTGTTTGTATGAATAACTATGTCATTTTCTTATTTACATAAATGCATTTTTATTATTTACCATACATGGTGATTCAATTCTCAAACATTCATCCCACACCCATTTCCATTATAAACATTGTCTTCATGTCTTATGCCTTAATTTATTTCTAAATTCAGAACTAGTTTGCATTCTAAACACATCTTGGTAGTTTTAAATCTCATTACTATTTCAAATTGGGGTGGCGGGGTTGGTGAAACGTTCTTAAACCCATCTCCAGGATGTTCCAGGATGTACACGTTACCAAAACTAAGGAATTAATAATTCCAAGATTTCTTCCAAACTCACCCCATAATACATGCATAATGCATTTATCCATCATTTTCTTCAAAATTAAGAACTTCTTTGCATTATAATCATGTCTTGGTGATTAAAATCTCAGACTTTTTATGATGTGGGAAAGGACTCTTTTCCTAACCTACATGTATTTTTGATATATCCAACATTTTTTTTCAAAAGGAAAAATGCATCATTATTTGCCTGGATAAAAAAAATCCCCACACCGTTCCCATTGTCACGATAGGCCTGTAAGCTGGGCCTTCTTTCCATTTTCTTCAAAATTTTATTTAGGTCATTGGCTGATTTAAATGAGAATTGGATTTTCTGAATAAAAATTTAAAAACAATGTTCTCAGCATCCCCTTCATTCTCTGAGTATCCTTCTAATTACTCTTAACGTTATAACATGGTGTGCATCATAGCAAGTCTAGATAAGGTAGATAATTAAACAGAATCTATCCATGTACCAGCCTCGACTCCCTTTTTGGCTGGCGTTCTGGACAGCCAGGATAATGCCAATATCTTGTCAGGACATAGAACATAGGATCAATCACAATGCCAGGAGGTTTGTTCAGGAGTGAGGAGGCGACACCATGTGAAGTGGATTCACTACTCGCTAGTGCCCTTTGGCAAGGCATTATTCCAAAATTCCTCAGAGAGGACTTACGAATGTGGGTACCCTAGTTTCTTACAAGCATACACATGTTTTCTTAGTAGTCAGGCAAAATAAACCATCAAACCAAACATGGCGATACTATATTATATTCATGTTGATAGATGCACTAACTTGTCTAGGTCATGGGCAAGATTATGTCAAGCGGCTGGAAGGGGCGGGGTGGGAGGGGGACTGCTAATGCCCACATTTTCTGAAACATCCCAGAGTAAACAAGAAGTACTTATCAATTGCAGTCAGCACTCCAAATCCCTTGAACTTTCTGCACCACTAAATGTTCAATCACTGTTGTCCAGTTAATATACCGAAATACTGGCCAAAATTAGGGGAAAAAATATCTACAAAAAAACAATTTTTTGGCTCAAAATTTACATTTCACACACTACATAATTCAATGAAATTGTTATCAACTTGAAGATATTTCAATTATCCATCTTTTGACACCAAATCCATGGTGATTAGAGGTTTTACTCAAAAGTTATCTTTAAAACTCAATGTAAACACGCCAAACAGGTCCTCAATACACTAATACACGTACATGCATACAGTTAATACACATGTGGGCAAAAATGTTGTTTTTGTGGAAATCGAATCAATAATTTTGGGTTGCTATAACTTTTTATTGAAGAGACATATACACTTTTCCTTTTCACAGAATATTATCCTTGTATATGGGTAAATTCCTGGAAAGTTACAAAAAATGCATTTCTCCAATTTTGATATATGTAAAATAACGATTATTGATAAAATTCAATATTTGGAAAAAAATCACAAAAATCATGTTTTTTACTTAAATTTGCAATGCTAATTAATCCCAATTTCATTGAAATTGGTATCAAAATTTAGATCATTTAATTCTCTTTCATATGACACCAAACTCATGGTGGTTTAAGGTTCCCTTAAAATATAATTCACAAAATACTATTTTTTGTCAAAGGGCCGCTTTTTGGACGCCCCTCCGATTTAGGATTGTTCGCAACAAATTTAAAAAAACACCTCTGAAATATTGTGTATTATGATAAAATCTTTCAAATAAACAAGGTGTGCTTAGTTTATGCGGTAGTGGCAGGCAACTCAAAAACCGAGCATGATATTTGACTTTGGCCCTCCGCTTATTAGTGAAAGGTAGATCTATATTAATTGTCAAAACAAATTGAAATTGCATGTAATAAGATCTAGAGTCTAGACCTCTAGAATCTATATCAAAATATCTCTCTTAAAAAATTAAAAGTAGGGGTCTATACAATTACAACTACAAGTATAGCACACACAACGTCGCTATGCCTATGCTATGGCTATGCGCAGACATATAACCAATGACTTCTTGTTATTTAGATTTGTTATGACTGAATTATTAGACCCTAACTCAGTACTTGTTTCACTTTCAGTTTCAGGCTTCACCAACATACTGACTGACATAGAGAGCAAGCTGTCAGTGTCAACAAACTAGTCTAACAACATGGTTTTTACTAATAGCAATACTAGGGCTAGGCTCTCGAGCTAGAAGTAGCACTAAAATGACTAAATATTTATGTGTTTGCCTATCTTTTCTTCTTTTCACACCTAACCAAGTACCAACACATATCCCCACTTGATTGGATTCAGTTTATGACTTTATGACTTATGTTTTGTGGCTTTCCCCTTCCCCAGGCCAGGCCAGGCCCAGCCAAGTTACAAATATTCACACATAGTCATAAAAACAAGCAGATGGGACTACAAGCGAAAACTAGACTACAAATAGTACAATGTCGCGACGATTAGATTATCATATGAAACCAGTCTTTAAACGCTAATTTTTGTAATATCTAAATGAAATGATCACTTACTTGTGAAATGTTTTCAAGGAGCCTTTCACGAGTCGATTTGTGCATTTGATGGCTGCACAAAAGGCATTTTGTTGACATTTAGAAAATCTTCGTTCGCATCACATCTGCGGCGGCAGGCGAGAAATGTTGGTACAGAAATGTTAGGCACTATATGCATGTAGCTAGTAGGTGCTCAGCTTACTGAAAAAAAATTCACGTCAAATATTCACGTCTGCGTGTGAGACGCAGACGTGAATATTGACGCAGATTTTCCAGCCGATTTTCACGTCTGCGTGTCCCTTCAGGGCCATTGAGTACAGAAAAATGAAAAATTACCAAACAAAGGTATACGTCAATTTTTTGATTTTCACGTCTTGGACGTAAATGACAAGAAATTTGTTGCATAGGTATACGTCAATTTTTTTGATTTTCACGTCTTGGACGTAAAAGACAAGAAATTGGTTGCATAGGTATACGTCAATTTTTTGATTTTCACGTCTTGGACGTAAAAGACAAGAAATTTGTTGCATAGGTATACGTCAATTTTTTTGATTTTCACGTCTTGGACGTAAAAGACAAGAAATTTGTTGCATACGTATACGTCAAATTTTTGCGTTTGCGTGTCCCTTAGGAGCCACCATAGGATATTGTCCTTGTACATGGGAAAATTCCCAGAAAATTACGAAAAAAGGCACCTCTCCGATTTTGCTATATGGAAAATAACGGTTTTTGATAAAATTCAATATTTCGAAAAAATCACACAAAAATATTTTTTTACTTAAATTTGCGATGTTAATTAATCTCAATTCTGTTGAAATTGGTATCAAACTGTAGATAATTTAGTTATCTTTCATATGATACCAAACTTATGGTGGTTTAAGGTTTTCTTACAATATTATTTACAAAATACTATTTTTCGTCAAAAGGGCCGCTTTTTTGGACGCCCCCTCCGATTTAGGGGTGTTCGCTACAAATTAAAAAAAAAAACACCTCTGGAATATTGTGTATTATGATAAAATCTTTCGAATGAACAAGGTGTGTTTAGTTTGTGAGGTAGTGGCAGGCAAACCCCTCTTTTCTGACGTTGGCGCTCTGCTCAGTTGATTACTGGTTTAAACTGGTACCAGTTAACCAGGTGCCTACAGCTGCTGGTTTCAACTGGTTTTTCGACCTGGGAAAGGAACTTTCTAGATCTAGATATCGATATCACACTGTATGCGTTGCACTTGTTATATTGTTTATGCCTATATATCCGCACGCTACACTTGTCAATATTGACTACCATGCACCACGAGAGACACACGTTGTCACGTACAAGCCACAATTTCCTCGTTTAGTTGCTGAAAAGGCCTTCGACGAGGATCGCCATAAAAGTAGAACTAGAAGCAGTAGAAGCAGAAAAATTAACACGAAACAAATATTATCACATCTTACACAAAATGGCGGTAAATGCGGTAAGTTATATCACTCCTTGTATTTCTAACATTGAGATTTTGCTTGTTTTAGTTCTACATTTGTTTCGACCAAATTTATATTGTGTTGCATTCTCACTGATATGACAACATTCAAGCATTCAAGCTACTAGCCACACCTTACAAATTAATGCTTGTTTGAGAGAGATGTGAAAGGTATGTCTAGCTTTATTGAGGTTCAATCCAGACTGCCTTGTCATGCTAAAACTAAAAGGCATCACGTCATGCCAATAATATCTTCATTTATATATCTCTTGTACATTTTCGTAAGGAATATTGTTCATCGAAGGGCAGCATGCAATACATCTCATTTATTGATTTTGGGGGTTATAGGTTTCCTGTAAGTTTGTCAATAAATAATCCGAACCACCAGCCCTCAGTTTTTTTAAAGTATTTGACTAAAAAACTCTGTCAAGCAGAGAAACGAAACAATCCCAAACAAGACCGAGTCTAACGTTTTAAGTATATTTCTCGGGGTTCGGGGTGGGGAGGATCTACCCTTTGCGAAAGGGGAAGGTAAACAAACACAAGACGGGGTAGATTTTGTTTTCTGTACTTGATGGATGCTGATTGGGATTTAAAGGGGGGCATGGGTCAGCTGTGCTTCCCCTAAATGCGTCCAATATTCACGTCTGCGTCTCACACGCAGACGTGAATATTGGACGCAGATTTTCCAGCCGATTTTCACGTCTGCGTGTCCCTTCAGGGCCATTGAGTACAGAAAAATGAAAAAATTACCAAACAAAGGTATACGTCAATTTTTTTTTGATTTTCACGTCTTGGACGTAAATGACAAGAAATTTGTTGCATAGGTATACGTCAATTTTTTTGATTTTCACGTCTTGGACGTAAAAGACAAGAAATTGGTTGCATAGGTATACGTCAATTTTTTGATTTTCACGTCTTGGACGTAAAAGACAAGAAATTTGTTGCATACGTATACGTCAAATTTTTGCGTTTGCGTGTCCCTTAGAGCCACCATAGGATATTGTCCTTGTACATGGGAAAATTCCCAGAAAATTACGAAAAAGGCACCTCTCCGATTTTGCTATATGGAAAATAACGGTTTTTGATAAAATTCAATATTTCGAAAAAATCACACAAAAATATTTTTTTTACTTAAATTTGCGATGTTAATTAATCTCAATTCTGTTGAAATTGGTATCAAACTGTAGATAATTTAGTTATCTTTCATATGATACCAAACTTATGGTGGTTTAAGGTTTTCTTACAATATTATTTACAAAATACTATTTTTCGTCAAAGGGCCGCTTTTTGGACGCCCCTCCGATTTAGGGGTGTTCGCTACAAATTAAAAAAAAAAACACCTCTGGAATATTGTGTATTATGATAAAATCTTTCGAATGAACAAGGTGTGTTTAGTTTGTGAGGTAGTGGCAGGCAAACCCCTCTTTTCTGACGTTGGCGCTCTGCTCAGTTGATTACTGGTTTAAACTGGTACCAGTTAACCAGGTGCCTACAGCTGCTGGTTTCAACTGGTTTTTCGACCTGGGAAAGGAACTTTCTAGATCTAGATATCGATATCACACTGTATGCGTTGCACTTGTTATATTGTTTATGCCTATATATCCGCACGCTACACTTGTCAATATTGACTACCATGCACCACGAGAGACACACGTTGTCACGTACAAGCCACAATTTCCTCGTTTAGTTGCTGAAAAGGCCTTCGACGAGGATCGCCATAAAAGTAGAACTAGAAGCAGTAGAAGCAGAAAAATTAACACGAAACAAATATTATCACATCTTACACAAAATGGCGGTAAATGCGGTAAGTTATATCACTCCTTGTATTTCTAACATTGAGATTTTGCTTGTTTTAGTTCTACATTTGTTTCGACCAAATTTATATTGTGTTGCATTCTCACTGATATGACAACATTCAAGCATTCAAGCTACTAGCCACACCTTACAAATTAATGCTTGTTTGAGAGAGATGTGAAAGGTATGTCTAGCTTTATTGAGGTTCAATCCAGACTGCCTTGTCATGCTAAAACTAAAAGGCATCACGTCATGCCAATAATATCTTCATTTATATATCTCTTGTACATTTTCGTAAGGAATATTGTTCATCGAAGGGCAGCATGCAATACATCTCATTTATTGATTTTGGGGGTTATAGGTTTCCTGTAAGTTTGTCAATAAATAATCCGAACCACCAGCCCTCAGTTTTTTTAAAGTATTTGACTAAAAAACTCTGTCAAGCAGAGAAACGAAACAATCCCAAACAAGACCGAGTCTAACGTTTTAAGTATATTTCTCGGGGGTTCGGGGTGGGGAGGATCTACCCTTTGCGAAAGGGGAAGGTAAACAAACACAAGACGGGGTAGATTTTGTTTTCTGTACTTGATGGATGCTGATTGGGATTTAAAGGGGGGCATGGGTCAGCTGTGCTTCCCCTAAATGCGCGTCCGGGTCGCGATTTTTTTTTTCCGTAACCCTAACGCGTCGAAATTGCCAATATTGCCACTTGAGCAAAGACTATCAGTGTACTAGACGGTTTTTGTACGCGTGGACTTGAGCAGCTTTGTGTCTGTTCCACAGAGTTATACATGTATCATTATCGCCACTATAACATTGCCATCGGCATCGCGCATCGTTTAGCATATGTACACAGTACAGTGGCATGGTCGTCTGCTAACACAGAATCAGATTCGAAGTGGACAACTGAAATTAAAATATTGTTTATTGGGTAATATGGATACATTGCTGGGTTAATTTGGGTTAATCCTTCCCCAACTTCACAATGACTGTGCTTAGGCCTTATGGACTTAATATTGGATTTAAAAATGATTCAGAAAGTCGTATTATGGGCTTCTTTTTAGTTCAAGTTCACGTAGATCAAGATCTATGATTATATTCTCATGCACTAACATCCAAGATGAAGAAAGAATCCAGATGTTATCTTAATATACAAACATGTATGTACTCTTAATTAATCTGAGATATTGATACTAATTTATTTATTTATTCATGGTTAGCACTGTTGATTGCAGCCACTGGTTAAATACAGTTTACAAATGGGCCTTTATTTAAAACAAATAATATACATTTGGCAATATGAAACGATGATATATATTCACAGCTCATAAAATGCAAATGAAGTGAAGTGAAGTAAGCCTAAATCCATAAAGAGAGAGAGAGAGAGAGAGAGAGAGATGGGAGGGAGAGAGATTTTCTTATTTGTCTGCTTTTATTAAGAACAAGTTATCTTTTAGGGTGGACTTCCCCTTTAATCATACAAGGTTTACAGACCTGTAAATTCCTCTATTTCAACGTTTGACATTGATCTACGTGAACTTGAACTAAAAAGAAGCCCATAATACGACTTTCTGAATCATTTTTTAAATCGAGAGAAACAGTGTTTATCGACTGATAAACACAGTTTCTCTCGATAAACACTGTTTATCGGCGATAAACAGTGTTTTTCGGCGATAAACATTGTTTATCGAGAGAAACTGTGTTTATCAGTCGATAAACACAGTTTCTCTCGATAAACAGTGTTTTTCGACGATAAACAGTGTTTATCGGCGATAAACAGTGTTTATCTGAATTATTGGTCAAACGGCGCGCCATAAACATGTATAACTCTGTGGAACAGACACAAAGCTACTCAAGTCCACGCGCATGCGTACAAAAACCATCTAGTACACTGATAGTCTTTGCTCAAGTGGCAATATTGGCAATTTCGAGTCACTGAGTCACGTCTTTCGGATGGTGACGTTAAAGGTCGGTCCCCAGACGTAAATAATCATATCTGATTGATACACGTCTGTAAAAACCCTATTGCGCACACGCACACACTTTTGCAGCTAAAACACAATACCGTACGAAGCTACATCAACCATTTGGCCCGCCATTTGGTTGATCCTGAGTTTTCTTCATTGTTGTATGCAAAAACTGAAGGTATGTTTAATTCCGTAATATATTTTTACAGTATATATTACGCTAGGATTGCACATGTATCTTTATAATGATTTGAGGTTTGTAGGGTCAAATTTAGGCCTCTTTTGCAGCATTGATAGTGGTAAAAATCCATAATGGTATTGACTGTGCAAACGGTACAAGTGAAAGTGATTGATGTTTTTCCAAGTAATTCTTGGTAATATTCCTCAAGGAAGTGTAAGAGATGCTGAAATGTCTCATGATAGTTTTTGAGTTATTTGAAAACATTTATTATGGTTGTTTAAAGTGAAAATATATCATAAATTTGGAATTACACGTGAGAGCTATATTTCTTACGCTTACACTAGGATTCCCGTTAGTTGTAGTTCACCTACGTACAGATTACATAGCGGAGTGATATTTTTAGCGAAAGTTGAGTGATTCGCCTTACGATTAGCCTTGTGTCTAAGTCGTTCTTGGCGTAATATCGCGATACTTGTTTTAATACTTAGAAAAGGAAATGGACCATTGTAATGTGATTTAAAGTATGCTAATGATGAATGTTTATGTCAGAAACAAGACAAAGACAACATATTCATTACTTTGCACTAAAAGAAGACAACATTTATTGAAGTATAGAAGTGAAAGGAATAGTTACATGATAAGAGTTTGAACATAAATCTTAATACTTTTAGATGCTTTACTCTAGTCTTAACAATAGCACTGCCTTTAAGTTAGTTTATGGTTGCCTCTGATAGTATTTTTTTCTTTTTCTTTATGCATTGTTATTTCAAGTTAAGGTGCATGGCGTTTGATAAATACACTTTGAAGGACATACAAGGAAAGCATTCTAAGGAGAAAAGAACATATTACAGTTGAAAGTGTAGGAATTATTAATGCATTTTCCACTGAGTTTAATTAGATTAAGTTATTATACTATGTGAAATGAACAATTTGTGTATTTTGAAACAATGAGTGACTCTTTGTTTTATCTTTGTCATTTACTACAGGATTTACACACAGTTGTTGAATATGCAATTCAATTTCAGTTCAATTCAATTCAATTTATTTTGCCAAGCAATACAAAAAAAACATACAGGGTAAGAAAATCAATATACAAAGTATCACATAATTACAATTACTAACATAGATAAACACAGAAAATCACAGAATCAATTTATAAACATGAATAAAAATCGTTAAAAACACAAGGGAAATTGCTTAGGCTGTTAGCAACCAGAAGGGAGGTGGTCCTTATATGCGGCTGACCAAATAATCAAATATAAAAAGCCTTATGATTTGATTTAAGCATTAATAACAAGTAAAACAAATAACAATTACATGTACAATATCATAATGAATTAACAACCATTGAAATCTTTAGCTAGCATCAATATAGGTCTTCAAATATTGTTTGTATTTATTTTTAAAAGTGTTAAGAAAATTCAATTCACGTATTTCATGAGGTATAGTACTCCATAGGCAAGGTCCATTATATATTACTGTACGTTTATATGAAGTTGTATGTACAAGTGGCAAGTGAATATAATTAGCATTTCTAGTACTATAATGGTGTATATTAAAATTTAGTATAAAAAGTTTTACAAGTGATTTGGGAAGGATTCTTAAATAGCATAAATATTGCACATTGATAATTATACATATCAATAACCAAAATAACAATAATAATAATAATTGTATTTATATAGCGCCTTTTTCAAAGGATACAAGGCACTGTTTCTTAGTCTATAAACAATTTAAGAAGAGTTTTACAGGTATGTTTTCAGTTTTTTTGTTGTTGAAGAAATCTAGTGAAGTACTATTTTTTAAGAACGAGGGGAGTTTGTTCCAGAGACGTGGGGCTAACGACTGAAAGGATTTGAAACCAGCCTGTTTACGAGATTTTGGAATGACAAAGGAAGGAGCTGATGAAGACCTAAGAGAATATGATGTTCTCTGTTGCTGAAAGGGTGAGGAGATGTATATGGGAAGTGTGCACACTTCCTGTCAACCATGGTTGACATAAATTTGAATGTTTGAACAAGTATCCGGTATTGTATTCTATCAGCAACTGGAAGCCAGTGTAGTTCATGCAACATTGGAGTAGCATGGGATGATGGGACCATTTCGGTTTTTGACAGATTAGACGAGCATATTTGTTTTGGAGACATTGAAATTTGCCCAGGTCCTGCTTACTGATACCCCCAAGCAAGCATCCACCATAGTCAAGCCTGGAGATCACAAGTGCTCTAACAACATTTTGACATGTTTCTCGATCTAAGTACCTTCTGATGCGATTTAAGTTATATATTTGCCAGTTCAGGGTGCAACATAAGTTGGAGACATGGTCAGACATTTTCATTTCCCCATCAATCACGACCCCCAGGTCCCTAATTGTAGAGGAAATGGGAATGTTCTGATCACCAATAGAGAAAGACAGATTATTGAGACCATTCAAATGGCTTTTTGATGCAGCAATGAACACATATGTCTTGCTAGAATTTAACTTTAACTTAGACATGACAAGCCAGGCTTGTATGTCTTCTAAGCACTTCGAGAGACGGAAATACGCACATAACGCATCCCCCGGCTTGGTAGGATAAAATATGGTAAACATCTGAATATCATCTGCATAAACATGATATTGAATTGAGTGTTGACTTAAGATGTTTCCTATACAACGAATGTAGTAAGTAAACAATTGTGGTCCAATAATGACCATTGCGGTATCCCAAATTTCAGATGTTGGTCACTTGAGAATGATCCACTGACGTGGAACCTACTAGACCTGTTGCTAAGATACGATCGGAACCAAGACAAAACATTATCGCCTAGACCGAAGTCCTCGGCTAGTCTATGTGAAAGAATGGTGTGTTCCACCGTATCAAAGGCGGAGGAAAGGTCCAACATTAGCAGGAAAACAGCTTGTCTGTTATCAATAACACAGAGTACTGAGTACATCATTCTGCAGAGAAAACCGTGCAGTCTCAGTGTACTGTGCATTGGCGGATCCAGGGGGCATGGGGGCCTGCCCCCCTTGCAAAAAAAGATAGTAACGTTAATTTTACCTTAAAAAGAAAAGAAAAAGAAGACGTCCCCCTGGCAATAGGGGGTAAGGAGGCACTATTTTTTTTTTTTGCTCAAGGGGAGTGTTGAGTAAAAGAAAAAGTGCTCACTACCCCTTGAGCAAAAAAAAATTAAATAAATTAGTGCCTCCTTCACCCCCCCCCCCCTGCCGCCGGCTGGATCTGCCCTGTCTCGTACTCAATGGCAGTTAAACCGCACCCTGGTAGAGGTCTATATAAAGCATAGTTCAACACCATTTTTAAGCTACCCGAGAGGTCGTTTACCCTTATCATAGTGAGCCTGCTTGCAGGAGACATAAACCTTAAAGAGCTGAGTGATTTGTGAAAAAATTATGGTTTTTATTCTAGATATTTGTTTTTTGAATTTTCAAAAAGTTCAATCGGGAAGTCTGTTAAATTTGAGTTTATAATCTGGTTTCTTACACTACCCAATTCGTTTCTCCAGCTCCTTCGTTAGACGATCGAAGTGACCTCTATATGCAAATTTTCTCATACTATACGTCATCGTCATGACTCGCTCGACCGGACCGTCTATGCTAGCTATATATTGCCGTATAATGTGTTCGCAATGTGTAAACGAAAACTTACAAAATCTGGACTGGTGATCAGGCACGTAGCCACGGGGGAGGGGACACGGGGGCCCCCCGGCAAACATCAAACTCTGGCTACGGCCCTGATGGTGATACTACTATGTAGTAGTAGTAGTACTTGATGAGTGAATGATGTATCGCATAAATCCCAATTTTCTCTATGAGATTCATAGAATTTAGTTGGTGATACGAATTGTTATGATATGATGATGGAAGTTGCATGGACGGTCAAACATGCAGGAAAACACTTCACATAAACATTTTCCTATTTTGACAACTCATGACTTAACAAAATTCATCTTACAATCATATCCTGTCGGTAATTAAATGTTTTGATTGAAATTTTATTTAAAGCTTGGGGTTTAATAGTTTTTAGTGTATACATGACCGTTAGATCTAGCTTTATATAGGCTGCCACTGTGCGAGCCGTATACAGCAGAGCGAGTGAACGACATTGCTCAAGCGCTGTGCTGTTGCTGGTCGCTACACGACTGGCCCTGGCGATCGTTGTGCGGGCATTTTCGGTGGCCAGCGGAAGCAAAATGAGCGGCTGCTAGCTAGCTAGCTTGTATCTTTGTTCAGAGTCGTATCCAGACTTTGACCCGTGACTCCGGCGTGGAAATACTGTACTAAATAACATACAAAAAAATCAACTAAATATTCATCAATTGTTCAAATAATGGTCATGATTTGAGGAGGCGCGATAGCTCAGTGGGTAGAGCAGTGGTCTCGTAATCCGGTGACCCGGGCTCGAAACCAAGTCGATGCGCTATAGTACGTGCCCTTTGGTAAGGCATTAATCCTCACTACCAGGTCCCTCGGAGAGGACCTAAAGCCGTCGTCCGTCTGGTTGCTTACTTACAAGCATTTATGCTTTCTTAGCAGTCAGGTAAAAAAAAATTCCTAAACATTTTGGTACACTTTCTCACAGGTTATTTCACGGAAAAGCGCTGCACAATACAAGTGCATACCCTTATAAAAAAAAACTCTATGGTACCCGTGGTACTCGTCTCTTACCATGATACTACCATGCAAGAACCATGGTATTACCAAGGTTATAAAACAAGTACCATGGTATACAATGGTACTTCCAAATTTGTACATGGTACGTTGCGGTACTTGGCAGTTGTATGGTTCAAACCATGGTTCAGTACCATAGCTGTATTGTATTAGCATGGTACATGCATTTTTCTCCTTTTGTTTGCAATTAATTCACATATCCATCATGGGGAAACAAATATGTTTTGTTTGTTTTGTTTGTTTGATTGATTTTATTTCTGCGTTCAAATAACAAATACAAGGTTATACATGTTTACATAGGCCTAAGTATTACATAAATAGCAAATCATGTTTAATAATATTATACAATACCATAGTATACAAATGATGCGCAGGTAGAGTGGGTCGGTAGGAATCGTTTGCACAAGGTAACTTTGGGCATGGTTTAAACACACGAGGCTACGCCTCGTGTGTTTTAGACCTGCCCAAAGTTACCACGTGCACACAATTCCACCGACCCACAAAATCAAACTGCCTATCATCTGTTTCGTAGAATGGACTTTAATTTTTAAAGACAAAAACAAAACAAAATTACCGGACGCATGAATTTTTTTACCGGACGCATGAAACCAAATTATGAAGAAACAAAAGAATTAAAACAAAAAATAAATAAATAAGAATCATCAAGAAAAAAACAAAAAAACAATTATAATGATTATAAAAATTAAAGATAAAAAAGAATTGTAAAAAAAAAATTACAAGAATCATAAAAAACAATTATTACGATTGAAAAAGAAAAAAAAAATTGTAGGAAGAAAAAAAAAATTAAAAAATGATATTGCGTGTATCCAGTAAAATTATGTTATTTCATAGTCCTCTAGTTTTCTAAGCTTTTAGTTGAAATGAAAAAAACTGACAATTAAAAAGGCCAGCTAGGAATCTGACTTAAATTTATTATATTAAGAAATGCTTTAATGTAGTTAAGACGTGTGCAATTATTATTAGGGGAAAACAGGAGTGGAAAACTCTCAACTTTCATTTGGCCATTTATCAATGGTGTGTAAATTTAGAAATTGTGCAACAGCTTAATTGAAATATCATAAAGAAGGTCTGCACTAGTCAATCCCATATACCTACAAGCCCCAAACCCACACAGCGCACACAGTACAGGCACCCTTGACTATACACACAACCACCAGCCCTTGCAACCGTTGTGTACATTCCCGCATTTTATAAATGGCTGCCGGCTGTGACTATGTGCCTCGTGTGTTCTTGGTGTTCTAGAATGCAAAACCACGCTGAAAAGCAGCTGAAAACTGTTTCCCTGCTAAACAGTATGGGTAAGTTTTAGAATCATCTACTTTATTTACAATATGTACATAGATCTAGTCGATGTATATTAGTCATTTATGACATTGTCAACTGGGACTTAACACGTACACCTTCCGACAGGATAAGCTATACTGAACATGTATGATCCCATGTATGTAATTTGATGTAGGATCTTGATGGTTTGTGGGGTATATCATTCAAAGCAAAAATTTCCATTTCCATACACATTAACCCTGCTGTGAGTAGACCTCTATACTGAGTAGTGTCATTGTTAGCAGAATTGAATGATTTATTCTCTTTAGAAAATAAATAAAATACTGCATAAGAACCCAGCAAATAAACAAATTAAGCTAATCGATGTCGATCATGTCTGCCTCTGTGACTGTGTGATTTCATGTTGATAGTTGTTGATATTCATATTTGTTTTTGTTATAGACTCTAATTCAAAATTGTCTTTTTTGAATTACAGATATATACGCAACATGATATGAGTAGTTTCCATATATGGACCTCGTTCTTCATCAGCATCTTCTCCAATACATCAACGCCACCATCACCATGTCGTTGTCGACCTCCGTTTTGGCGTTTGAAATTTGTTGCGAACTCCAATAATGAATTGTATATTGACATTATCGACTTTCGCTTTCACTTATCAGCTTTGATAAGAAGGTAAGAACCTCCTTCTTACCTTCTTCGTCTTCGATTTGCGTTTCGTAATTTGCAGGTCTGATCCTGACTCCGACTAATGATGACTTTATCGACTTTGTTCCGTCATCTATCATCGTCGACCTCGAACTCTACCGAGTTTCACCATATCGCCAAACGTGGACTACGCATCCGATCAGCATCGCCGACCCTTGGCTTTCGTTCATCATTCATTTTTGAATTGTACTATAATGATCACCAACGTCATCTATGATCTACCAAGTAGGCCTACCAATTGTTTCTTTGACTTTAATCTTTCGACTATATTCGAGTCCGACATCGTCGACGTCTCTCGTACCTTTGCCGGAAGGACAGTCTGTATAATGTACTATGTAATTAGAATATGAGCGGCAGTCTTCCGCTATAGAAATAGACTATAACCACTTTACTTATAATATTGCTGTGTGCTGAAAGTGTTTAGTGTCATGTATAATGATGTAACAAGCGGCAGTCTTTCACTATAGAAATAGACTTCAGCTTTCGACTGTAAATTGTTTTATATATTTTACGCGAGCTAGATTTTAGCTCATTTGAATAAACGCTTTTAAAATGTATACATATCGTTTTCATTGTTCTTTGTTTGAAGCCCTATTGTTATCTCATTAATCACAGTTAAAAAAATGGTCAAGACTGCAATTTTGGGATGTTTGATACGTCCTTTGATCATTCGACAATAATGATCAGTTTTCACCCCGGTTTAAGCTCTTGCCAAACATTGTGATGTCTTTTGTTAATATATGTTTGCGAGAGAAGTGGCTGAACCTCGAGAAAATGGATAATTGTGTTAGAAGTGAACGTCATGCCAGCTCCTGTCATTTTTGTTTCTACTTTGCAGACCAGCGTGCTCTTTCAAAGCTAAATAATCAAGGGCTGGCAGATTTTGTGAGGAATACTGAGTTGAAAGTGCATTAAGGTAGTAGATTTTCAAATGATAAAAAAAATCCAATCACTTCATGCTATCAATGCTATCTTTTTATTTAGCTACATGCAGAATGGAAAGGCGACTGTGTACGTGCAGTAACATTGTAGTACAGGTACCATGGAAACCTCGGTATGGGAAAACCATGGTAACAAAAAATATGGGAGAACCATGGTATTAACGAAGATACGGGAGAACCATGGTAACCGAGAACCATGAGAACCATGGTTCTTATATATGGTGGATGGTAATTTGGACAAAGAACCATGGTAACCATGGTACTGAGAACCATGGTACAAAGAACCATGGTAATCATGGTACTGAGAACCATGGTTTTCAGTACCATGTTTACCATGGTTCTTTGTACAAATTACCATCCACCATAAACACCATGGTAACCATGGTACTGAAAACCATGGGTACCGGCGGTGGGGTGCGGACACGCGCACGTGTGTGAAGTTAGCGACTGTAATCTCAATTCCTCATTAAATTAATGTAAGTAATTCACATTATGATGATGATCATCATCATTACGGCCGCTAACTTCACGCACGCGCGTGCGTATATTTTTACACTGTTTTTGTGAGAGACGCCGCCGGGACCTGTAAATTCCTTGCGATAACTTCTCACAAATTTCACCCAAGTTGTTTCGTCGGCTGGGATCCTTGTTTAAACTCGGAAAGCCATAAACACTTGCTGTCTTGTCTCCAGATGGTCTAATACATCCATAAACGATTCACTTTGTTAGCATTTTGCCGAATTTCGACAGAAACGAGTAATTTTTTCTTGAGGTAGTTTTCAATGTTATCGTGTTTGTACTGTAATCCGCGGGTCATTTCGACCTGCCAGAGTGTTTCTGTTTTGGTTGCGTCGGTAGATTCAGGTTTAATTGTACTTCACCAACAAATTAGGAGTGATCAGGATGTGCTCCAACGGCAACAATCAAGAAAGGGAAAGGCCAAGGGGAAGTACGTGGAGTATTTTTGAAGTAAATTGTCTCAAAAGAAATGATATTGTAGCCGATACAAGCGCATTCGGCAACTTGATAGATGCAACATACAAAATACAACAAATTGGAGCTGCAACTGATGGATAAGTAAGACGAAGACTGAAAAACGTAACTCTTCCATTTCTAATTCTACCTGCCCTTGGTAACACTAACGAAAAAGCAAGTAGATGGGGCTTCGATGGGGCTGGGAATCGGTTGCTCTGTGACGGATTGATGATAGTGATTTCAGGAAACAAACCCGATATAAAACAGAATCGACGAAATATGTCATTATAATTAAACTCACTTTGCAGGATCACTTTGCAGAAATATCTATAAAAATGGAGAAAAGCGAAATCGGGACCTGGGTATTCTTGGGTACGAATTCACTCAAAATAGCGCGCGCTCACCGAAGCCCGCCGACAACAACAAAACAACACACTGCGCAGTAGCAAACTGCGCACATATACGACGTTTCGTTATAGAGTTTCGGGATAACTTTTTCGTGTGTGTGGACACCCTGGAATTTATACGATGATTCTTTATACGACGTTTCTTGTGTGTGGACATCCTGGAATTTATACGATGATTCTTTATACGACGTATCGTTATAGAGTTTCGGGATAAATTGTTTTGTGTGTGGACACGCTGTCTTCTGATATTCAATGCTCAGTGCATGTGTGACAGCTGCATGGTTTCATTTGGACTGCTCTGATGCATCAAATGCCACCACCATTTTTTTTCATGCATTCTAATAGTCCAGACGCAATTTGGTTGTGCCCTACTTGTGATGAAACCAATTTTACCAGTTCGTCTTTTGACTCTTCATATGACCTGACAAGTACGCTCAATTTAAGCAAATCATTAATTCGAAAGCCTATTTTGTCCATTAGTGATGACTCCGAAAATCATCATGTGTTCGCTAGAACATCTAGCCCTAAGCGCACAAGAACTGTGCCTAAATTAACTCTCAAAAAGTCTGAAAATATTTGGACTAAACAAACTAAAACTGTTCCAAAAATGTCTGTCAAAAAGTCAAAGGATGGCTGGACAGTAGTGGGTCAAAATGGCAGAGGTAACACCACTGCTGACTCTACACCCCCGCAGGTCAACACCCAACGCCCATCAAAGCAGAAGCGCCGCCTGCCTGTAAATAACAAAAACAGGAAACCTGCAAAGGGTGATGACATTAAGATTGCCATAATAAACTGTCGCAGTGTTAAAGGTAAATCCGCTTTACTAGCTTACTTTGAGTCCTGCAAACCCGGACATTCTCATTAGTACTGAATCTTGCATGGCTTGAACCAGAAATAAAGTCTGCATAGTCTTTTTCTCCTCGTCTTCCGAAATTCCCATGGGGTGGAGTTTTCGTAGGAGTAAACGATAACATACCCCGCTTCGAGAGAACAGATTTATCTGACAACAGTGACTGCATTGAGCAGCTCTGGTGTCAAGCTTCGTTACCAGAACCAGGAAGGTGAGGTGAGGAAAAATGGAGTGGGCAGTGTGCCCTAAGGGCCTTTCCTACCACTCAAAGCAGGGTTATCCGGGATTAGGGGTTCAATTACGTAACGATCGAGGTCACCCTGGTCGCTATCCTCGGTGCCGCGTTGACCTGGCCCTCTCTAGGTGGGAACATCGACAGTCCAGTCATAAGGCACAGCGTTGTGTGTTCGTATATAGCTATATACATAATGTAATCACATGCGACGTACACTCTGATTTTGCGATAGTTTACGAATTCAGCTCTCGATGGATGCAAAGATCTCGAAAATCGGCCAACGAGAAGGTGATATTTAACATGATTATTGTTGAAAATTTTCCTTCCTTTCGTTCCTTTCATATTAATTTGGTCAGCGTAATATTAATTATTTGTAGGCCCTGTTTAGCCCGGGTAAGATTTACTTTTTTTTATTTCTTCTTTATTTTGATGTATGACTCCGCTGTTCGTTCCCGTTCGTTCACTGTGATGACCCATTAGGGCCTTTTCGTTTGGCACGTCCACATAGACGACGTCAAAAATATGACGTCATTTCGGCGATTTGCGCATGCGTCGGGTCGTCTCGCGTCGTCAGGCCCAATTTGAGAACGCGCTCATCCACGATTTGAGGTTCGTCAGAAAACTCGAACCCCGTCGTCAAAATGACGTCATCTTGCTATACCGCAGCGTAAATCAGAAAGGAAAGACGGAAAGAGAAAGTGATAGAATGATAAAAACAAAGAATAACATAAGAGAAGGTGATAGAAGGAAGAAACAAAGAACCACATAAGGAAAGATAGAAAGAGGAAATTATTAATAGAATAATAAAAACAAAGAATAACATAAGAGAAGGTGATAGAAGGAAGAAACAAAGAACCACATAAGGAAAGATAGAAAGAGGAAATTATTAATAGAATAATAAAAACAAAGACTAACATAAGAGAAGGTGATAGAAGGAAGAAATAAAGAATAACATTCGGAAGGACAGAAAGAGAAAATGATAAAGCATAGATAATGGAAAAATAGAAGAGAAGATGAAAGATGGAAAAACAAAGAATAAAATAAGGAAAGACAGAGAGAGAAAATGATAAAGAAGAATAGATAATGGAAAATAGAAGGGGAAGATGAAAGATGGAAAAACAAAGAATAACATAAGGAATGATAGAAAGAAAATGATAGAACGATAAAAACAAAGAATTACATAAGAAAAGGTGATAGAATGAAGACACAAGAATAACATAAGGAAAGACAGAAAGAGAAGGTGATAGAATGATAAAAACAAAGAATAACATAAGAGAAGGTGATAGAAGGAAGAAACAAATAATAACATAAGGAAAGACAGAAAGAGAAAATGATAGAATAATAAACGAAGAATAACATAAGAAGTGAAAGAAGGAGAAATTGAATAATTAAAACGCGTGGGGGCCATTTATACGTCATCGTGTAGAAAACGGGCGTCGACTACATACGAAAAGGGTTATAAAGTAGTGAACAGGACGGGTCGATTGCAGCCAATTCGCATCGTTAGAGGACGGGAACGGCGTCCTCGTCCACACAAACGAAAAGCCCCTATGGAAAACTTGTTAACATCCGCTGGGACATTTGTTTTGCATTGTCCCACTAATATATATTGGTGAGTGGTTTCAGTTCCCTTATGTAATTTTGCCGATAATATTGTTTTGGTTGGACGTTGGGGAGCTGGGAAATAAGGGAAATTTTAAACAATAATCATGTCAAAACTTAATTACCTAATTGTCACCTTCTCGTTGGCCGATTTTCGAGATCTTTGCACCCATCGAGAGCTGAATTCGTAGACTATCACGACATGAGAGTGTATGTCGTGACGATGCATAGAGCTATGTATAAACACAAAACCCGCTGCGGTCAAGCGGCAGTAATCCAATTTAGTGGAATGGTCGCTTGGGGAGCGCGTGGCACTCACAGCGTGTCCACACACAAAACAATTTATCCCGAAACTCTATAACGATACGTCGTATAAAGAATCATCGTATAAATTCCAGGGTGTCCACACACAAGAAACGTCGTATAAAGAATCATCGTATAAATTCCAGGGTGTCCACACACACAAGAAAGTAATCCCAAAACTCTACAGCGAAATGTCGTATAGGTGCGCAGTTTGCTACTGCGGTCATGAAATGGAAGCGGAAATGAGAGGTCAGGTCTCCTTTCGCGTGCGATCCGACGTTAAGCCCCGCCCAGTTAGACTAGTTCCGTCCACACACAAAATTTCCATGATTAAGCGTGATTAGGCGTGATTAGTTATTGAGTTCTAGTTCGAAACGATGCCCAAACCTGCGTTTCGTTATACGACGTATCGTTATACGAAGTATCGTTAGTAAGCGTCCACACACACAATTTCATCATATAACTATCGCGAAACGGTATAACTAATCACGCCTAATCACGGAAAATGTTGTGTGTGGACAGGGGGTCAAATAGCACTTGCTGATCTGATTTCAAATAACCATCTCACCCAGAAACTGACGTTACTATTAGAAGGGACAACAATTCACTGAGAACACCCTTGACCTACTTTTGACTACTCATGTTGGTTAGTGATGTTTCATCTCTTCCTGTAATAAGCAATAATTGTATTATCACCGCAAAATTTCGCACTAAAGTGAAAGTACCTACCAAGCCTCCCGTAGCATTCCCCTTTGGAGGAAAGTTAATAATGACTTAAAGGAAATTGCGGCAAAACTAATTGCCAAACAATATTTATTGATCTCCAACCGGACAAGAACTCCGTTGAAGAAAACTGGACTTGGTTAAAGAACTCACTTAATGACATTGTCACCAAGCATATTCCCCGCAAGCTCCTCAAAGGACGAATGCGAGCACCGTGGTTTACAAGCAAATTGAAACGTCTCTGCAGCAAAAAAAAAGAAGTTTTACAGGCGTGCCGAGAAAAGTGGTGAGATATTGGAATGAGAAAAATTCACAAGAGTACGCAAGCAAGTTGATCGTTCCATCAGGAGTTCACATAGAACACATATGTCTCTTCTATTTTGGAGAGTGGCCATCCTAAAGATTTTTGGAAATATGTGAAATCAACACTGCAATATAACACATGATAACACTGCAATATGGAGTTCAGCCGCTGAAAGCTATAACAACCAGCTTTTCACAAATG
Organism: Mesocentrotus franciscanus; assembly: GCA_037976565.1. Taxonomy (NCBI): domain Eukaryota; kingdom Metazoa; phylum Echinodermata; class Echinoidea; order Camarodonta; family Strongylocentrotidae; genus Mesocentrotus; species Mesocentrotus franciscanus. The sequence goes on from CP137684.1 coordinate 7,200,680, forward strand.
ACAAGGATTTGCTAACCAATTCCAGAGCGTCTTCACACGTGAGGATATAGCTCTCCGTCGTCATTCCCAGATCTTTTCCAAGTACATTCCCTGACATGCCGCCCATCACAGTTGACGTTGAAGGTGTCAAGAACTTCTCAATATAAACACAGCCAAAGCAATTGGACCAGACCAAATCCAAAATCAATCTTACGAGATCGCAGCAGAGGAGATTGCTCCCATATACAGTATATCTATATCAGCAGTCATTGGACACAGGAGATCTCCCCCTAGATTGGAGAAAGGCGAATATCACCCCGCTGTTTAAAGGTATTAGGTAACTTTGCCTCTGATTCCGAAACAAAATCCTGGATTTAGCTCATGCTGCAATCCTAATTATAGGCTTTGTAATGGTGTCTTCAAATCGGCTTTATAAGTGGGAAAATTTATTGAAGAGATTTGAAATTATCGACAATAGAAGGGTCTATGTATCGTTTATCATTTTAATCTTATTTAATCCTCTCGTCAGATAATTCACATCCCTCCCATTTTGTTCATCCTTTCCCCTCTTCTATCATCCTTTATTAGGTGGTCTGTCATCGACAGACCACCCATTGATTTCGTCAGATTTTTCTTTCTTCTTTATTCTTTATTTTTATTTCTCCGCACTTTTTTATGTATAGGATAACTCAAAATCGGTTCAGTCAATTTCGTTCAATTTTGGCACATTCATAGGTCATTGTCATGAGACGTGACAGGAACATTTTCAAGGTCATCAAGTCTTCATGACGTCATCCAGGCGCCATTTTGTGTTTTTTTTGTACTTTCAACTCATGATCATATCTTCATAACGGAAAGTCATTTCTCATTCATATTTATCATGATCAAGGTCAATATCTGTCCGGTCAATTTCAGGTCAAAATACGCGCTCGTCCGCGCGTCAGTGCGTGCGCAAAATTTCAAAATGCTCAAAATCACTTTTTAATCAAATTAGAGTACGGTTTCAGGCCATTTTAAGCATTTCGCAAAAAAACGCGCACACGCGAATGCGCGCGCGTTTTTGTTCGTGACGGCCGAACGAAAAATAATTCCTCCTAGTTTATTTTTGACATGATGTTCCTCATTTTTTTCTGAACAATTTGATACAATGTTTATCTTTTTATGACCATTAATAACGGAATGAGCGTCCGTTCAAAAACATGTCCGTGCGCGCGAACTCTTGTAATACATAGCATATATGGGCAAAAACTGTCTATACAAAATCCATTATAGCTCTTTGGGAAGCACGGGGACTGTTACACCCACAAATGTAATAACGCCCACAAATGTAATAACGCCCACAAATGTAAAAACACTTTACCCACAAATGTAATAACACCCACAAATGTAATAACACTTTACCCACAAATGTAATAAATTTCACCCACAAATGTAATAACCACTTTACCCACAAATGTAATAATTTTGAATCACCCACAAATGTAATAATGACTTTACCCACAAATGTAATAAATTTGAAGGGATATTTTGTCGAATTTGTTCAAAACTAAAACCCTGTAATAAAGCATGGGTATAGCGCGCAGTCTTTACTCCAGACCCGGTTATTTCAAAAATTTAAAAATCTTCAAAACTAAGACCCCATAATCCTTTTCCTGTGGAATAACATGAGAATCGAGCGTAGTCTTTCCTCCAGACCCGGTCATTTCAAAAATAAAAACAATAAAAAACAAAACAAAAAATTCAAATCTAAGACCCAACAATCCTCCAAACTAAGACCCTGTAATAAAGCATGGGTTTAGAGCGTTGTCTTTACTCCACACCCGGTTATTTCAAAAATAAAATAAAACAAAACAAAACAAAACATTAACTTTAAAACTAAGGCTCCACCATCTTCCAAACTATAAGACCCTGTGATAAAGCATGGGTTTAGAGCGTAGTCTTTACTCCAGACCCGTTTCATTAAAAAAATCTTCAAAACTAAGACCCCATCATCTTATTCCTGTGGAATAACACGAGTATTGAGCGAAGTCTTTCCTCCAGACCCGGTTATTCAAAAGTAAAAAACAAACAAAAACTTTTAAACTAAGACCCCACCATCTTCCAAACTAAGACCCGGTAATAAAGCATGGGTTTAGAGCGTAGTTTTCTTCCAGACCCGGTTATTTCAAAAATAAAAACAATAAAAACAAAACAAAAATTCAAATCTAAGACCCAACAATCCTCCAAACTAAGACCCTGTAAAAAGCATGGGTTTAGAGCGTTGTCTTTACTCCACACCCGGTTATTTCAAAATAAAACAAAACAAAACAAAACAAAACATTAACTTTAAAACTAAGGCCCCACCATCTTCCAAACTATAAGACCCTGTGATAAAGCATGGGTTTAGAGCGTAGTCTTTACTCCAGACCCGTTTAATTTGATCAGTCATACTTCATTTCAACTCCGTCTACTCTTGAAGCATCTGAAAAGTATTACTGAAAAACTTTTGGAGTTGTACGTGTTAAGTAGTTTTATATGGACGCATACTAAGTTACAGAAAGCCAGGAACATTTAGTATTTCGGCATCTTGTTCTCTTGTTTTTCCTAGCTTAGAAGAATTGTCACGTGTTAGGTTGTTTGCGTTTTATATCAAGTTCAGTTGATGTTATCAGGTTCAATATTGCCCAAATTATAACCTTGTTTGCTTGTAAAAGACATGTGAGTTACTCCACCTTTTATACGTAATAATTATTTTGGTTCTGTTACCGTCTGTATATTAATGAAACAACCTCTTCATTCGTTTGGAATAAAATACTTTCTATCTTACAAAATCTATGTATCCATCATTGCATCACTATAAAACCATAACCTCTGCAATTTACTCACATTGATTGAGAGAGTATATAGATATTTTATCAGTCAAAGGGTTCTGCAATCGTTCATTCAAAACATGCAAATATGTTTCGCGTGATCTCGTTATACAGCTATTTATGATTTGTTATATGAAAGTATGCGTTGTTATTTGCTTGTTAACCGATTATCATTTCAGACTTGTTCTTGTTTATATAGCTGCTTGAGTGTTTCAGAAGTAGGGAAAACTGTAATATAAATGTGTTTTGCCTTTGAATAAATTTCGTTCTCATGAATTCACACCGTGTACCGCGTACCAATTGGTAGTCTTCAGTATAAGTAATTGATACGTTCATCACATGAAGAAAGGTAATTCATTCACGCACTCATGAAAATATAACATCGCAATCCAACGTTTCAATGTCACTAATAGCGTACATATATATATATATATATGTTACATATCGTGAACATATTTCATAATCACATGCATAAAACAATCAGCGTCAATATTTAAATACATTTAAGGTCACTTATTCGATTACTTTTTTCTACGAACATTGAATTCCAGGATATTTGTGGGCGTTAGAATATTTACATGATTAAAAATCGTCGACGGTCAACGAACCATCGAATCGGTCCCTCCTCTGTGTGTTATATATATGGACCATTTTGACTGATTCGTCAGTTCGTGTGACCGCCGACCAATCATTTATTTGTGACGTGTTGTATCCACATATGTAATAATGTAATTTATTTTTAAATGAAAAAAGAGGAATAAGATGGTGGGTCTTAGTTTCGAAGATTTGTTTAAATTTCTATTTCTTTTGAAATAACCGGGTCTGGAGGAAAGACTACGCCCTATACCCATGTTATTCCACAGGAATGAGATGGTGAGGTCTTAGTTTGAAGATTTTTCATTTTTTTCTAAATAACCGAGTCTGAAGTAAAGACTTCGCTCTAATCCCATGCTTTATTACCGGGTCTTAATTTGGAAGATGGAGGGGTTTTAGTTTAAAAGGTTTTCGTTTCGTTTTGTTTTGTTTTGTTTTGTTTTGTTTTGTTTTTGTTTTTAACTTTTGAATAACCGGGTCTGGAGGAAAGACTACGCTCAATACTCAATTAAGGAAAGGTATGTCACTTTACTAACTGCACCTTGCACAAAGCCCAGAATGTCTGCATAATTTGAGATTTTGAAACTTGATTTTCAGTTTAAATCATATAATGCAATCCATTTCTTCTTCTTTTTCTTTTTGTTTTGTCTTATTTCCCGGAAAGGAGACAATCCCACCGACAGGCATCGCATAGTCATGGTTGGTATTGAGGGGCCTAGGCTGCGCATACGCATACATGCAAGCCGAGAAGCCTGTTCAATGTACCGAACCGGGCTGGCCAGAAGATACAAACATAATAGTCAACGATTTATGCTGACAGCCTGTCTGGGATCTCCAAAATTGCGAAAAATTGAGCAGCGTAGATTTTTTTCCTTTCTTTCTCCTGCTCCCTCTTAAATTTGATTAATGTGATTTGAATTCGGCGTAAATATTCATAATTGAATGAAACACGCCAATAAAACAAAAACAACAACAACAACAACGTTCTTCCACAGGAATAAGATGATGGGGTTTATAGTTTGGAAGATTTTTAAACAGTTTTGAAATAACCGGGTCTGGAAGAAAAACCACGCTCTAAACCCATGCTTTATTACCGGGTCTTAGTTTGGAAGATGATGGGGTCTTAGTTTAAAAGTTTTTTTTTTTTTAAAACTTTTGAATAACCGGGTCTGGAGGAAAGACTACGCTCAATACTCATGTTATTCCACAGGAATAAGATGATGGGGTCTTAGTTTTGAAGATTTTTTTTCTTCTTTAAATTAAACGGGACTGGAGTAAAGACTTCCCTCTAAACCCATGCTTTATCACAGGGTCTTATAGTTTGGAAGATGGTGGGGCCTTAGTTTTAAAGTTAATGTTTTGTTTTTTATTGTTTTTTATTTTTGAAATGACCTGGTCTGGAGGAAAGACTACGCTCGATTCTCATGTTAGAACTAAAAGGGTACACTTGTACCCATACTAACCACCTTGCACCGCACATAACTATTTGAGCCCAAGATGTTCGCTTTTTTATAGTGAGTGATGCATGAAGAAGAAGAAGAGGAAAGAAAGAGAAAAAAAAAAAAAGGAAAAAAGAAAAAAGAAAAGTACTCAAGAAGAGAAAAGAGTATAGACTATATTAATGAATAGAATCTTCATGTATAATTATGTTCCGTTATTTACTGGTTTTCGGATAAAATTTTGAAGAAATGCGGTGGAGACGACTAGACCTATTGGTGGACGTCGGAGGGCTAGGCTCAGCACTAGGCTGAGTTGAGAAACTTGTCACAACGTACCGTGTCGGGTTGGTCCTTGTACGTCCTATATAGCCGATAAGCCTTTTGCTCGCCAGCCACTGACCGCTTCAACAATAAATAAAAAAAATAAACTTTTAAGAATCCAATTTATCCAAATCTACATTTATATACTAAAAAAAAAGTATATATAATTTGAAAGGGGGAAAAAAAAAAAAAAACAGAAGAGGCGTAAATATTCACTCTTGAATGATAAACGCCTATAAACCAAAGCAACAACAACAACAACGTTATTCCATAGGAAAAGGATTATGGGGTCTTAGTTTTGAAGATTTTTTAAATTTTTGAAATAACCGGGTCTGGAGTAAAGACTGCGCGCTATACCCATGCTTTATTACAGGGTTTTAGTTTTGAACAAATTCGACAAAATATCCCTTCAAATTTATTACATTTGTGGGTAAAGTCATTATTACATTTGTGGGTGATTCAAAATTATTACATTTGTGGGTAAAGTGGTTATTACATTTGTGGGTGAAATTTATTACATTTGTGGGTAAAGTGTTATTACATTTGTGGGTGTTATTACATTTGTGGGTAAAGTGTTATTACATTTGTGGGCGTTATTACATTTGTGGGCGTTATTACATTTGTGGGTGTAACAGGGACCCCCAATTATTTTTTCATATTTGGATAGAGTATGAGTTGGAAATGTGATTTCATGTCTCATTTGCCCTTAAAGTATATCGTGACATTATCATATGTCACGAATTTGCATATTATGACGTCAGCATATTTATGGAAAATTGATTGTATCTCTGTAAATATTGATCGATTTTCTTCCAAATTGTGATATGTTGTAGCTAAGACAATTTTCTACAAAAACAGTTACCACTATTTTCCATTTTGATGACGTCATCATAGTGACTTTCGTTCACATCATGAATCTACATGACATTGTTCTTTGAGCAGTAAATCGCTTATTTTTGCTCCATTTTCTCCCGAATTTTGATACAATATAGCTGAGACTTTGGGCTGTAGGAAACGTGCCTTTTGTTTTTTGATCTTATGTTGGGATCATGTCGAAATTTGCTATTGAAAGTTAAAATTGCGACTATGCCAAGGCCGTTTGTCAGCTTTGCATGTAAAGTCTATGAGAAATATTTTGGTCCATTGGTTAAAGCATTTGCCTCCCATTCAATCGTCCCAGGTTTGAAGGTTCGATTCCCGATGGGTCAATTTTGTTTTGTTTTGTTTGTTTGTTTTTTTTTTTTTTGGGAGGTTCCATTTTACATTTGATTGTATCACCTTCTTCGACTATCATAACATATACAATCACAAACAATTTATAAAATCACTAATTTTGCGTGTTATAGCTATGGGAGAGGAATGTCGATAGTTTGTGTAGAACCCTATGGGAAATCTGATTCCTTGTCGTTGATTAAACCTATAGGGTTAATTTGCCAAGTCTAAAACAATATCAAATCGTCCCATTTCTCTGATGCTAGTCTCTTTTCCAGACGTTTATACTTTGTCCAGCTATTCAGCCCAGGTATATGCAATGTTTACGTCTCTCTCACAGAGATTTAATTGTTTACATGACTACAATTTCTCTCTTTTTCTATAGAGTAAATATTCAATTCTATTTATGCTGGAAATATTGAATGCATCGTTCTCCATTGCATATCTTTCTCTCTCTCTCTCTTCTTCTCTCTTGCTCTGTTCTCTTCCCTCTCTTGTTCTGCCCCCTCTAGGAGAGGGGAAAGTTGCTCTGTCTCTCTATTTTTATTCTAGTACATCTCTTTCTCTCTCTACTCTTTCACCCTCTCCTTCTCTCGATCTGTCTCCCTCTCACTCTCTTGCTATATTACCTCCCTCTTATATTGCTCTGTCTCCCGAGATCTGTCTCTGCCTCTGTAGCTCTTTCTCTACTCTCTCACCCCTCTCACCCTCTCGCTTTCTCGCCTCTGGCTCCTGTTCTCCCTCTTTTACGTCTCAGTACGTTCCTTAATTTTCTCTAGCTCTTTCATTTGCCCTTTGTATTCTTAGTTCACCCCTACCATGTTTCCTAATACTATCCTCTCTCCTTCCAAGTGCATGCATTCTGATTCATCTTTTATCCCTCTGTCCAGCTCATGTATTTTTTACATGACTATACCCCGTCTCCCTCTCTCCTTAATAACCATTTACTGCCATATACAGGGGCGGCGATCCGGGGATGGGGGACACGTCCCCCTCGATTTTTTTTAGGGGGGGACGTCCCCCTGAAAATTTGAAAAAGTGCAAACAAAAAATGTATAGCAAATACTGGCTGAAGACTGCAACACACTTTTAGGCTCTGGAGGGCCCAAGAGTGCAGCGTTTAGACAAATAAAAATGTAAAAATCTTCTTACTCGGAAGCTACGCTCCCTCGCATAACATCCTTTATTATGTACATGTAGATATTGTAGAAAACTGAAGTGTGCAAAAAGTATATTGCTTGTTTGTATACTATAATTTGTATAATACAACAACACTTCAAAAACTGTGAGGGGTAGTCACTTCTGTCACCTTCATCCCTCTCGTTCACTTTATGCTCCCTCGCACTGGCGTACTGATGGTGTTGGGGGTTGGGGGCAGTTGCCCCCCAAATAAAATTAAAGAAGGGGTATATTTCTAATTCGATACCAGTGATTTACAAATGTTGCTGAATTGGCATAATTTTTCCCTGAGCTTCCGGGGGCTCTGCCCCCTGGACCCCACCAAGGGCCCTAAAGCGTGCATGCACCTGGTTGCTCATCTGACTGTAATTTAATGCCTAAAACCCCGGAGCTTCCGGGGGCTCTGCCCCCTGGACGCCACCAAGGGCCCTATAAAGCATGCCCTTGGTTGCTCATCTGACGGTGATTAAATACCTAAAACCCTTCAGTTTCCGGGGCCTCTGCCCCCTGGCCTCACCAAGACCCTAAGGCGGGCCCCTGGATGCTCATCTGACCGTTATTAAATGCCTAAAACCCCTGAGCTTCCGGGGGCTCTGCCCTTTGGACCCCGCCAAGGGCCCTAAGGCGGCCCCTGGATGCTCATCTGATCGTAATTTAATGCTTAAAACCCCTGAGCTTCTAGGGGCTCTGCCCCCGGACCCCACTTCAATTAGTAACCTGCATGCCAGTGACACAAATAAGGTATCAAAATATGCTCATCTGAAATGCTCACCCCTGAGCTTCCGGGGGCTCCGCCCCTGGACCCCACCAGGGGCCCTAAGCCGGGCCCCTGGTTGCTCATCTGACCTTAATTAAATGCATAAAACCCCTGAGCTTCATGGGGCTTCGCCCCTTGAACCCCACCGGGGCTAATTTGCCCCTGGACACCACGCCAATTTACGCTGCACTTGCTTTGCTCTACCTGATCGTAAATACTTTAGCCCCCCCCCCTCCCACTTTGAAAAAAGTCCGCGGGGCCTTCGTATAACATGTAAGAATGGTGGTGATGCAGATTTTTTCTGCCCCAAAAAAAAAAATGTTTTGGTCATTACGCCACTGCTCCCTCGTCCCTCGCATTTCGTCCCCGGTCATGAAAAGAAATCGCCGCCCCTGGCCATATACATCTCTCTCTCTCTCTCTTCATCTCTCCATATCAGATCCTTTAAAAAAAACGTCCAGACCACCTCATTCGTCTTCAGTGACGAATTCTTATCTCGTTTATGTATGTCTTTATCTTTGATTCTTCTACCATCCATTTCATGAATTCCTTCTGCTATAACTTCTTAATCGTATTTCTGCCCTCTGTCGTAGTTTCTCTTTTGTTATTATTTTTTGGCCTGCATTCTCTCTTCATTTTTTAAAAAATTCCGTCATGTAATCATTACGATATTCTCTGTTGGTTTCCCATTTTATGTTTTCTAATGCCATTAAAAAAAAAATCGTTCTTCTACATTTTTAATTTTTTCTCTCCCTTCATTTCCCCCCTTCATTCCTCTTTTCTTCTAGGCCTACAATGTAATTCTTTTTTTCTCTGCAATTCATCTTTCATTCTTTATGATAATTGTTAATTCTTCTAGTGCATTCTACCACAATTTTCCGGTAGGCCTATAACATACTCAGGCTGTTTTTGTATTTCTCTCTTTTCCCTTTTCTTCTATAATTTGTTCTTTGTTTCCCACAATTCATCTTCTCTTTCTATATTTCCATCATTCCTTGTAATTTCCAACCTATTAAATTTTATTCCTCACTTTATTTTCATATGTCGATCATTTAAAAATATTCCTTCTATACTTTATTCTATCCCTTTATTTCCCTTCTATTTTTCTATCATGTAATTCTTGATTTTATCCACTCTTTTCTCTCTATCTTTATCACTGTTAAATCTGGCCAATTAATTCTTTCAACTCCTTTTTTATATATTTTTCCTTTGTATTCCTCTCTTGGTAGTTCGTAATTTCCGCCAATTCATCTCCTCACTCTTTCCATTCTTCCTTGTTTCCATCCTATTAATAGGCCTATCATATTCCCTTGTAGTATTACACTTTTTATCCACCTAGTATTTTGTCTTACCTAATGTCAGCCCTAATTCTCGTCTTCTTATTTTCTATCTTAAAAAAAACCTTTGCAACTTCCAACTTCTTTTTAAAGTAAATTTCCCCACGCACCCCCATTGAAAAATGGTTAAAAACAGTCGCTAATTTAAGATAAGATTTTCCCAGCGTGTAGAACCGATTTGAAGACACCATTAAAAAAAGATTGGGCCAGCTAGCCGTGACCTGAGTGTTTTCCAGTACGCCGCGACCCGAGTGTTTAGTATAAGCCTAATTATAAACCTTTAGGTCAGAAATTAATCCCATGACTTTTACAAGCCAATCGCATGTTTGATTATCAAGATATTGATGATCGGAATTCGAAATTTCGAAAACCGTTTTCCCAACGGTTTTGAACAGCTTTCATAATACTACAGTCTATTGGGGAAAACGAGTATGGTAAAACCGGTTACTCTAAGATTTTTACTTTTTTGAAGCACTTCATGATCATTTTGAAGCGCAATTTGTTGTGGGCTTCAATATATTTCACCAATTCACAGAAACTGATAACACGTAGGGCCATGCATCTCAGATTTAACATTATTAAACAATGGCTTTAAGAAGGGTGCTACTACTGACCCTGCAAACTACCGTCCCGTTTCCTTGACGTGCACATGTAAGTTATAGAGCACATCATAGACAGTAACCTGATGCGACACTTGGCCAAGCATAACATTATGGCTGGAAATCAACATGCCTTCAGGAAACACAGATCGTGTGAATGTCGGCTCATCCTCACAACAAATGACCTTGCCAAGAACTTAGACAACAATATCAACATGGACATATGGCAGTGCTTGATTTTTCAAAGGCTTTTGATGTCATCCCGCACCAGCGTCTCCTTATGAAATTAGACTATTATGGTATTCGCTCAAATAATAAGAGATGGATATCTAGTTTCCTGACAAAGAGACTACAACGTGTCTGTGTAAATGGACAACGTTCCGAGTGGTTACCAGTCCTTAGTGGCACTCTACAGGGCACCGTGTTAGGCTCCCACCTATTTCTACTCCACATCAATGACATTCATGAAAAGGTTACTAGTACAACACGATTATTTGCCGATGATTGTCTACTTTAATACCGCCCCATCAAATCTGCAGAAGATGAGAAAGCTCTTCAACAAGATCTAGATACTATGGCCCAGTGGTCCAAGACTTGGGGCATGCATTTCAATCCCACTAAATGCAAAACCATGCGTGTTACAAGAAAGAGAACACCGGGTACTACATCCTACAAAATCCTTGATGTCGCCCTAGAGGAAACGAACCAGACCCTGTACCTTGGCATCAATATCCAGAAAGACTTACGCTGGAATAGCCAGACTCATTACGCAACAAAAAGCCACATATGTGTCCTTAACTTCCTAAGGCGCAATTTCCATCACTGTTCATCCACTGTTAAAGAAAAGTTGTATCTATCTCTTGTACGTCCGCACCTGGACTACGCCAATGTAGCATGGGACCATTATACAGCCAACAACATCTATGCTGTCGAGCAAGTTCAACGTCAGGCTGCACGTTTTGTCGCCAACACTTACGGATGGGACACTAGTGTCACCAAGCTGCTCAACCAACTCAACTGGGGTCTCTTAAAGACAGAAGGAAAGCACGCCGTCTTACCTACCTCTTCAAAATGACCAAGGGACAACTCGACGTCGACTACCAATCCTACACCAACCCTAAGTCAGACAGACGTAGACGAGGACACACCAACCAATTTGAAATTCGCCACACCACCACGGACGTCTATGCCAACTCTTTTTTCTCAAGGACTGTAAAGACATGGAACAACCTAAAACAAGCAACCGTCGACCAAACCTCCCCGCTTTCATTTAAAACTGCTGTTACTAAAGAACAAATATGTTGATTCATGCACAGAAACACTAAAAAGTTAAATCTGCTTGGACAGCCGATGGCTGAGTTTTTGTTCAACCAAGAGCAGAAGGAAGTAAGATATGCCTCATCACATGTACTGATGGTCTGAAGTCCTGTAAAAAAATTGAACATATCACATAATAACTCTTTGTATATGTAAAGTTTTCATGGATTTCAATACCGTATATTTTTCTTCTTATATAAACAAAGAATCTGCATGTACCGTAAATGCAGGTCATAGTACTATGTGCCTGTGATTGACATACTTAGGTGTAAAGTGATCATTCCCTACATAATTCTATAGTATGATGAATGATGCAATATTTACCTTGATCAAATCTCAATTTACATGATGTATACCTTTTAACAGCTATGCTCCTTGCGGCATACCCACTTTTAAATCTTTTACGCATATTTACTCAATTAGCATTTATGTAGATACCATTTTCTTGTATGAGGAGTGACTGCTTTTGCCCGTGTGTCTTTTTCCACTTCTTCGACTAAATATGTATGAATATTGTAAGCTATGCCAAATAATTGTGAATGATGAGTCCAGAAATAGTAATTTTGACTACTGCATGCGTTGTTACTCTGAATTGTTTCCTTTTGTAGTGACTTGACCTTAGAAGAACTTTGCATTTGTAAATATTATTGTCTTGTCTTTATTGTGTGGCTTGAAGTCTGGCCTTTTATTCAATTGTCACTCATTTCTTTAGTGACACCTGTTACATTATTAGAGTGCCACATATACTTTCTCTGGCAAGCACATTCTAAACCCTATTGTATTGGAATGTGCAGTTATTCCTCACCCTATGTGTTGGGATGTGCAACCACCCAAGGCAATAGCATGCATATTACACTTGCTTGCCACACCTATATTCATCACTTCTCCTGAGCTGTTCATATAAAGCACACGTCTTCTAGAGAGAGTCTAAAGTCTACACCAAAGCTAATTCAGCTTCATTTAATTCATGTCCTACTTCTTCGCTTGTTTCTTTACTCGGTTCTAAGGCCTTATTACTTTAAAGAGATTTTGAGTTTCTTCTTCCTTACTTAATCCGCAAAGAAGTGACATTACTTTGTACATAGTCTTACATATTCTTTCTACGGGTACTGTGCAATATTTGAACTAATTATTATCCATCTTGTGAGATAATTTAATTGTCCCAAGTGTCGGTTGCAACAGGTGTGTCTACGAGACAAGGTAGGAAAGAAATCATTTTCTATTTCTTTATATTTTAGGTGATCAATTCCCTAAACTGGTGACCCCGACGTGATCCAGATTTTTTTCTTCTGTTGATCTAATCTACCCTTGTCATCGTCATTATCATGCCTGATACCGATAGCGGTGTATCACCTAATGAGACTTCTGAGCCATCCCCTCAAGTCTCATTTGTTAGCTTAAAGCTTCCACCATTTTGGGCAAATGATCCTGATATTTGGTTTGCCCAGGTTGAGGCTCAGTTTCAAACAAGAGGCGTCTCGGTAGAGTCAACAAAGTTCGCTTATGTTGTTGCCTCATTACAACCAGAGGTAGCTCTAGAGGTGCGCGATATTTTAATTGCCCCTCCCCAAACAGAGCCGTATAAGAAACTAAAAGCAGCACTAGTCAAGCGAACTTCTGTCTCTGAGCAAAAGCGTCTAAAAGTAAACAAATTGCTGACGAGTGAAGAATTAGGCGATAGGACACCCTCCCAACTCCTTAGGAGAATGCAGCAATTATTAGGCTCTAATACTTTGGAGACTATAGTATACTGAAGCAATTATTTTTGCAACGCCTGCCAACCAATGTACAGCTGATTCTAGCTTCTACAAGCGATGATGTTAGCTTGGTTGAGCTGACGGCATTAGCAGACAAAATTGTTGAAGTTGCTGGTCCGCCTACTATTTCTCATGTCTTACCTAAAGAGGTACCAGTGCAAACTTACGCTTGCGCCACCCCCAATGACTCTGGAGAAGTACAGCGACTTTCTACCCAAGTAGCTCAACTAGCTGCTCAGGTGCAAGCCTTGACTTGTTCTCTACAGGAGGACCGCAGAAGTCGCAGTCGGCAGCGGGGCCCTCCGAATTCAGGCCGTCGCCAGTCAGCTTCCCTGAGCCCGAGTTGGCATCAACAACATGCTGGGGCTGAATGTTGGTACCACTGGAAGCATATGGCAAACAAGCACAGAAGTGCGTAAGTCCTTGCTCATACTCAGCAGGACGGAGCCGCCTTGGATATTCCCAGGGAAACGGGCCCGCCAAGGAATAGGGGCGACTAATTCACTTGGCACCATTCAACCCAGTCACCTTTTCTTTGTTCACGACAAACAATCAGGCACGCGTTTCCTTGTTGATACTGGGGCCGAAGTTAGTATCTTCCCTCAATCCATGTTAGGAAAATCGGCAATGGTAAGTGCAACAAATATCCAACTTCAAGCTGTTAACAAGTCACCCATTAAGACTTTTGGCCAAAGATCTTTCACTCTTGATCTTGGGTTGCGGCGAGTTTTTCGTTGGATTTTCGTTGTCACGGACATACCTACACCTATCTTGGGAGCTGATTTCCTTGATAACTATGGACTATTAGTCGACATCAAACATCGCCGGCTGATAGATACCACCACCACTCTTACATTTCAGGGATTCGGCATATACACAGGCATCATTAGCCCAGTGTATGTCAAGCAAGACACTTCGGAGTGCTTCCACTCCCTTCTTCGCGAGTATCCTGACAGCTCTCGGCCAGTATACAAGCACTCAGAAGTCAAGCATACAACCACCCACCATATCCAAACTCGAGGGCCTCCTGCTTCAGCCCGCCCTCGTCGACCTGCTCCGGATCGGCAGAAGATTGCCAAGGCAGAGTTTGAGCACATGCTTGAACTCGGCATTATCAGACAATCTGATAGCCAGGCGCGGATCCAGGGGGCAGGGGCCTTGGCCCCCCTGGCGAAAAAAAGAAGAAAAAAAAGAGAGAGAGAGAGAAGGAAAAGAAGGGAAAGGGAAAGAGGAGAGAAAGGGAAAGAAAGAAGAAGCAGAAAAGAAAAGGGGAAAGAAGGAGATCGGAGGGGGGTGCCGCAAGGGCCTTGCCTCCCAGGCTGTTGCCTCCCCGCCCCCCTCCTAGCAAAAAAAAAGAGAGAAGGAAGGAAAGTGAAAGAAAAAAGGAAAAGAGGAGATATAAAGGGAAGGAAGTAAAGAGGAAGAAGAAAAGAAAAGAAGGGGGATATCAGTTGCGATTTTCCCGCCAACAAGTTGTGGATCTAGGGGGGGGGGGCAAAACGCCCTTGCCTCCCCTCCCGCCAAAAAAGGGGGAAGGGAAAGGGAAAGAGGAGAGCTAAAAGGGAACAAAAAAGAGGAAGAAGAAAAGAAAAAAGATGAAAAGAAGGGGAGATCAGTTGCGATTAATTCGGCCAACAACGTGTGGATCGGGGTACCGAAAGGCCCTTGCCCCCCTCCCCAGCAAACTTAAAAGAGAGAGAAGGAAGGGAAGGGAAAGGGAAGAGGAGAGAAAGGGAAAGGAACAAAAAGAGTAAGAAGAAAGGTGGGGGAGATCAGTTGCGATTTTCCCCGCCAACAAGGTGTGGATCGGGGGCCCGAAAGGCCCTTGCCTCCCACCCTCCCCTCCCCCCTCGTTAAAAGAGAGAGAGAGAGAGAAGGAAGGGAAGGGAAAGAAGAGAGAAAGGGAAAGAAAATATAGAGGAAGAAGATAAGAAAAGGGGGAAAATAAGGAAAGATCAGTTGCGATTTTTATCGCTTCTTCTATCATCATTGTACAACTATCATTGTACAAATGTATTTATTTATTTATCTATTTATTCCTGTTTGATAACAATGATATGAATATAAACTCATAACAGCAACAAAACAAAATGCAGAAGAAAACTATTTTGCAGGCACAAAGAAATGCAAAAATGGTCATGCATTTGCATGGAAGTGTATCATTAGAATTATTCATATTGTTTTATTACATCTTGTGAAATAGTATGCAGTTAAGCTTTCGAAACTTTTTTGTGTATTTGTATGAAAGAAAGCGTTTGGAGCTTATAATGCGCATGATGCTATTTCAGGTGCAATTTACTGCAGTTGCCCCCAAATAGAATTTAAGCATGGTTTATCTCTAATTCGATACTAGTGATAAACAAATTTTGCTGAAAATTACATAATTTTCCGGGATTTTTCATTTTTTAGTAAATTTACTTTTTATGTGTTTGTTGGAAAATGGCAAATTCCCAAATTTTCAGTCAAGCAAGAAATATGCTTATTTAGAGGCCTACATGTCAGGGCCCTCCCCCTTTTTTGAAAATGTATATTAAAGAGAAATAGAAAGAAAGAGAGAAAAAAAGAAAGATTAGTGACCTGCCAGTGTCACAAAATAATGAGGTATCAAAATATGCTCATCTGACCGTAAATAAATGCCTAAAACCCCTGAGCTTCAGGGGGCTCCGCCCCCTGGACCCTACGCCAATTAGTGACCTGCCAGTGTGAGTGTCACAAATAATAAGGTATTAAATATGCTCATCTGATCGTAATTAAATGCCTAAAACCCCTGAGCTTCCGGGGGCTCTGCCCCCTGGAACCCCACATAGGGCCCTAAAGCGGCCCCTGGATGCTCATCTGACCGTAATTAAATGCCTAAAACCCCTACGCTTCCGGGGGCTCCGCCCCCTGGACTCAACGCCAATTAGTGTCCTGACAGTGTCACAAATAAGGACCCCCGCCGGGGATTCGCCCCTAGACCCCACGCCGATTTACGCTACGCTCTACCTGATCGTAAATACTTTAGCCTCCCCCCACCCACTTTGAAAAACGTTCAGCAGGGCCTGCATGTAAGAGTGGTGGTGATGCGGATTTTTTCCCCCCCACAAACGATTTTGCTCATTACGCCACTGCTTTAGTGGTCACCATTACGTACGAATATTTGGCTCGCACAATTTCAAATTTGGGCCCCCCCTAAGAAATCCTGGATCCGCGCCTGCTGATAGCAACTGGTCAAGTCCCTTGCACATGGTTCCGAAGAAGACACCAGCTGACTGGCGACCTTGTGGAGATTATCGCATGCTTAATGCTCTTACGATTCCTGATAGATACCCTATTCCTCATTTACAAGATTTCTCTGCGTCACTTAGTGGCAAGACAATCTTTTCAAAGATTGATCTCATTAGGGCATATCATCAGATCCCAGTCGAGCCTAGCGATATCCACAATACAGCTATAACCACTCCTTTTGGATTTTTTGAGTTTGTAAGGATGCCGTTGGGCCTCCGCAATGCAGCTCAGACATTCCAAAGATTGATGGATGATGTCACTCGCGGTCTTCCTTTTGTCTACGTTTATTTGGACGATATTCTGGTAGCTAGTACTACTGAAGACGAACACGAGACATATCTCCGTCTACTCTTTGACCGCCTGCATGAGTATGGAATCATTCTCAACCCTGCCAAGTGTCAGTTCGGAGTACCTTTACTGTCCTTTCTAGGGCATAAAGTTGACTCTGAAGGAATTCAGCCACTTAGTGACAAGGTGAAGATCATCCGTGATTTTCCTACACCTACATCACTTACCAAACTGCGAGAATTCCTCGGGCTCATCAATTTCTACAGACGGTTCATTCCACGGTGTGCAGAAGTACTCCAACCTCTCACAGATCTGTTGAAAAAATAGATCAAAGAAGAACCTTCCATGCAATCACCCTAGGAGAAGAAGAACTTTCTGCTTTTAATCAAGCTAAAGATCAGTTAGCTAACGCTACAGTTCTAGTTCATCCTAGAATTAATGTTCCTCTATGTCTGTTGGTTGATGCATCCGACGTGGGAGTCGGAGGAACTATCCAACAGCTAGTAGATGGTATTTGGCAACCATTGGCCTTCTTCTCTAAGAGACTACAGCCTGCCGAGACTAAGTACAGCACTTTCGGTAGGGAGTTGCTAGCAACCTACCTCGGTGTTAAGCACTTTCGACATCTGCTTGAAGGTCGAACATTTACTATCTACACCGACCACAAACATCTTACCCATGCTTTGAATTCAAAGCCGGACCGACATTCACCTCGAGAAATCCGCCAACTCGATTACATATCCCAATATACATCTGAGATATACCACATAGCAGGCAGAGATAACACAGCGGCAGATGCTCTCCCCCGTCTGTGTATCGACAGAGTCGATTCATCGTCTGTCATAGATTTTGCAGCCATTGCAAAAGATCAAGAGGATGATGGTGAGAGACAAGACTCCTCGCTTCAACTAGAGTCTATATCGCTTCCTGGTTTGATCTCTCACTACCATAATGTGTGATGTTTCGACAGGTGTTGCTAGACCCCTTGTTCCAGTCAGACACAGACGAGCTATTTTTGACGCCCTCCACGGACTTTCCCATCCTGGAATCAGGGCCACTCAAAAACTCATTACGGAACGTTTTGTTTGGCCTGGTATTAATCAGGATGTCAGAAAGTGGGCTAGGACATGTCTCGAATGCCATAGATGCAAGGTTCATAAACACACAAAAGTTCCACTTGGCACTTTTACTTCACCTGATGCACGTTTCTCTCATGTGCATATCGACCTTGTAGGCCCGCTTCCTACTTCAGAGGGTAACACGCACCTTCTTGTGTGGATCGTTACACCAGATGGCCAGAAGCTATACCTATCCCAGATATCACTGCGGATACTGTAGCACGTACTTTTGTGGCCAGATGGGTAGCGGTGTTTGGTGCTCCAACTACTCTTACTACAGACAGGGGTAGACAGTTTGAGTCAGCACTCTTTCTTGCTCTCACCAATCTCTTTGGCACTAAACACATTCGCACAACAGCATACCATCCAGCAGCCAATGGGCTCGTCGAGCGGTTTCACAGGCAACTCAAGGCCTCTCTCAAGGCGCATAACACAGTCCGTTGGACTGAGGTACTCCCCTTGGTATTGCTGGGTATACGTACAACTATCAAGTCTGATATTGGTTGTTCCGCAGCAGAACTTGTCTTTGGTACTACGCCCAGGTCAAAATAACAGTTGAAACCAGTTGGATTTTCAACTGGTATCAACTGGAATCAACTGGTACCAGTTGAATCCATTTGAAGGAACTGGAATATGTGCCAGTTTATTCTACTGGTTTCAACTGGAATCAACTGGTACCATTTGACACAACTGGTAAACTTCACATGTACCAGTATATCCCAGTTGAAACCCATTGACTCTACTGGCACATGCTGAAAACAAACCAGTCGATTCCAATTGAAACCAATAACCATACTGGTATTAAAATGTTACACCAGTTGATACCAGTTAAAAACAATAGGCCTTACTGGTATATCTATACCAGTTGATACCAGTTTAAAACCCATAAAACCAAACTGGACCATTTGAGACCAGTTGGAACATATTGAAATCCAATGGGTGTAGTTTACCAGATAATTCCATTTGAAAGTCATTAACCATACTGGTATATCATTAGACCAGCTGATACCAGTTAAAACCGATGGGCCTTAATTACTGGTAAATATCTACTAGTTCATTCCAGTTGCAGCACATGTACAGTGGCCTAACTGGACCATTTGATACCAGTTGATTCCAGTTGGAAACCAGTAGATGATTACCAGTTGTTACCAGTTGAAACCAATATCGATGATTACCAGTTGTTACCAGTTGAAAACCAATAGATGATTACCAGTTGATTTACCAGTTGAAAACCCGTAGATGATTACCAGTTGATTTACCAGTTGAAAACCAGTAGATGATTAACAGGTAATACCAGTAGAATACCAGTTGAAAAACCAGTTCAATGTATCTTATGCATATTCATGATTAATTTGCCTGTTTTCACAGAAAATATAATTATCATGATCTGTCCAGCACAATGACAATGCACATCAAGTTTGTGATTTATATTTTCTTAGTCAATCATTGACAAATATATTATATATGTCTGATTATGTTTTACATCTAATTTAAGACGTAAAAATAGATGTATTGATATATGTAATTACTAACCAGGAAACAACTGGTATAATTTTGTATATATATATGTACGAGCTCCAAATATTTTTAAAAACTTTAATACTCAGTTGTAATCCACCTCAATTGATCGTCGTGATGGGGTAATTTCAAGAGTCTATGATAATATGGTCTAGTTGGTGGCCAGATGCCAATATTGATTATTGATTATCAGATGATTACTGGTCTCAACTGGTATTCAACTGGTTTCAACTGGTAAATCAACTGGAAATATCAATTGGAAAATCTATTGGTTTCTAACTGGTAACAACTGGTAATCTCCTATTGGTTTCAACTGGTAACAACTGGTATATTGGTTTCAACTGGTAAATCAACTGGAAATATCAACTGGAAAATCTACTGGTTTCCAACTGGTAACAACTGGTAATCACCTATTGGTTTCAACTGGTAATCATATATTGGTTTCAACTGGTAATCATCTACTGGTTTCCAACTGGTAACAACTGGTAATCACCTATTGGTTTCAACTGGTAATCATATATTGGTTTCAACTGGTAATCATCTACTGGTTTCCAACTGGAATCAACTGGTATCAAATGCTACCAGTTGCAATTCTCAACTGGAATCCAGTTGATTCCAGTTGATTCCACTATTCCACTATACATATTGAAACCAGTTCATTCAACTGGAATCAACTGGTACCAGTACCAGTTGATTTTAACTGGTCCTTAACTGTTTTTTTTTTACCTGGGGTCATGCTACCAGCCCAATTTGTGGCTCCTTCACAGACCGACTCTGCTAGCGATCCAGCTAATTATGCCCACGGACTGAAGAGACTGATGCGTGAATTACACCCCACCTCTACCCGCAGACCACAAGCTACCCCTACACAGGTACACCCAGAATTGCATTCCTCATCCCACATCTTTTTGAGGGTGGATGCAGTTAAGGGGCCCCTTTAACCTCCATACAGGGGGCCTTTTTGAGTCATTCAACGCTCTGACAAGTTTTTTTTTACTATTGATTACAATATTAAACGTGAAACTGTCAGTGTTGAGAGACTAAAACCAGCTTTCATTGAGCAAGATCTCCCTGCTCAATCTACGAAGGATCGAGATCCACCTATCCAAGTTCCTCAGCAATCCAACTCCATCACAGACTTGGCATTGGATCCTGCACCGAAGCAGAACACTCCCGAAATTCGAAAGACCAGGTCTGGTCGTCAGGTTAGGTGGCCAGCGAGGTACGTGGACCTTTTCGAAATCGGGTGAAGCATACTTTAATCTACTGTGTTTCAACAGTATTACCATATTTTCGTATTTTCAAGTCAACATACATGTAGGCCTATATTTCCTCATCGATTTGTTGCTACTTTTCATTCAACAACAAATCTAGAGGGGAGCTAGTGTAGTGACTTGACCTTAGAAGAACTTTGCATTTGTAAATATTATTGTCTTAATTGTCTTTATTGTGTGGCTTGAAGTCCGGCCTTTTATTCAATTGTCACTCATTTCTTTAGTGACACCTGTTACATTATTGGAGTGCCACACATACTTTCTCTGGCAAGCACATTCTAAACCCTATTGTATTATAATGTGCAGTTATTCTGGAAAGCACATTCCTCACCCTATGTGTTGGGATGTGCAACCACCCAAGGCACTGGTATAGCATGCATATTACACTTGCTTGCCACACCTATATTCATCACTTCTCCTGAGCTGTTCATATAGAGCACACGTCTTCTAGAGAGAGTCTAAAGTCTACACCAAAGCTAATTCAGCTTCATTTAATTAATGTCCTACTTCTTCGCTTGTTTTCTACTCGGTTCTAAGGCCATATTACTTTATAGAGATTATGAGTTTCTTCTTCCTTACTTAATCCGCAAAGAAGCGACATTACTTTGTACATAGTCTTACATATTCTTTCTACGGGTACTGTGCAATATTTGAACTACCGGTACTACTTATTATCAATCTTGTGAGATAATTTGTCCCAAGTGTCGGTTGCAACAGGTGTGTCTACGAGACAAGGTAGGAAAGAAATCATTTTCTATTTCGTTATATTTTAGGTGATCAATTCCCTAAACTTTCAACCATTATATTACCGATGGAGACTTCTTGGATGCACTCTACAGTTTTTTCCACCTTAATCGAAATATAGATATGGAAAAACATCATTATTTGAAATTCAACCCATTCCAAATAAATATAAACAGTGAACTCAATCAGAATATCTCTCTAAATATAGAAACTGACGATGGTACGCAGTCCAGTATGGACAACAGGAATTGTGAATATTTGTTTTCTGACAATTTTGTTGCAAAATATTCAAATCAAAACAAAGGACTCTCCATACTACATCTTAATGAATTGCTTATTTCATTGAAGTCTCTGGAATATAGTTTCTCTGTTATCGCAATATCTGAAACATGGTTTAAAACAAATACAGTTATAAATGTCTTTCAGATTGATGGTTACAATCTCGTTCATAATTGCAGGGATAGAAAACTGGTGGATGAGTAGCATTGTATATAAAGGACTCACTGAATTTCAATGTTCTTAGTGACTTCTCTGATAGTGATATAATATGTGAATCTTTGTTAATTGAAATTTTACAGGATAAAAGAAAGTCCATAATTGTTGGATGTTTATACAAAGCTCCAGATACTGATATTACTCATTTTTTGATGCTAGAGTTGACGAATACCTCAATGTTATCCATTGTGAGAATTTTTTTTTTATCTTCTTGGTGACTTTAATATAGACTTGCTCAATTATGACTCTGATAACAAAACAAGTGACTTTTTAAAACATTATATTTTCATATGACTTACTTCCATTAATAACACAGCCTACTCGTATAACGAATAGCACAGCGACGTTAATTGATAACATTTTCACAAATGCTATCCCAGATAATGTGAAACGTGGCCTGATGTATTCAGACATATCCGATCATTTTCCATTTTTTTGTATCAACACTGGTATACCTAAAGAATTTTCAAACAAAGATGATACTCCTTTAACAAGAAGGTTGATTAATCACGAGAGAATATCTCAATTTAAAGAAACATCAAAGACAAAGATTGGAGTGATGTATATGAGACAGAAGATGTTAACCTTTCCTATGATATTTTTATTAATTCAATTTCAAAATTGTATAATACATGTTTCCCATTCTTCAAAACAGAGACGGAAAAACCATGGATTACTAAAAGTATTCTTAAATCTATAAAAAGAAAACATACATTGTACTGTAAGTATTTAAAATGTTCTAGTCTAAGGAACAAAGTGAAGTATTCCAATTACAAAAACAAACTTACCAATGTGATACGCAGCTCAAAGCGAAAGTACTATTTTAAAATTTTCCAAAAATGCAAAAGGTGATATGAATAAGACTTGGAATTATATCAACACTCTTTTGGGTAAAGGAAAGAAACCCACTATACCTTCTCATACAGTGGCGTAATGGGCAAAAAAGTGGGGGAGGGCTGGCAGACAAAAAAATCCGCATCACCCCACTCTTACATGCAGGCCCCGCTGAACGTTTTTCAAAGTGGGTGGGGGGAGGTTAAAGTATTTACGATCAGGTAGAGCGTAGTGTAAATTGGCGTGGGGTCTAGGGGCTAAGCCCCGGCAGTGGTCAAGGAGCAGAGCCCCCGGAAGCTCAGGGGGTATGGGCATTTAATTACGGTCAGATGAGCATATTTTGATACCTTATTCATGACACTGGCAGGTCACTAATTGGCGTGGGGTCCAGGGGGCTGAGCCCCCTGAAACTCAGGGATTTGAGGCATTTTATAACGGTCATTGAACATTCAGGGGCCCGCCTTAGGCCCCCTGGTGGGGTTGAGGGGGGAGCCCCCGGAAGCTCAGGGATTTTAGGCATTTAATTACGGTCAGATGAGCATTCAGGGGCCCGCCTTAGGGCCCCTGGTGGGCTCGAGGGGGCAGATTCACCGGATGTTCAGGGGTTTTAGGTATTTGTGACACTGGCAGGACACTAATTGGCGTGGGGTTTTAGGCGTTTAATTACGGTCAGATGAGCATTCAGGGGCCCGCCTTAGGGCCCCTGGTGGGCTCGAGGGGGCAGATTCACCGGATGTTCAGGGGTTTTAGGCAATAAATTACGGTCAGATGAGCATATTTTGATATCGTATTTGTGACACTAGCAGGACACTAATTGGCGTTGGGTCCAGGGGGCGGAGCCCCTAGAAGCTCAGGGGTTTCAGGCATTTTATAACGGTCAGATAAGCATTCAGGGGCCGCCTTAGGGCCCCTGGTGGGGTCGAGGGGGCAGAGCTACCGGAAGTTCAGGGGTTTTAGGCA
Source organism: Mesocentrotus franciscanus (assembly GCA_037976565.1). Classification (NCBI taxonomy): domain Eukaryota; kingdom Metazoa; phylum Echinodermata; class Echinoidea; order Camarodonta; family Strongylocentrotidae; genus Mesocentrotus; species Mesocentrotus franciscanus. Next base: position 7,224,518 of record CP137684.1, read on the forward strand.
TTTAATTACGGTCAGATGAGCATATTTTGATACCTTATTTGTGACACTGGCAGGTCACTAATTGGCGTGCGGTCCAGGGGCGGAGCCCCCAGAAGCTCAGGGGTTTTAGGCATTAAATTACCGTTAGATGAGCATCCAGGGGCCGCCTTAGGGCCCTAGGTGGAATCCAGGGGACAGAGCCCCCGGAAGCTCAGGGGTTTTAGGCATTTAATCACGGTCAGATGAGCAAATTTTGATACCTCATTATATTTTGACACTGGCAGGTCACTATTCTTTTTTTTCTTTTTTTCTCTCTTTCTTTCTATTTCTCGTTAGTATACTTTTTCCAAAAAAAGTGGCGGAGCTCGAGGCCATGTAGGCCTCTAAATAAGCATATTTCTTGCCTGACTGTAAATTTAGGAATTTGTAATTTTCCAACAAACCATAAAAAAGGAAAAATTTCGGGAAAATATGTCATTTCAGCAACATTTGTAAATCACCGGTATCGAATTAGAAATGAACCACGTTTGAATGTTATTGTCACACTGGCAGGACACTTATTGGCTCCCCATCAGTACGCCAGTGGCCCCCGATATACACCTTGTTGGCGGGAAAAATCGCAACTGATCTCCCCTACCTATCTTCTTTCTCTCTTTCTTTCCTTACCTTTCCATCCCCCTTCTTTTTCCTTTCCCTTCCTTCTCTCTTTTAGGTTTGCTAGGGGGGAGGCAAAGGCCTTTCGCCCCCCGATCCACATGTTGTTGGCGGGATTAATCGCAACTGATCTCCCCTTCTTTTCACCCTTTTCTTTTCTTCTTCCTCTTATTTTTTTGATGGGGCAACAGCCTGGGAGGCAAGGCCCTTTCGGCCCCCGATCTCCTTCTTCCTCTTCTTTCTTTTCCTTTCTCTCCTCTTTCCCTTTCTATTCTTTTCCTTCTCTCTCTCTCTCTCTCTTTTTTTTTCTTTTTCTTTGCCGAGGGAGGGGCAAGGCCCTCGCCCCTCCTGGATCCGCGCCTGTGGAACATTCCCTCCGGAAATGACCCTCCTCGCCACATCCAAAACAAACCCTGAGCGCAGGCGACTGCGCATTCCCCCGCGTACCGCCTAGAGCTGCCGCGATCTTTTCTATGCTCTTCTCTTGGCCGGACATACGGGTATCCAGACTTTTCGCTAAACTGAATATACGGTTATCTACTAGTGTTACTGTTAGTGGCCACTAATGCCCATTAGTGACTATAAAAAAAACATATGCTCTTCCTGGCTATTTGGGAATGTGTCAGTTTGCAACAGAAATGGAGAAACGCGCATTTTGTTGAAAATCATGTGAAATCACGTATGGAATTGAAAATAAGTCATAGTTTAATTTTTTTTTTTTTTTTTTTGGGGGCTAGCGCCTCAAGCCCCCACAGTACGCCAGTGTTCTCATATGCACTATGACAACTTAAACCTTACTACAGACTATTAGAAAGCTGACAAATTTAATCAATATTTTGCTGAGGTAGGTCAAAACATTAATAAAAAGATCCCTAAAACTGAACATTCATTTTGTAGATTTCTACAAGGAAAACATGGTATTACTTCACTCTTCCTTAGACCCACATCTACTTCTGAACTTATCAAATTCACCCACATGTTAAAACCATCAAAATCCAGTGGGCATGATGATATTACATCAAAAGTTGTTAAAGATTCTATTCATTTAATTGTAGACCCTCTTCGTGATATTTAAAACAAATCTATGTCTCAAACTGTTGTACCTACTAGTATGAAAATTGCAAAAATAGTACCTGTGTATAAAATGGCTGATGCTACAAACATTATTCATTATAGACCCATTGCATTGTTACCTGTAATCTCAAAACTGCTTGAAAAAATAATTCATGAACGTCTGTACAGTTATCTAGTTAAAAATGAATTATTAATCCAAGAACAATTTGGTTTTTAGAAAGAACTTTTCTACTAACATGAGTGTTCTCTATTTAAGTAATAAGATATCACAGGCCATTGATAGAAGTGAGTTTTGTCTTGGTATATTTATGGACTTATCAAAGGCATTTGACACCGTTGACCACCATATACTGTTGAATAAACTTAGTTATTATGGGGTAAGGGGTCTTGCTCTTGACTTGTTTAGGAATTACTTATATGATAGGAAACAGTATGTGGAGGTTAATGGTGTCAGATCTCAGTCTTGCTCAATGTTTTACGGAATTCCTCAAGGGAGTTTATAAGGGCCCCTCATTTTTCTTATCTATATAGATCATATTGTTCATTCTACCACACTATTTGATTATTCCTTGTTTGCTGATGACACTAGTGTCGTTATGTCACATAGCAACATACATGAATTAATGTCATCAGCGAGCAAGGAAATTGAGAAACTGTATTTATGGTTTTGCAGTAACAAATTATCTTTAAATCTTGACAAAACTAAATAAATCATTTTTAGATCAAGGAACAGGAGGGTTCCCAACACCATAAACCCATTAATGATTGGTGGAAGCACTATTAAACAAGTTGAAAATGTTAAATTTCTTGGAGTAATGTTGAATGAGTTTCTATCCTGGAAACCTCATATTGATAATATTTGTCCAAAGATATCTAGGGGTAATGATGTGTTATCTAGATTAAGACACTTTTTACCACAGAATATTCTCATTACTATATATAACACTATAATATTGCCTCACCTAATTTATTGTAATACTACATGGGGTCATACATTTCCAAGTCATCTTAAAAAACTAGAAATTCTTCAAAAACGGGCAATCAGATTGATAACTTGGTCAATAGGCTATGTACACAGTAGCCCACTATTTTATAAACTCAGGACCTTGCCTTTGAAACCGCTTGTATCATTTGGTACTCTAATTTTCATGTTAAAATATAACTCTGGCCTATTGCCTCAAATATTTAATGATATGTTCACTTTAAATCCCAATGTACATTCCTATAATACTCGTCAGAGTCGCCAATTTCACAAACCCAAGGTGCCTACTACCTCTGCACAACATTCCTTTCATTTTAATGCCATCCAACAATGGAATGCTCCTGATAAGAGCACTAAAAGTAGTACCACCCCATCCCGTTTTAAAACGCTTTGTCGTAATGCTTTTCTGCTCTCACTTAAATAATTTTCCTAATAATTTGTGCAATATTTCTCTACAATTCTTCATCTCTCTTTATTCCTTTCCTACTCTCCTGCCCCTTCTTCCTTTCTCTCTCCCTCTATCTCCCTCTCGCGGGTGTGTGTGTGTGTGTATGATGGGTGTATGTGCGTGTATATATGCTTGTTTGTTTTTTCACATGATTTTGTATTACATAGCACCAGTCAGTGTTCATTGGCTGCACTGAGGGGCTGCCTCCGCCAGATCAAGTGGGCTTAACCCATTGGTCTGCTTGTGCGTAATGTAATAGCCAGTGAATGCTGACGGGTGCTATGGTTTAGTTTGTCTTATAGCTTATTATCTAGATTTTGTTATACAATTTTACTTGTTTATTGTACAGGGAACCCCACTTACAAGCTTAAGCTTCTCTCGGGTTCCCTAACAATTTTTTACTCTGTATGTCCAACATGTTTTGTATATGTCCTTCGATCATTGTTTGTATTTTTTAATGTTGTTTAAAAAAAAATGGTTGAACCAATAAATGAATGAAATGTTTCCACAATTTAAAGCGGGACTGCATTACTTGTAGCTACTTGTGCCCTCTATATAGCCAACAATGCCTAAGCGGTACCCGTTGGTCCCCCGTGGTCCCCTTTTTCTTATGTTAATTGAGAGCTGATTTGATGAGGTAACCACCTGCCAGTGACCACGCAGGGAGGTCTAATTCCTCCTGGCCAAACTAGTGCAGATAGGCTTTAATTAATCGTCCACCCTCCACCACCTCTATTCAAAACTCTTCTTTGGAGTATTTAGGAGGAAATGGATCCAAGATCCAAGATGACATAGTGATATTTTTTAGCGAAAGTTAGTGATTCGCCTTACGATTAGCCTTGTCTAAGTCGTTCTTGGCGTAATATCGCGATACTTGTTTTCTTACTTAGAAAAGGAAATGGATCATTGTAATGTAATTTATAGAATGCTAATGATGGATGCTTATGTAATTCAGAAATAAGAAAAAGACAACATCATATTCATTACTTTGCTTTAAAAGAAGACAGCATTTATTGAAGTATAGAAGTGAAAGGAATAGTTACATGATAAGAGTTTGAACATGAATCTTAATACTTCTAGATGCTTTACTCTAGTCTTAACCATAGCACTGCCTTTAAGTTAGTTTATGTTTGCCTGTGATAATATTTTTTATTTTTATTTATTGTTATTTCAAGTTAAGGTGCATGGCGTTTTATAAATACACTTTGAAGGTCATGTATTTACTAGTTTGCATAGAAAGCATTCTAAGGAGAAAAGAACATATTACAGTTGAAAGTGTAGGAAGTATTAACGCATTTTCTAGTTTAATTAGATTCAGTTATTATACTATGTGAAGGGAACAATTTGTGTATTTTGAAACAAAGAGTGACTTTTTGTGTTATCTTTATTTACTACAGGATTCACAAACAGTTATTGAATATACTATATGCAGCACCAGTACTGAGATACTCACAAGTATACTACAGGATATTAAAGGGAAGCTAACCTAAGCTCATGCCTCCATTCGTGGTTATTCTAACAATGTGGTTATTTTGACACGGTCTTATAACAATAATATTGAATCATTTCTCTACCAATTCAATTTTTAATCTAGGTTAAAAGTACAAAGAAGAAACCTAATCCTGATCATGACAAAGGCTTCACTTACTCAATGGCAGTAGATGGAGTAGACAAAAAGACAAGAGCTGAACTAGTAAAAATGGTACACGGAGCTAGTGCGAGCAGTCAGCAGACCCCAGCATCCACAGTTAATTACGTAAGTTAGGTTATTTATTTAGCGCGTTATTATTAATAATTTATTACTTGCGTTGATACCCTTTTCAAGGGTATAATGCGCTCTATAAGAACTGTATTATCATTATCAGTTTTTGTTTGTTTAAAACGATCGCAAAGACTTTCAATAAAAAAATCAACCTAGAGCAGTTTCAACAGCCTTATGCGTTTGCGCATGACAATGATCATTGCGCAATCCGAAAAAAATTGAAATTGCCCTTAAATTGATTTCCTGAAAGTTTCGGCGATTGTTTTTTGTTGTTGCTGTTGTAATCCTCAACATATAGTGAAACCTGCCTATAAAGACATGAAAAGTGGTCTTTATAGGCAGGTGGTCTTTATGTACAGGTTCCTTTAGTACATGTTTCAAAGAGAATAAATGTTCAAGGGAAACATTTTTTTTTTCTCTTTCTTTTTTTTCCAGAGGGAAAAAAGTACTTTGATTAGTTTCATATCAATTTACAATGTCAATACACCAGTTTTTACACAGAAAAGATATTCAAGTTAGACAAAATATGAAGAAGCACAGGTGAAGCCTATTGCATAAAATAATCCAAATACAATCCCCATTTCTTATCAAATTCATCACACTGATGGTTTTTTATAAAGATGAACCTCTCTTGGTCAAAATACCTCTTAACCTCTCCTTTGAGAAGATCAAAATTTGGATGTTTATTATTCATTTTCATTTCGTAGATATTAAAATGATAGTGTTCAAAGCACTAAATTTGAGAGATCTGACTCCAAATAAACACAACTCCTCATCAATTTGTAAATGTTTGTTCCAAAACAATATAATTATTGGACATACACAGAACAATTGAATTAATGTTTCTTCTTCAAGATTACAGAAGGAGCAGAGACCTGAATCAACTTTATTAATTTTAAAAAGGAAAGAATTAACCCCTAAAATTCTGTGGATGAGCCTAAACAGAAACCACCTTAATTTTGTATCTGTGGTACATTTATATGGGATACTATACACTACCGACCAATTGTCTTGAGTGTATCGAATGTTCGAACATTGAATCTTTCCCTAAACCTGTTAAGGGAAAGGAGTTCCCCTGAATCATTCGTGATATCACTAACGAACCTCACACCTTTTTTAGCCCAATGATTATAAAAAATACACTCGCCGCCAATTTGAACTCTATCATTAAACCACAACATATTTGTCATTACATCATATTCATTTCGTGGTACATGAGAAGCAGAAAACTTGCTCCAAGCTATTAAAACATCAATCCAAAATTTGTTATTTTGATTAGGATGAAATATAATACACAGTTTTTTCGAACCACCCTCAACATATAACAGGTCAGGAGTGTTAGCTATGTTCACAAAAACATTACACCATTGTACATTATCTGCTCTCTTCCTATCCATGTCACTTTAAGTGCATAAATAGAAGTTTGAACATCAACCATTCTCACCCCACCTTTACCATAATCTTGAATCATTTGGTTTCTGGAAACTCTATCCATACCTTTTTAGATAAACGTATATAATGTTCTATTAAGATAATTAATAACCTCTATTGGTGGATCTGGAATAGTTAAAATCAAATACGTTAACTTTGAAAGTAGAAGGGATTTTACAACAGTGACCCTTCCTAAACCAGTAGGATTTCTCTTAGACCACTGATTTATCAAATTCTTAATAGACAACAAAACTTTCTGGTAATTTAAATTAATCATTTCATCCAACTTAGTAGAGAAGAATATACTAAGTATTTTAAAAGTATCATTCTCACCGATACAGTTTACTTTCCGGTCAGCACATATTGTATCTATTCTGCTTTTATTGGCTCCTATCCATACAGAATTAGTTATTTCAATATTCACTTTTAAACCTGATATTTTGGTAAAACTTTCAAGAACATTAGAGGTTGCATTCATAGAATCTACTGAACCATCGAGAAAGATGACGGTGTCGTCAGCAAATTGTGACAGACAATATTCAATATTATTAACTTTGATACCCTAAATATCTTGGTTATTTCTGACCATCATATTCAACACCTCAGCACATAGCAAAAATAGGTAGGAGCTCAATACATCACCTTGTCGGCAACCTCTTCCCTCTTCAAATGCTTCTGATATAAAACCATTTACCAATACCGATGCTTTAGCATGACTATACAAAATTGTAATCCATTTTTGTATTGAGGGACCAAAAGTGAAATTACGAATAACTTTGTTAAGAAAAAGATAGGAAACGGAATCAAACGCCTTCTCAATACCAATCGACAAAAGTAAACCTGCAATATTGTCATGCTCGGCAGTTTGAATTAAATCATACATAAATCTAATGTTTTCACCTATGAATCGTCCTGCCATAAAACCCTTTTGTTGTTCTTAAATAATACTTGGTAAACATGATTTAATTTTTTCCTTAATACAAGCTGAGGCAAGTTTATATGAAGCATTCAAGAGCGATATGGGTCTCCAGTTTTTTCAAAATTCTCTGGGCTTATCTCATTTAGGCAAGAGAGTGATGACACCCACCCTCTGGGTAACAGATAACTGGCCACATTCATAAGAATGATTCAATGATCGTAGTAAAAACCAGCCCAAATCTGAAAAGAAAAACTTATAAAATGTATAGGTAAACCCATCTAAACCAGGAGATTTTCCATTCTTACACTTCTTTAAAACTGCAGATAGTTCATCATTATGTTATAGGACCCTCGACTGTTTCACGCTGTACGTATGACAAAGTGGGTGTGCCTGATTTTTTTTGAAATGGCTTTAACATCTGCCATTTCATCTATCTCTCTTTGGGAATACAGATTTTTATAATAATTTCGAGATTCCTCAAGGATTTCTTTTGAACTTGTTAAACTGGCATTGTCAATTTCCTTTACAATACTACCAATAGTTTTATCCAACATATTTCTCTTCTCCATATTAAAAAAATACTTAGAAGGCTTTTCCCTTCCTCCATCCAACGAGTTCTAGACCTCACAAGCACGCCTTCCATTTTGTTCTTACGGATATTGACTAACTCGCCCTCTTTTGTTTTTAGTAAATCGCTAATAGAATTGTCACCCTGGGCAATCAAATATGTCAGGACACTGATCTCCTTCTTCAGGTCAAGTTCAACTTTACCCTCCTGCTTTTTTCATACGAGGTGTATGAGATCGTTTTGGCCCTGATTTCCGTTAAAATCATCTCAAAAAAAAAGTTAATAGTTAATAGTAGACCGCAAATCGTTAGGGTGTGAGAGGACGTGGTTCTGACCTGGAGTGACGTTGTATTGATCAATCACTGTCCCTATAGTGTCTTTCACCAAATTCGCATACTTTTTATCTTCTAAAAGGGCATTGTTAAATTTCCAAAAACCTTTGCCACGCTCCATTTGTTTGAAATCAAAGGAAACATCAACAAGGGAGTGATCGGAGTGGTACCCTGGTTTGATGTCACAGCTACAAAATTTGGCGTTTAGTTCAGATGACATCATAAAGAAATCAAGTCTAGACTGTTTGAGTGTATCGTGTTGTCTTCATGTATATCTACATCAACAAGATTTAACTCTTTACACACCTCAATCAACTTTTTACGAGCATTAGGATTATTTATCTTAACATAATTCATACAGTAAAACTTGTCATCTAAAATCAAATTCCAGTCACCACATATAATAGTGTGAGGATTTTCAAACTCATTGATAACGTCCATACGTAGCTTTAACAGGGAATCAAACATGGTATTGCCACTGATATGACTTGTGTAATACACCATTCTCGAGGGCCGGTGACCGGTGACCCCATATTTCCCCTAACAAATACACCTGGATCTTAACAATACAGAGGAAACTAGATTTACAAAGGTTGTTTACTACATAGAAAGTATGCAAATTATTCAAGCCCCAGACATGTAAAACGTTCATTATACAGTGGAGCAGAAACCGGAGAAAACCCGCGGCATACGTAATATGCAAATAATCACCACTTGTACATAGTCTAGTGGAAAAACAAATGAGATACACAAAGGTAACACCTGTGCAGTTTCTACACACGTACACACTTTTCATACGTGAAATCTTACTTGTACATTCATTGAACCTCTGGATTTTTTTACAACACACTGAAAATATACACAAACAACAAACATCACAAAACAGCTCCTCCAAACCCCCCAAAGGAAAAATAAAAAACGAGATAAGAATTCATCACTGAAGACGAATGAGGTGGTCTGGACGTTTTTTTTTTAATGATCTCATATGGAGAGATGAAGAGAGAGAGAGATAGAGAGCGATATGGCAATAGATAGATATAGAGAAGGAGAGAGAGAGAGAAGGGGTATAGTCATGTAAAAAAAAAATGAGCTGGACAGAGTGATAAAAGAGGAATCAGAATGCATGCACTTGGAAGGAGAGAGGACAGTAAGGAAACTTGGTAGGGATGATATAAGAATACAAAGGGCAAAATGAAGAGCTAGAGAAAATTAAAGAACATTACAAGGGCCTATTGGAGGGAGAACGAGAACCAGAGGCGGGAAAGGGAGAGGGTGAGAGAGAGGAAGGAGAGAAGGGTAGAGGCAGAGGGAGACATAGCAAGAGAAGAAGAAGAAGACAAGGCAAGAAGAGAGGCAGAGGGAGACAGAGAGAAGGAGAGGGTGAAAGAGTAGAGAGAGAAAGATACAGAGACAGGGCAAGAGAAGGAGAGGGGGCAGAACAAGAGAGGAGAAGAGAAACAGAGCAAGGGAGAGGAGAAAGAGAGAGATGCAATGGAGAACGATGCATTCAATATTTCCAGCATAAATAGAATTGAATATAGAGAAAGAGAGAAGTAAGTAAACAATTCTATATCCATGGGAGAGACGTAAACATGCATATACCTGGGCTGAATAACTGGAAAATTATAAACTTCTGGGAAGGAGACTAGTAAGCCAAGGTGATTTGATATTGTAGCAGAGTTGGGAGATTAACCCTATATTAGGTTTAATACCAACAAGGAATCAGATTTCCAATAGGGTTGTACACAAACTATCGACATTCCTCTCCCATAGCTATAAACACGCAAAATTAGGCATTTTATTACAATGTTTGTGATTTTATACGATAATATGTTTTAATTGTCGAAGAAGGTGATAAAATCAAAAATAAAACGACAGCAAATTTTTTTATTTTAATGACCCACCGGGAATCGAACGTGGGTCGCCGGAATGGGAGGCAAGTGCTATGACCACTATACCAAAATAATCCACATAGACATTACACGTAAACGGAAAATGGGATTCTCAAATCACATTTTGTAGTTAAAATATCACCATGATCCAAACATCTGATTAAAAAATGAATGCCACCTTTTGTGTAGAAAATATTCTCAGCTACAACATATCCGAACCTGGAAAAAAAATCATACTGAAAAATAATCGAGATATTGCTCGAACAAGACTGGAATGTAGAATCAAGATTTCAGAAAAAGTCACCTCCCATAGGCATAACACGCAAATTAAGAAAATTCTGACATATCGCCTTTAATCGAAATTTTCACTATGATGACGTCATCAAAATGAAAAATTGTGTTGACTGATTTTGTAGAGAATTGTCTTAACTACACCATATCGATCAATATTTACAGAAATACAATCAATTTTTCCATAAATATGCTGACGTCATAATATGAAAATTCGTATTTTGAGTTCGAAGGCCATTATGATAATGCCACGATAAACTTAAAGGCCAAATGAGACATGAAATCATATTTCCAACTCATACTCTATCCAGATATGAAAAAAATTGGGGGTCCCCGTGTATCCCAAAGAGCTGTAAGGGATTTTGTATAGGCATGTATTTGCCCATAAATGCTATGTTTACAAGAGCTCCCGCGCACGGACATTTATCTTGAACGGACGCTCATTCCGTTATTAAGGGTCATAAAGAGATAAACATGGAATCAAATTGTTCGGAAAAAATGGGGAATATCATTAAAGAAAAAAAGATGGCGATTCTATATTGCGTACGGTCATGACGGGCGCAGACGCGCGCGCAAAATTTTGAAATGCTTGAAATGGCCTGAAACGTACTCTAATTTGATCAAAAAGTGATTTTAAGCATTTTGAAATTTTGCGCGCGCACTGACGAGCGGACGTACGCGTACGCGTAGGTTTATTGACCTTAAATTGACCGGACGGATATTGACCTTAATCATGATAAATATGAATGAGAAATGACTTTTCGTTATGAAGATATGATCATGAGTTAATTTTCACAAAATTGCGTCTGGATGACGTCACGATGACCTGATGAACTTGAAAATGTTGGAGACACATTTTAAGACAATGACCTATGACTGTGCCAAAATTGAAAAAAAAATGACTGTACGGATCTAAGGGTTATGCTCTGCACACAAAAAAGTGGAGAAATAAAAATAAAGAAAGACGAGATAATAATTCGTCACTGAAGACGAATGAGGTGGTCTGGACGTTTTTTTTAAGGATCTCATATGGAGAGATGAAGAGAGAGAGAGAGAGAGAGAGATGTATGGCAGTAGATAGATATTAAGGAGAGAAGGAGACGGGGTATAGTCATGTAAAAAAATACATGAGCTGGACAGAGGGATAAAAGAGGAATCGGAATGCATGCACTTGGAAGGAGAGAGGATAGTATAAGGAAACATGGTAGGGGTGAAATAAGAATGCAAAGGGCAAAGGAAAGAGCTAGAGAAAATTAAGGAACATCCTAAGACATAAAAGAGGGAGAACAGGAGCCAGAGGCGGGAAAGCGAGAGGTTGAGACGGGTGAGATAGAAGAGCAAGAGCTACAGAGGCAGAAACAGAGCTCGGGGGACAGAGCAATAGAAGAAGAGGGAGGCAATATAGCAAGAGAGTGAGAGGGAGACAGATCGAGAGAAGGAGAGGGTGAAAGAGTAGAGAGAGAGAAGAGATGTAATAGAATATGAATAGAGAGACAGAGCAACTGCCCCCTCTTCTAGCGGGGGCAGACCAAGAGAGGGGAAGGGAAACAGAGCAAGAGAGAGCTAGGAGAGAGAGAGAGATACAATGGAAAACGATGCATTCAATATTTCCAGCATAAATAGAATTTAATATTTACTACATAGAAAAAGAGAGAAGTTATAGACATGTAAACAATTCTATGTCTGTGGGAGAAACGTAAACATTGCATATACCTGGGCTGAATAACTGGAAAAATATAAACGTCTGGGGAAGGAGACTAGCATCATAGAAATGGGACGATTTGATATTGTAGCAGACTTTGGACATTAACCCTATAGGTATAATACACGACAAGGAATCGGATTTCACATAGGGTTGTACCAGATTATTGACATTTCTCTCCCATATAGATATCAAACGCAAAATAAGACATTTTATTACATTGTTAGTGATTATAATTGTCGAAGAAGGTGATAAAATCAAATATAAAACGACAGCAAAAAAAAAAAAATGAAAAATTGACCCACCAAGAATCGAACCTGGGTCACCGGAATGGGAGTCGAGTGCTTTAACCAATAGACCATAATATGTCCCATAGACATTACATGCAAAGCTGACAAACGGCCTTGGCATAGTCGCAATTTCAACTTTCAATTGAAAATTTCGACATGATCCTAACATCAAATAAAAAAATAAAAGGCACACTTGCGATAGCTCATAGTCTCAGCTATAACATACTAAAATTCGGGAGAAAAAAGAGCAAAAATAAGCGAGATACTGCTGAAAGACCAATATCATGTAGATTCAAGATGTGAACGAACTTCACCTTCCATAGGCATAACACTTCCCTTTTTGCAAGTTAGAAAATTTGAATAAAAATGATTAACATACTTTACCTGACACAACCCTCTCAGGCCTCTACACTAAAAATCTTCGAGCAAAGCTCCTGCAAGTCTGCAAGAAAGGGAGAGTGAATAGGATCCAAGTGAAATGTGAACAGGAATGGAGTGAGTGGAGTGAATGGAGTATGGTTGATCGTATATAGTTGATACCAGTGAATGCAAATGAGTGGTAACAAGTACGACTGAAAGGGAGACGGAAAGAAATTGCAACATAATTATAACAAATCTTTTTTATCATTTGATAAACGAACATAAATACAACATAGTTCATTGTTCATAATTTCACAATGTATAGGCCTAAAATATATCCCAATCACAGACTACAATTACCGCACAACACAGTTGTTTCATCCCCAAAACTAGAACAAGCATTGCTTTTTATCTTCAGAAACAGACTGAATACTTAAAAAAAAATTTAAAAAATGAGCTTCATATATTTCTCAACACATTATTATACAGAATTGAAATTATGAGTTTTTCTTAAAACACAATCCACCCGAACCCCTCTCCCTTCCTCCTCTCTAACTCCTTGGACTTATCTCCCCTTCTATTTGTGTGGATAGGGAATGCATTCTGGGATAGGTTTCTTTACCTGTTATACTTGTGATCCATAATGCAAGTTGAAGCGCGTATTTTACTTAACGGTATCGCATCAGAAAACTCCACGCTGATTCGCTTAATCACTTGCGTCGCGCGCAGCATGATGAAAAAATTACCATAATTACGTACATTAGGCGATTTGACCTCTCTAATTACGCTGATACGCGTATTGTCTTTTACCAAGTAGTAAACATCATTCCAGTACAATTTTCGCGGGGAGCATCCTACAAAATGCATAATTCATAAGGGCTCATGAGTTATGTATAGAGGCTTATTTTGGCTTCTAATGGATCCGTACAAAATGGCGGACCTTAGGGGGCCTGGCTGAAACGTACTCTAATTTGAAAAAAAAAAGAAAAGATTTCTAGCATTTTTAAATTTTGCGCGCGCACTGACGGGCGGACGTAAGCGTACGCGCGCGTTTTTTGACCTGAAATTGGCCGGCCGGGTATTGACCTTGATCATGATAAATATGAATGAGAAATGACTTTCCGCTATGAAGATATGATCATGAGTTCATTTTCACAAAATGGCGCGTGGATGACGTCACGAAAACCTGATGACCTTGAAAAGGTGGCTGGCACGTCTTATTACAATGACCTATGACTGTGCCAAAATTTAAAGAAATTGAATGAACAGATTTTGAGTAATCGCTTACACAAAAAAGGGGAGAAATGTAAGAAAGAAAGAAAGAAAGAAAATTCTGACGAAAAAAAAAAGCTCCCAATCCCACAGCATAAAAAGTTTACAAAAATAATCAACCATATGACACAATGGGTAGGGAAAGATTTTGCTTTTAAGTTTTGGTCTTAGCCAAAAAGTAAGAAAAATCCCTTGTCGGAGCTCTCAAACGAACCCCATCCGTTAAAAATAGTCCACTTTATCCATTAAAAAAAAACACCCATTCCGCTCCCCTGTCCCAGGGCTACAGAGTTTTCACTTTGAACGACAAACGGAACGCAATCACGAGCCAGCAACGCGATGCACCTCGCTGCACACACACCCTACCCAGCCCTTCACCTGAATGACAAAAATATGGGATGTATGCAAAAATGCGCACCATACAACTGAGCCAACACGCGTCCGCATTCCACAGATCCCTGTCAAGTTTTACCATGGGCCAAGTATCGAATATCTTTCTATTTCTTCATTTTCGTGACCCACCTCTGGTATAACTACCCAATTTTTGTCTCGCCTGCGTAACAAAAAGCGAGACATAGGCGCCGCTTTTCCGGTGGCTGCGAAGGCGCGGCGGCGGCGACGGCGTCAACATCAAAAACTTAACCAAGGTTAAGTTTTTAAATTTTTAATATAATTTTGAAAGTATAAGTTCTTATTCAATGAAACTACCCCCAATCATGTGAGGAGAATTTCAGGTCACTAATTCAAGGTCAAAGGTCATTTCAGGTCAACAAACTTAGACTATGTTGTGGCATCATCATCAAAAACTTAACCTGATTTTTGATTTTTTAATATAATTTTGAAAGTATAAATTATTATTCAATGAAACTTGGACTAAAGGGTTATTAAGTATCCCCAATCATGTGGGTAGAATTTCAGGTCACTAATTCAAGGTCAAAGGTAATTTAGGGTCAACAAACTTAGACTATGTTGTGGCATCAGGTTCAGATTTTGAATTTTTATCATAATTTTGAAAGTATACATGAACATAAGGGTTATCAAGTATCACCAATCATGTGATTAGTCTTTTAGGTGACAAAGTCAAAATTAAATGTCATTTCAGGTCTGCAAAGGACTTTGTTGCGGCATCAACATCAAGTTTTTGAATTTCATATAGCTCCGATTAGTCTCATTGGACAACGCCCCCTATCGTCAGAGTCCAGCAGCCTAACATGTTAGCCTATGGATTTTTACACACACAAAATAAAAAATCGTTAAAAATTCAATTTTTGTTTAAACAAAAATCACATCCACCCAGACGTACGTTGACACTAGCTCTTTCATTGGAACCCTCATGTCCCATTGACTTTTGAAAGTTCACCCACCGTAATTTGATGAAAATAGGTCTCCAGCTCGCCATTGCCTATATAACACATGTGCAACAAGTCGAACTTTGGACGCAATTTGCCACGCGACTGTAAGGTTATAGGTCAATCACACGAAGGATAACAATTAAGCATGAATTACCATAGATCAGTTCTGATTGGTTCATTATGTTCATTTCAGCCAACCCCCCACCGTAATTTTTCAATTTACTATAGGCAAACATTTTGCTGAGGTAAGCAAAAGCATGAATATTCATGACACGCCATTGACTATTCGATTATTTACAGAGGGGTGCAATTGTGCACCACATCAAACTCCCCTACTTTCAGTCAAGTATTTCATTGTATTATTAAGTTTGGTAGGTTTATTTTACTAAATGTTTAATTATCAGATATCAATGATAGTTTGAAGATATGGAAAAGGTTCTTGTGTTTTATATTTAGCAAAGCAATCTCACATACAAAATCGCTATCAAGTGTCGTTTGCTCCGCCATTTTTTGATCTGCTATATACGTTCAAACTAGGCACATATTTATCCGTGGATTGTGATGTAGACAGTTTACTCGTCATTGTAGATTTATGGTTAGCCATCTGTCATTTACTAGTCTTTAATTGTTGACACACACAATAACCACACACACGAATACTCTCACTTTCCTCCCCAACACACCATTTCCGCACACCCGGTTCACACATCATACCCAATGGCATACACCCTGCAATATAGTGGAACATTCTACGAAATTGACATTTTTCCTGCAAAATAGACCTCTTGAATCATGTAAGACGTAATTTACCCTATTCTGATGACTTGAATTATGCATGCCAAGATAACAATGGCTGCGAAATAAAACTAGTTTGCCATTAGAAATGGTCAATTTTTCGATAATTTCACAAAATTGGTAGTGACGTCGAACGAGCTACGTTCGTGCTGGCAGTGGTCCAGCGGGCGAAAATGAGACAACCGAAGCAATATGTTAGCATAATTTCAAAAGTGTTTGTTCAAATTCCATGACACCTGTAGTCCTGTACCCAAGGGTAATCAAGTATAGTGGGGGCTGTTAGGGCTAAAAAGGGGTTGTTTGGTGCAGATTCTTCTAAAAGCACCAAATTTGGCCCAGATGTAGCTTATACCATACTATTACGATTTCTGCCGGGCGCCAAGAAGGGCGCCCTCTGGGACCGCCATATTGGGCAAATCCAAAATGGCCGCCATCTGAGTTAAAGGTCAAGCGTAGTTCCAAAAGGAAAAGGGCTAGTATGATAATAGTTTATATATATAAGGGGTTTTGGGGGTCGGGGAATCTGATTATAATGTTCTTTCATCGATTTGAGGTCTCTTTGGGGCTGTCGTACTGGTCAGATTGGTCAAATCCAAAATGGCCGCCATCTGAGTTACAGGTCAGGTGTAGTTACGAAAGGAAATGGGCTATAGTATGATAAAAGTTTATATATTTATGGGGTTTTCGGGCTCAGAGAATCTGACTATGATGTTCTTTCATCGATTTGAGGTCTCCTTGGGGCTGTCATACTGGTCATATTGGTCAAATCCAAAATGGCCGCCATCTGATAGTTACAGGTCAAAAGTAGTTCCAAAAGGAAAAGGGCTAGAATGATAAAAGTTTACATATTTATGGGGTTTTCTGGGTCAGAGAATCTGATTATGATGTTCTTTTATCGATTAGAGGTCTCCTTGGGGCTGCCATACTGGTCATATTGGTCAAATCCAAAATGGCCGCCATCTGAGTTACAGGTCATGTGTAGTTACGAAAGGAAATGGGCTAGTATGATAAAAGTTTATATACTTATGGGGTTTTCGTGGTCAGAGAATCTGATTAGCATGTTCTTTTACCAATTTGAGGTCTCCTTGGGGCTGTAATGCTGTCCATATTGGCCAAATCCAAAATGGCCGCCTTCTGAGGTAAATGTCTAGTGTAGTTTCAGAGGAAAAAGAGCTAAAAAGTATTTTTTAAAAATTCAAATATAGGGGTTTCAGGGTCAGCAAATCTGATTATGATGTCCTGTCATTGATGTGAGGTCTCTTTTGGGATGTGACAATTAATGGTCAAATCTAATATGGCTGCCAAACGGGCATGGGGTTTCCGGGGGTCGGATAATCTGATTATGATGTTCTTTTATCGATTTTTTGTCACCATCCTGTCCTAAGGCTTTAATGAAGTCCATTTCCTGGTTGAAGAAGATGAGGAAGATCCGCCAAATTCACACTTGAGTGGGTAAATGACAACACCGCATTCCTAGAGTCGTGAGAACAGTAGCTAGTTGGAGGTGTTGAATATGTTCCTCTTATGTCCTGTCTCACTCGCAATGAGGAGGTCGTCGATGTAGGCTTACACAACTGGTAGACCACGGGTTACCTCGATCATTAATAGACAGTTGAAAAGTACCTGTATGTGCGGCATTTCGTAGCCCAAAAGGCATGCGCCCAAATTCAAATAACCCAAAGGGTGTGGTCATGGCTGTTTTGTGTACGTCTACTGGATCGACTGGAATTTGGTGGTACGCTCTGATGACATCGAGTTTGGAGAAAACTCTCTTGCCTGCTAGAGGTGAGGTGAAATCTTGAAGATGGGGAATAGGACATTTATCGGGCACTGTATTCCTATTTAGTGCATGGTTGTCACCGCTCGGTCTCCAGTCTCCGGGGGTTTTCTTGGGCACCATATGAAGTGATGATGCCTAATTGCTGCAAAAAGGTCGGTCGATGCCTAATTCTAGCATTTTTGCCTCCTTTTACACTGGGCGTGTGATGTCTGGAAATTGGTCAAGAAGAGATTTGTAAGCAGCTTGACCGTCTGCCTTGACAAACATGGGGCTGATAGAAGGAGAAGGAGAAAGGATGCCTCTTACAGATAGGAATCGATGAGCTTGAGATTGCGCACATCTACCAGAAAACCAAAGTGATGGAGAAAGTCTGCCCCTACGATAGGAGTGGATATGTCGGCAAAGATAAAAATCCACCTGCAAGCTCGGCGTAGGCCGACGTCGAGAGTCAGGCTTTGCTCTCCGTAATAAGTAGTGATACTTGAGCGATTTACTGCTTGCAGGTGAAATTTCAAAGAAGGGTGCATATGTTTCTCGGATTTCGATGCAGGAAGAACGCTAACTTCAGTTCCAGTGTCTACGAAAAATCTAATTCCTGTTTCCCATCCGTAATGTAGAAAAGGTGAATTTTGGGCTGGTGCCAGTGGGACTTGTCGCTGCTTGTCGCTGGCTGGGTCGTTTCCTTGGTTTGAAGAAGTTGATTTGAAAGTGCAGGGAGTAGTACATATCTTGGCTCGCTACCGAACAGCCAGTGATAATAGCAATTCCCTCCAGCATGGCATTGTGAGCTGGGGCTTCCCGCTTGACGGTCTTGCTTCTGATGTGATATTTGCGCTTTCATTTCCTGCAATTCCAGGACAGGAGTAGGGTGTGAAGAAGAAGAAGAAGAAGAAGACTAGGAAGAAGAAGAAGACTAGGAAGAAGACAGATAGGATGAAAATTAGATGTAGAATTTGTCTCTACGATTTTATCGGCTAAATCAGCGAGTTTCTCGATCTCCATTGAGTCCCCAGTTGATGCTAAAATGAGCTGACCATAATTTTGTAGGTGAGTTGGAGACAGATGAAGGGCAAGCAGAAGTTGAATAATGGGTGTGATCGTCAGTAGGCATGATGACAGTTGAAAGATAAGACGTGGGTAGAAATATGAAGGAAAGCGAGACAATAATTGAAACAGTTTTGATGAAGGATGTCTGCCACTCAGCAGGTTGGTCGGGTTTAGATCACGTCGGGATCACCAGTGAAACGATGCTCTGCAAATGCGAGGGCGGATGTAGCAACAACATTGACAGCAACGACTGATACAACATAATGCTGAAATGTATGGGCGCAGGCCAAGATTTATACATATATCGAGAGCACTGTTGTACAGTTGAACGTACTGACTGTATAACTGGACAAACTATGACAGTAATCACTTCTAACCAAATATTGAATATTGGAAAGCCTGCCTTGATTTTTGTTTTTGTCTCTTTATACACAACTGTGTAACTGTAACTATTTTCACCTAACATAGGAATAGGTAAACAATATGGAATAGACAAATACAGCAAATTATGATTCTTTTGGAGGGACACCACTCACGCAGACCATAAATAAGAGCATGTAAGCCGACAGTACTCTAAAGGGTTGTTGTAACATCCATTTTAGGATTATGTATGGAAACATAATAAAACCGGGTAAAATGACATACAAGGAACTGTATTGTATAACTACTGAGAAAGAAGTAGAATTACAACTCACGTCAAATAAGTAATTGAGAAATACACCCTCACAATTAAAGCACTTATAACGTCAGGTCATAAACATAGCATCAATATTTATACCACAAAATAATTATTGTTGAAGCCATGTCCACCATTGTCCACCATGTTTTAACTTCGTAGAATCAAAATTGACAAGAATATTATTTCCTTACGATAAACAGATCTGACAGACTTAATGGTAATATATGGCTTGTGTGTATGTGCGTAAGTGTGTGCGTGTGTGTGTGTTTGTGTGTGGTGTTTGTGCGGTGTTTGTGTGTATGTTAGGGTTAACTAATGTATGTCAGTATGTTTAAGTGTGCATGTTAACCATTGATATAACCATGAAATTAGTTTTATCCCAACATTACATGCCACAAAGAGAAGAAAATCTAAGTATGCACATCATAGCATTTTGCCCGTTTGGCAGCCATATTAGATTTGACCATTGTCACATCCCAAAAGAGACCTCACATCAATGACAGAACATCATAATCAGATTTGCTGACCCTGAAACCCCCATATTTAAAAAAAATTACTTTTCTAGCTCTTTTTCCTCTGAAACTACACTTGACCTTTAATTCAGATGGCGGCCATTTTGGATTTGACCAATAGGACCAGCATTACAGCCCCAAGGAGACCTCAAATTGATGAAAGGACATTATAATCAGATTCTCTGACACCGAAAACCCCATAAATATATAAGCTTTTATCATTCTAGCCCTTTTCCTTTTGGAACTACTATTGACCTGTAACTATCAGATGGCGGCCATTTTGGATTTGACCAATATGACCAGCATTACAGCCCCAATGAGACCTAAAATCGATGAAAGAACATCATAATCAGATTCTCTGACCCCGAAAACCCCATAAGTATATAAACTTTTATCATACTAGCCCATTTCCTTTCGTAACTTCACTTGACCTGTAACTCAGATGGCGGCCATTTTGGATTTGACCAATATGACCAGTATGACAGCCCCAAGGAGACCTCAAATCGATAAAAGAACATCATAATCAGATTCTCTGACCCAGAAAACCCCATAAATATATAAACTTTTATCATACTAGCCCTTTTCCTTTTGGAACTACGCTTGACCTTTAACTCAGATGGCGGCCATTTTGGATTTGCCCAATATGGCGGTCCCAGAGGGCGCCCTTCTTGGCGCCCGGCAGAAATCGTAATAGTATGGTATAAGCTACCTCTGGGCCAAATTTGGTGCTTTTAGAAGAATCTGCACCAAAATATCCTTAACAGCCCCCACTAGTATCACAAATCACATGACACAAATTCCAGGTCACAAAGTCAAGGTCAAAGGTCTATTTTGCAGGTCAGTAGATTATGTTTTTCACAACTTAATACGAGAATTAATAAATCAATTTTTGTTATTTGTTCATATTTCATTAAAGTTATCAATCTTGGTACAAATAATGGTTAATAATAATTCTTCTGATGATTCTTAGTCAATATTCACTTCAAAATGCTGATTATATTCATAGGATTTCATTTTCGGGGGCCTGCTAAATGGGCCACCCTGCCCAGGCGCGGATCCAGGATTTCTTAGGGGGGGGGCCTAAATTTTAAATTATGCGAGCCAAATATTGGTACGTAATGGTGACCAGCAGTGGCGTAATGAGCAAAAACGTTTGGGGGAGGGGCAGACAAAAAATCCGCATCTCCCCACTCTTACATCCAGGCCCGGCTGAACGTTTTTTTCAAAGTGGGTGTCGGGGGGTATGATCAGGTAGAGCGTAGCGTAATCAAAGGGCGGAGCCCCTGGAAGCTCAGGGGGTATGGGCATTTGATTACGGTCAGATGAGCATATTTTGATACCTCATTCATGACACTGGCAGGTCACTAATTGGCGTGGGGTCCAGGGGGCAGAAGCTCAGGGGTTTTAGGCAATAAATTACGGTCATATATGCATCCAGGGGCCCGCCTTAGGGCCATTGGTTGGCTCCAGGGGGCAGAGCCCCCAAAAGCTCAGGGGTTTTAGGCATTTTATAACGGTCAGATAAGCATTCAGGGGCCCGCCTTAGGGGCCTATGGTGTGGTCGAGGGGGGCGGAGCCCCCGGAAGCTCAGTGGTTTTAGGCATTTTATTTAGGGTCAGATGAACATATTTTGATACCTTGTTAGTGACACTCACAGGTCACCAATTGGCGTGGGGTCTAGGGGGCTGAAGCTCAGGGGTTTTAGGCAATAAATTACGGTCATATGAGCATCCAGGAGCCCGGCCTATAGGGCCATTGGTTGGCTCCAGGGGGCAGAGCTTCCGGATGTTCAGGGGTTTTAGGCGTTTAATTACGGTCAGATTAGCATGTTTTGGTGAGACTGGCAGGACACTAATTGGTGTGGGGTCCAGGGGGCGGAGCCCCCAGAAGCTCAGGGGTTTTAGGCATTTTATAACGGTCAGATAAGCATTCAGGGTCCACCTTAGGGCCTCTGGTGGGGTCTAGGGGGCGGAGCCCCCGGAAACTCAGGGGTGTTAGGCATTTAATTACGGTCAGATGAACATATTTTGATACCTTATTAGTGACACTCGCAGGTCACTATTTGGCGTGGGGTCCAGGAGGCGGAGCCCCTGGAAGTGGTTTTAGGCATTTTATAACGGTCAGGTGAGTATCCAGGAGCCCGCCTTAGGGCCCTTGGTTGGGTCCAGGGGGCAGAGCCCCCGGAAGCTCAGGGGTTTTAGGCGTTTAATTACGGTCAGATTATCATTTTTGTATACCTTATTTGTGACACTAGCAGGACACTAATTAGCGTGGGGTCCAGTGGGCGGAGCCCCAGAAGCTCAGGGGTTTAGGTATTAAATTACCGTCAGATGAGCATCCAGGGACCCGCCTTAGGGCCCTAGGCGGAATCAAGGGGGCAGAGCCCCCGGAAGCTCAGGGGTTTTAGGCATTTAATCACGGTCAGGTGAGCATATTTTGATACATGTATATCATTATTTTGTGACTCTGGCAGGTCACTATTCTTTCTTTCTTTCTTTCTCTCTTTCTTTCTATTTCTCTTTAATATACTTTTTCAAAAACAAAAAGTGGGGGGAACTCGAGGCTTTCGGGCCAGTGGGCCCCCCGATCTACACCTTGTTGGCGGGAAAAATCGCAACTGATCTCCCCTACCTTTCTTCTTTCTCTTTTTTTCTTTCCCTTTCTCTCTTCTTTCCCTTTCCCTTCTCTCTCGTTTAGGTTTGCTGGGGGGAGGCAAGGGCCTTTCGCCCCCGCCCGATGCACACGTTGTTGGCGGGATTAATTGCAACTGATCTCCCCTTCTTTTCACCGTTTTCTTTTCTTCTTCCTTTTTTTTTGGTTCCCTTTTAGCTCTCCTCTTTCCCTTTCCCTTTCTTCTCTCTTTTTTTTGGGGGCAAGGGCCTTTGCCCCCTCCCGATCCACAACTTGTTGGCAGGAAAGTTGCAACTGATATCCCCTTCTTTTCTTCTTCCTCTTTTTCCTTCCCCTTATCTCCTCTTTTCTTTTTTTCTTTCCCTTTCCTTCCTTCTCTCTTATTTTTTTTGTTATGGGGAGGGGGAGGCAACAGCCTAGGAGGCAAGGCCCTTTCGCTCCCCCCTCCCCCGACCTCCCTCTTTTCCCCCTTTTCTTTTCTTCTTCCTCTTCTTTCTTTCCCTTTCTCTCCTTTTTCCCTTTTCCTTCTTTTCCTTTTCCCTTCTTTTTCTTCTCTCTCTCTCTCTTTTTTTTGCGGGGGGGGGGGCAAGGCCCGCTCGGCCTCCCCCCTGGATACGCGCCTGACCCTGCCTACAAATATTGTCCCAACCTCAAATTTTCATCATATCGAATTGCGTAATGCAGGCTAGACCGCCGAGAGCGTTTCACATGACATGTAGACCATGGGCCTTTGGCCAGAATTCTTAACTTTCGTGACCCACCTCTGGTAACTACCCATCTTTTTTTGTCTTAGAGGAGATACAAACTCATAGAATAAGAATTCATAACTCGGCAAAGCCGAAAGTTGCATACTAATTAGTATTCATAATTAATGGAAATTAAGCATATCAACAGCGCCCTCTACGTCAATAAAATGAAAACCATGTACAAACGTATGGGTGGAAAGGTAAAGGACAACTGCAATTTTGTGATAAATATATTTTTGGTATAATATCAATAATAATGATAAAAATAATAATAATAATAATAATAATAATATTAACAATAATAATAAACAGTATCAATGATAATAAAAATAATAATAATAATAATGATAATAGTAATAAATAAAAATAATAAACATAATAATAATAATCATCATCATCATCATCATCATCATGCTTTCCATTATTTCACTGGATGCGACTCTGTAAGCAGTTTCCATGGCAAGTCCAAAGCTAAAGTATATAAGTGCACAGTTCAAAGTCATGTTCCAGCAGCTAGGTAGTTCATTCACAGTACAGGAGAATGTTATCTCTGGACTGGAGAGATTTTTTTGCCGGTTGTTTGGCTCGAGCCCCCTTCACTTTTTTGAAAAAGAGAAATAGAAAGTAAGAAAGAATAGCGACCTGCCAGTGTCACAAATGAGGTATCAAAATATGCTAATCTGACCGTAATTAATTGCCTAAAACCCCTGAGCTACCTGGGGCTCTGAACCCTGAACCCCACCAAGGGCCCTAAGGAAGGGCCCCTGGATGCTCATCTGACCATAATTTATGGCCTAAATCCCCTGAGCTTCTGGGGGCTCCGCCCCCTGGACCCCACGCATATTAGTAGCCTGCCTGTGTCACAAATAAGGTATCAAAATATGCTCATCTGACCGTAATTACCTGCCTAAAATCCCTGAGCGTCCGGGGGCTCCGCCCTTGACCCCCGCCGGACCTTTGCCCCAGGCTGTTGCCCCCCCCCCCATCAAAAAAATCAGAGAGAAGGAAGGAAAGGGAAAGAAAAAAGGAAAAGAGGAGATAAAGGGAAGGAAAAAAAGAGGAAGAAGAAAAGAAACTTGGAAAGGGAATATCAGTTGCAATTTTGCCGCCAACAAGTTGTGGATCGGGGGAGGGTATCGGGAGGCCTTGCCTCTTCCCCGGCCCCGCCAAAAGAAAGAGAGAAGGGAATGGGCAAGAGGAAGAAGAAAAGAAAAGGGTGAAAAGAAGGGGAGATCAGTTGCGATTAATCCCGCCAACATGTGGATCGGGGCGAAAGGCCCTTGCCTCCCTAGCAAACCTAAAAGAGAGAGAAGGAAGGGGGAGGGAAAGGTAAGGAAAGAAAGAGAGAAAGAAGATAGGTAGGGGAGATCAGTTGCGATTTTCCCGCCAACAAGGTGTAGATCGGGGTGGGGCCACTGGCGTACTGATAGGGGGCAATTAGTGTCCTGCCAGTGTCACAAAAAAATTCAAACGTGGTTCATTTCTAATTCGATACCGGCGATTTACAAATGTTGCTGAAATGACATAATTTTCCGCGATTTTTCCTCACTTTTTAGTAAATTATACTTTTTAATGCGTTTGTTGGAAAATTACAAATTCCTAAATTTACAGTCAGACAAGAAATATGCTTATTTAGAGGCCTTCATGGCAGAGCCCGCAGAACGACGGGGCTCCGGGGCCTCGAGCTCCGCCCCACCCCCCCACTTTTTTGGAAAAAGTATACTAAAGAGAAATAGAAAGAAAAAGAGAAAGAAAGAAAGAATAGTGACCTGCCAGTGTCACAAAATAATGAGGTATCAAAATACGCTCATCTGACCGTGATTAAATGCCTAAAACCCCTGAGCTTCCGGGGGCTCTGTCCCCTGGATTCCACCTAATAGCATATATTTATTCAACATGGCCACTGGACAGGTAGGTTTGACTGTTGGGGCAATAATGACCCAGGCACCTTCTCGATATTGGTCAGTTTTACTATGCTCACATATGCTGAAAGTATCTACAAAAATATCACACTCTCTGAGCTCCACTAGCTCAGCATGCCTAAAAAAAGCCTGCATAAGCTAACAGTGTCATAGAACACAACCTGACATCCTTTAAGCAATTAGAATAACCATACTTATTAACGAGTTTGTTCAGAATGTCTGGAGTTATCGGTTCCTTCTTACATTTTGGACGAGCTATAATTCCTTTCAACCCTGCAAGGAGTAGATGAAAAATCTTGAATTACAGGGATTCACCTCGGTTACTGGCGAGCAGTCAAAAAACCATTTAATGCCAAAATGTGCTCCTACAATCCTTGAATAAGGTGCGTCATTGTTATACATGCTCATACAGCACTGGCGTACTGGTGGCTTGGGGCGCTAGCCCCCCCAAATAAAATTAAACCATGACTTATGGCAAAGAAAAAGGAAAAAAAGAGAGAGAGAGAAGGAAAAGAAGGGAAAGGGAAAGAGGAGAGAAAGGGAAAGAAAGAAGAGGAAGAAGAAAAGAAAATGGGGAAAAAGAAGGAGATCGGGGGGAGGCGAAACGGCCTTGCTTACCGGGCTGTTGCCCCCCATCAAAAAAATAAGAGAAAAGGAAGGAAAGGGAAAGAAAAAGGAAAAGAAAAAGGAAAGAGATAAAGGGAAGGAAAAAAAGAGGAAGAAGAAAAGAAAAGAAGGGGGATATCAGTTGCAATTTTCCGCCAACAAGTTGTGGATCGGGGGCAAAGGCCCTTGCCTCCCTCCCCCGCCCCGACAAAAAAAAAGAGAGAAGGAAAGGGAAAGAGGAGAGCTAAAAGGAACAAAAAAGAGGAAGAAGAAAAGAAAAGGGTGAAAAGAAGGGAGATCAGTTGCGATTAATCCCGCCAACAACATGTGGATCGGGGCGGAAGGCCCTTGCCTCCCCCTAGCAAACCTAAAAGAGAGAGAAGGAAAGGAAGGAAAGGGAAGGGGAAGGAAAGGTAAGGAAAGAAAGAGAGAAAGAAGATAGGTAAGGAGATCAGTTGCGATTTTTCCCGCCAACAAGGTGTAGATCGGGGGCACTGGCGTACTGATGGGGGGTGAGCCAATTAATGTCCTGCCAGTGTCACAATAAAATTCAAACGTGGTTCATTTCTAATTCGATACCGGTGATTTACAAATGTTGCTGAAATGACATAATTTTTTTCTTCACCTTTTAGTAAATTATACTTTTTTATGCGTTTGTTGGAAAATTACAAATTCCTAAATTTACAGTCAGGCAAGAAATATGCTTATTTAGAGGCCTACATGGCAGGGCCCGCAAACCGACGGGGCTCCGGGGCCTCGAGCTCCGCCCCCACACTTTTTGGAAAAAGTATACTAAAGAGAAATAGAAAGAAAGAGAGAAAGAATAGTGACCTGCCAGTGTCACAAAATAATGAGGTATCAAAATATGCTCATCTGACCGTGATTAAATGCCTAAAACCCTGAGCTTCCGGGGCTCTGCCCCTGGATTCTACCTAGGGCCCTAAGGCGGGCCCCTGGATGCTCATCTGACGGTAATTTAATGCCTAAAACCCTGAGCTGGGGCTCCGCCCCCTGGACCCCACGCCAATTAGTGACCTGCCAGTGTCACAAATAGGGTATCAAAATATGCTCATCTGACCGTAATTAAATGCCTAAAACCCTGAGCTTCCGGGGGCTCCGCCCCCTCAACCCCACCACGGGGCCTAAGGCGGCCCCTGAATGCTTAATGACCGTTATAAAATGCCTCAAATCCCTGGGTTTCAGGGGCTCAGCCCCCTCGACCCCACGCCAATTAGTGACCGGCCAGTGTCAGGCGCGGATCTACGGGGCAAAGTGCAAATATTGTGAGAAGATATTCAACTCATCTGGTAACTTAACCAAACACATTATAACTCTGGATATAAATGTGTATTAAACTGTTACTTGATTTAAAAGACGTTATCATGCACTGCTTTTTATGGTCTCCATTGTGTTAGTAGATGCCAGGAAAACATCACTTACGGGCCGGGGGGTTCAAAATAGCCCCCAAAAATCGCCTCGCCGCTACGCGGCTCGTGGGACGATGCTCCGCATCGTCATTGGGTCAAACAGATACTGTTAAAAATGTTACTTGATTTAAAAGACGTTATCATGCACTGCTTTTTGTGGTCTCATTGTGTTAGTAGATGCCAGGAAAACATCACTTACGGGGTTCAAAATAGCCCCCAAAATCGCCTCGCCGCTACGCGGCTCGTGGACTCACTGGGTCAAATAGATACTGTTAAAAATGTTACTTGATTTAAAAGACGTTATCATGCACTGCTTTTATGGTCTCCATTGTGTTAATAGATGCCAGGAAAACATCACTAACGGGGGTTCAAAATAGCAACAAAAAATCGCCTCGCCGCTACGCGGCTCGTGGACGATGCTCCGCATCGTCATTGGGTCAAACTGTTTAAACTGTTACTTGAGTTAAAAGACGTTATCATGCACTGCTTTTTATGGTCATCATTGTGTTAGTAGATGCCAGGAAAACATCACTTACGGGGTTCAAAATAGCACCAAAAATCGCCTCGCCGCTTCGCGGCTCGTGGACGATGCTCCGCATCGTCATTCGGTCAACCCCCCTGGCAAAAAGCTAGATCCGCCCCTGAGTGTCATGAATATGGTATCAAAATATGCTCATCTGACCGTAATTAAATGCCCATACCCCTGAGCTTCGGTGACTCTGCCCCTTGACCCCTGCCGGGTCTTTGCCCCTAGACCCACGCCAATTTACACTACGCTCTACCTGATCGTAAATACTTTGGCCTCCCCCACCCACTTTGAAAAACGTTCAGCGGGGCCTGCATGTAAGAGTGGGGTGATGCGGATTTTTTGTCTGCCAGCCCCCCCAAACTTTTTTGCTCATTACGCCACTGTCATACAGTATCTTGCGATATCCGCCATTTGTGCCGGGAACTCACACACGCAGCTTGTAGCACACCAGGACTTCCAATCTTCAAAGGCTTTCCTGTTTTTCCCTACAGTGCTAGTAGCTCTAGATGCCATCAACACTTCCTGCAATGATTTTATGGTCACTTGTTATCCTGCAATTCAATATACAGAGAAGAATTGAAAATTTTGTTCTCAAGCGAGAAATTTACTTCATTAAACCAAACGGTTAATTATATTTGAAAACAATCAAAAGTAGTCATCAACTTGACTAATCTACTATACAAATGTATATAACTGGCCTGGAGAGAAGACCATGCGGGTTTACAGCTCTCCTATATATGCAATGCTGCACAATCAATCTTGTTATCTCATAACAATAAACATTCATGTATATGTTTCCAGTCTTAAACCGCTTTTAACCGCTGAGATTCTACTAAAACTTCAAATTTATGGAACCCTAGTATTTCTTCCATCCAATCTCAGGCACAGGACATCACTTGTCATCTTGGGGGTCCCAAAAATAGAATTAGGGTTGCGACCTTGGACAAAGATATGCTTTGGATCAGAAAATCTAATGACATCAACCACCAGGTTACTGAAACTACTGTTTGATGAAAACAGAAGAGGCCAAAATGGGGCAGATGGCCATGAAGGCACAATCAGGGTCGCTATAAGGCCCGGCAAACTTTAACATGTTTGATCGCCCTTCCCACTAGGGAAATAGGGGGATCAAACAATTCCACTCCTTACTCCAATCAAAAGAAAACGCATCTACTTGGTAGAAGGACACCAGAATTTAGAATTAAACACTGGTAATTTATGATTGAACTCATCAGCAAATCTATCTACTGTGTGCGGTGCCCATTTAGTATCAATGAACTTTAAAAATTCAGCAGTAACACCCCCGTCATCAAAGTCTTCCTGTCTACTCAGGATATCTGCCTCTACATTCTCTTCTCTCGGGACCCATTGCACAGAAACTTCCAAAGGAAGACTGTTACAAAAATCAGCAATACGCAATGCTAAATCATTCAGATCGGCTTTCATACTGCCTTTTCTCATGATGACCTCTACACCAGTGTTATCAGTAAACACCTTTACCTTCTTTCCTTTCAATCTTGGCGAGAATGCTTCTATTGCCAATGAGACTCCTTTGAGTTCTCTCCATGTTGAACTTTTACCAATTTCATCACTCTTCCAATTCTGGAAATATTTTAGTTCTCCACACTGAGCCGTCCAGGCGCCACATCCAATGTCGCTAGCGTCTGAAAACAGTAACACTTGAGGTGTCGAATACTCAAACAAAAGTATATTATTTAATCTATTTAGATTTTCTTTCCAAAAGAAAATTTCTTTGAAGGCAGGACTGTCACCGGCTAACTTATAAACCTTTTCCCAATGTAGACGTTTTGTAACCTCCATGTACAAAAATCTAGTTCTCAGTTGTGACACATTCCCTACAACTGGACACAATGACATCAGTTTGCCTGCAAGAGAGGCTAATTCTCTGGCTGAAACCAATGGAAATTTCAAAGACAGCCTATCAATACATTCAAAAATATCAGAGATTCGGCGTTCAATCACTCTAATAGCTCCTGCCTCAGAATCCCAAGTCATGCCCAACCAATTCAACTTGGTTGTGGGGGTCCAAACGGACTTCTCAATATTGGGCACAAATCCCGCGTCTAACAGATCATCTTTAACACTACTAGATACTGACTCGCATGAACGTAGAGAATCACATCTACACCAACCGTTATCAAGGAACACAATGATAAAATACCCTTTCTTCCTCCAATGTCTAACAAGAGGTCGGAGACATTTTGTGAATATATACGGAGCTGTCGAGAGACCGAACGGCAGAACTTGGAAAGAGAAGTATTTAACTACCTTTCCGATCTCCCAACTGAAGCTTAAATATTTGCAATGTTCAAAATGATGGTATCCAGACTTTAGGTCAAAGCTGAACATAAATTCGCCTTGTTGGAAGAATTCAAGAGCAATATTCCAATCTTCGAATTTAACCTTCTGTTTCCACAAGAATTGGTTTACATATCTTAGATCCAAAATAAGTCTGAGCTTACCAGAGCTCTGGACTGAAACTGATAAAGGGTTCACTACGCAAGGTTTAGTTAATTAAACATTCTACAATAAGGTTCTTAGACATGAGTTCATTCACGGCTTCCAAAACAAAATCATTATAGTTAATTGCAGATTTATTGTTCTTAAAGAAACAAACTGAAGGGGGTGTATTCACGAAAGGTAATTTGTACCCTTCACTAACAATATTAATAATCTCTGGTTCCGCACCAATAGCACACCAAAAAACAGAAGCTTTAAGCCTTCCTTTTACTAATGGCTCTGAAATCCTTTGCTCATATTCATGAAAATTATTAAGAAAAAAATCAGGATCGTACCGATCTGGTTGATTTGTGTCCAGTTTTCTAGGCAACACATTCACGTTGTATGAATCCGGGGCTACTACGTACATGGCTCCACCATCATCGCGTCTGCACGAATTGGATTTGTGGCTGGATAATAGGGAGTATCAGGGGCGGATGCACGTACTAGAGCCAGCATGGCTCAAGTTACGGAATTCTTGGGGTTCTGTGCATAAAATTAGTGAAATCACAATTTTAAATCACCACAATATCTAAACCTCTTTATTAGGTAGAAAACAATGAACTCTCAGTTAGTCAGTCACCATTGTCGTTCGACAACGCAAATAATTTGCAAAATTCCCAATCTAGCTATCTTTCCTCTCGTGGCTCAGTCTTCCACATCTCACGAGCTACGTACCGATATCGTGTTATTACATTATATCCTCCCTGAACGTAGGCTATTTGGTACCATTTTAAACCAATACTACAAGTGAACGTTATACAACCTATCACTTAGTTCTGTACCAAATTTTTGATACGATAACCAATTCTGTGAATGCGTAACCACCAGGACGCGTTCTTTTTTTCTGCGGCACAGATTGGGGTTAGGTGCGTGTTGAGCCTATGGGAAAGTTTAGGGTTAGGGTTAGGGTTAAATCAAGACCTCTTTTTAAAAAAAAGCCCCAATCTGTGCCGCAGAAAAAAATGACGCCACCAGGACACGCATTCACGCAAATTGTGAGCAAATTAGTCGTTAACTAGTCGTGAACATGCGTGCCACTAGCCCTACGGACACGCATCGGCACGCATCGGCACGTATCGGCACGCATCGGCACGCATCGGCACGCACTGGCACGACTAAATATAGGTAGCGCATAGGGAGCGCATAGTTCACGAAGTGTTCAGGAACGTTGCCAAACAAAATTGTCGTGCCAAAATTTCGAGCATTTTGAAAATTCTGTCACGCATTTCACACACGTTACCACGAATACTTCCCGCATTGGCACGTAGGAGTATGTGCCTATGCGCAAACTATGCGCACACCAAAATGCGGGCAAGTGTTAACGAGGCATAATATACTTTCAATAGAAGCAGAAAAATCAGACAAACCACTCATAAAAAGTTTGAGCAAAATCGGATAACTATAATAACTCACTTGTAACTCACTTGATCCAGGATTATTCAGTCTTTAGACTGTTGTTCCTATCCATGGTTTCCTTTGGTTGGGGTTGTCATCATATTTATCTGGGGCATCTTTCCACCATTTCTCAAGTCCAGATTTGAATCGATTGATAGTGGTACTCTCCACAACATCGCCTGGAAGACCATTCCACACTTTATTATTCTCTGGCTGAATGAGTTTTTCCTTAGTGTCTTCCGGTATTTTAGCTTGTAAAGCTTAAGTGAGTGACCACGGGTGCGACTGCACTTTGTTCTGCTTAAGAAGACAAGTGTTGTTCTTGAAGATTGTCAACCTGGTGCATTATTCTGAACACTTGAATCATATCAGATCGTTTCCGTCTGAACTGTAAAGTTGGGATTTTCAGTGCTTTGAGTCTCTCTGCGTAGTTTAAATGTCTCACAATTTTGACAAGTTTTGTAGCCCTCCTCGGCACCTTTTCCAGATTATCCTTGTCCTTATTCAAAATATGGTTCCATACTGTTGAGCAGTACTTTAACTTAGGTCGTACCAGGGTTTTATACAGGAGAACTAATGACTTTTCATCAAGGTGATGAAAGTTTCTCTTGAGGAGCCCAAGGGTGGAATTGGCCTTGGCTGTAATTTTTCCGGCTCGGTGTAAAAATGTCAGAGGTAAAATGTGCCATTAACACATCAACCAATTCAAACCATTTTAACCTCTAACATTTTTACCTCTGACATTTTTACCTCTGACATTTTTACCTCTGACATTTTTACCTCTGACATTTTTTCCTCTGACATTTTTACCTCTGACATTTTTACCTCTGACATTTTTACCTCTATCATTTTTACCTCTGACATTTTTTCCTCTGACATTTTTTCCTCTGACATTTTTACCTCTGACATTTTTTCCTATGACATTTTTACCTGGCACCATTTTTCCGACATGCATGCTGAATTTCAAGGATGGGTCAAAGGTGACTCCCAGGTCTTTTTCCTCAGTTACGTTTTTTATCATAGAGTTTGTCTCTTTGTTGATGGAATATCTTGCTCTCGGGTTTTTGTGTCCGTAGTGGATAACCTTGCACTTGAATTCGTTGAAAGGTAGCTGCCATCTTCTTGACCATTCCATCAGAGCATCAATATCGTGTTGCAATTTGTTGACATCTGCAGCACCCTTTACCGGTCCGAATACTTTGGTGTCGTCGGCAAACAGCGCAACACTAGAGTTTACTGCTAGAGGAAGGTCGTTGATGTAGATGAGGAACAAGACCGGGCCGAGCACAGACCCTTGCGGAATGCCACTTGTTACATTTTTCTATGATGAGGAAAAAATAAGAAAGTTATGAATTTTTAATGAATTACAAATTTTGAAAATCACAAGACAAATTGGCAACTCACTCATGAGTCTGTGACGTCATTGCCTTACTATCCACTAATTTTTTTAATTTTTTTAAATAATATAAATGTCCAATTTTCCCACCAAAAATCATATTTCCTCACACCAGCATCCAAGCTATATTGATAGTAATATGTTTTTGTGTGGATGCACTAATATACAGTAAATTTGTTCAGTTAAATCATGAAAAATGTGAATTTTGATAAACTATTTATATAAAAATCAATGATTATGAATATACAATATTCAGAAAATAGTATCGATTTTTTTCAAAGTTCATAAAAGATTTTGTGAAATGTCGTGCACGCAATATGATCATAACATATATCCTGCGCAAAGACATAATGGAATCAAGTTTTGGGGGATAAAAAGAGAAATTAATGGGACAAAAATATATAAAGCAATTGATAAATAGTGAGGCAATGACGTCACAAATCAATTACCAAATTGGTAATTTGAGTAGTGATTTTCTAAGTTCCATAGTTTTTCATACTTTAAAAAAAAAATCATAACTTCCTTATTAGTTATCCGATTTTACTCAAAGTTTTTTTGCTCTGTTTCTCTTGTTTTTCTGCATCTATTAAAAGCAAATTATTTTAGGAGTGGACTTAGCCTTTAAGTTGTTTCTTCTTGAAGAACCGCTCATGCTTGTTAATACTAGCACGTTGTTTAGCGACGTCGGATTGAAGTAAATCCATCTCTGTTTTCGTCTTATGTACTCTCTGTTCCAGTCTGTCTTTAGCTGCTTCTAATTCCACTATCCTCTGTAAGTTAAAATCAATAGAGGCAGCAAGTCGGGCTTCTAATTGCTTCTGTCCGCCGAGCAAAGTTTCCAAAGTCTTTCTAACATACGACTCGAAATCCTCGTTAGGATTGTCACAGGCCTCGTCCCCCGTAGAAGACGGGCTAGCTGCCGCCGCATCCCCGGTTAATTTTTGATTCAACAAAATTATTTAAAATTCAACAAAATCAGAGAGGAAAACTGATTGCTGGAGCAAATAATTCGTCTCATTCAAGGGGGGGGGGTATTATCAGGCACGTACCCCCGGGGCAAGTGCCCCCCATTTTTTTCCAAGATCAGACACCCCTGCTCTTAGACCCCTCCCCAGGACGTCGATCAACTACATGTATGTGCCCCCAACATCAAACTCTGGCTACGGCCCTGGGTATTATCACTAGCGTAGGCAAAGGGCAGGGGGCCATGGCCCCCCAAATTCAGCCCCTAAAAAAAATGCAGTACATCATGCTTCATGTAGGAATTGTATACATCCCCCTTTAAAGAAAGGTCCTATCAGGTAGTGTATGTCATACTGAAGAAAATGACACCAAGATTATTGATTTGGGTTGAGTAGTTTTGCTTCTACGCTTCTTTTAGCGGAACTATGTCATTTTCGAAAATTGTCTCGTTTTAGGGCAAACACTAGCAGACCGAAGTCAGTGTTTGGGAAATTGCGCTCATTGAGCCGTGAAACAATGGTTAGTGGGATAAAGTTGAATTTATATGAATTTATGTTAGGCTACAACCATGTGTAACAAGACAAAGGGTGCTTTGTCAATACTTCAATCTTCCAGGGACTTGAAAACAACATGTAGGAATGTGGAATTTCATCCACAGCTGTTTTGCTGGGCACGTATCAGCTTGAAAAAATGAAAACAATGAAACTAAACCGCTAGTAGATTTCACAAAGGCCAGTCGAGTTAACTAAGAAGTGTGAAAACAGCTTTAGTATACGGGCCTATTGTGACATGCTGATGGTGTTTTCATGCTGCCACATTGTGCCCCCTCCCTTAATTTCCCCCTGTTATTTTTTATCCTTACGAGCGAAAATAAAAACCATTAAACACTCTCAGAGCTCAAACAGTATTTCTTTCTTTCTTTCTTTATCTTTCTTTTGCCCTTTTTTTCCTTCCCTTAAAAAAGGAGAAGAAAATTTCCAAAAAATAATTAGGCTACCCAGCCATCCAAGTATAGGTAGGCTTATATGCTACAGCTTTTTGAGATTCCCACAGACTCTGATTTAAAAAAAAATACATGACATGAAATAAAACGAAATCAATTCTATCACTAGAATAATATTTCCAAAGATGCCTTTGTATGTATTGCATCAAATCCACTGAAATTTTTGTTCCTATGAATAAATGAATTACTTACAGAATCAAAAGACAATACATGTACAAAAGAGAATGTCAAAATTAATGTGGGGGCAACAGGGTATTTCATCTCATTTCATTTAATAATTATGCTTCCTCTCTTTATTCAGCAAACTCAATTACTATTTCGGAAGTTTACATTTCATTTCCATTTCATTTCATCACCAACGGCAACCATCACCAGTGCACCACAACCAAAGTCAAGTATTTATGAACATTTGTAAACGTTCATTTGCTGCATATAGTGGGGGTGACGTCAGATCACTTACACGTAACAATGAAGCGTAGAGATGTTTGAAGGTATTGTTGACATCATAATGGCCTCGCACAAAGCTGACCGATGAAAATTAGATCAATATAGTGTAGTGCCATCTGTGTTCTAGATTTAGATAGGCGCTCTCCTGAGTGAATGAGGTGCACCACACAATAATGCGGGCTGAAGATAAATGTTATTTTTCCAATACCCTATGCAAGGATTACTTTAGAAAATTACTTGAAAATTAAACATAAATTAACAAAATGTGGATAAATTGAAATTACGAAAATTAATTTCCAGGAACAAAAAAGGATATTGTCTTCACGGTTCACCATGGGAGACGGCCAAGTCTCTATAATTATGTCCCTTTGCTTAGTCGATCCTTCACATGTGCCCCTATTGAAAAATCCTGGCTACGCCTGTGGGTAGTATGTAGACCTTTTTTCGGAGGGTGGGGAGGAGGGTAAAAGTCCACATTAAATGCAATGCAGTATTTTAGTACCTCTCTTTTGATTTATTTTCCAAAGAAGATTAAAGGGTATATAAACGTCAATAGAAGCATTAAAGGACGGGCGTCAAAAGAGAATAAAGACGTGATAAGAAAGTGTATATTTACTTTACATAGTGTTATTGAACTCTAGATAAGATAAGATTTTAGATAAGTCATATGGCAACAACACTGGCTGTGTGTAACAGGCTATGTCAGTTCAACAGTTGTAGTGGATATTTTCTATAAACTTGCTGGTTGGATTGATGGGGGTAGGGGAAGGGGGGGGGGTATTGACACAGAATAAAATGTTATGGTTTTTTTTCCCCTGCCTTTACCCTCTTCCTTCCTTTCCCCTTTTTAAGTTGTTGCTTCTAATATGAGTTCTATGCGTGCCCCGTTTATTACTGTAACCTTTTGGTTTAGTAAAGCCTGGGGGTGGAGGGGGAGAAAAGACACATACAGAAAAAAGAGAGATAGAGAGTGAGTTAGACAAGAAGAATAAAAAGAAGAAGAAAAAAAGGAAGGAGGAATAGAGAGAGAGAGTAAGATCAGAGAAAGAAAAGGGATAACGAATGAAAGAAAGACTGAACGAGAAAATTAGACAAAGACAGGATAGAAAGAATCGATTTGAAACTATTTTTTGTTTTGTTTTATTCCTTCTATTTCCTTCAGTACATATCAGAGTGCACCATCGTATTACACCAATCGCCTAGCAACACGACCGGGAACGCCCCACCGCCCCAGATTTTACCGCCCTTGAGACGTGGAACTGTACCAGAGCTACTCGAACCCAAAGCAGAGTTACCCCTAGCAGGGTTACGCCAACAACCTATACTCACCGGTCACGATCAGCTCCTTCCACCAATGGTACGTTACCCCAGTGAGTTATATGCGTGCCCTGTTTAAACTGTAACCTTTTGGTTTAGTAAAGGCGTGGAAGGTGGGGGTAGGAAAAGACACAGAAGAGAAAAGAGAGAGAGAGAGAGAGAGAGAGAATGAATTAGACAACAAGAAGAAGAAAATGAAGAATAAGAAGAAGGGGAAAAAAAGAGAGAGAAAGAGTTCAAAGAAAGGAAATGGGATTCATAACGAATGAAAAAGAGAATGAACGAGAAAATTAGACAAAGACAAAGAAAGGATAGAAAGAATCAATTCGAAATAATTTTGTATTTTGTTTTATCTTTCTATTTCTTTTATTACTACTAAAGAACACCACCGTATACCAGCCATCGCCTAGCTTCACGACCGGGACCGCCGTACCGCCCCAAAACTTGCACCCCAGCAGGGTTTTCCCCCAGCATGTTTCCCCCCCCAGCAGGTTTTCCCAAGCATGTTTCCCCAGCAGGTTTTTCCCAGCATGTTCCCCCAGCAGGTTTTCCCCAGCAGGTTTTCCCCAGCATGTTTCCAGCAGGTTTTCCCCAGCATGTTCCCCCAGCAGGTTTTCCCCAGCAGGGTTTCCCAGCATGTTTCCCAGCAGGTTTTCCCCCAGCAGGTTTCTCTCAGCAGTATTAAACAGCCAACAGTTTCACCCGGTAAGTTCTATGCGTGCCCTGTTTAAACTGTATCCTTTTGGTTTAGTATAGGCGGGTGGGGGGAGGAAAAGACACAGAAAGAGAAAAGATAGATGGAGAATGAGTTAGACAAGAGAAAGAAAAATAAGAAGAAGAAGAAAAAGAAGAATGAGAAAAAGAAGAAGAAATGGAAGGAGGAATAGAGAGAGAGAGAGAGAGAGAAAGAGATCAGAGAAACGAAATGGGATAACAAAATTAATGAAAGAAAGACTGAATGAGAAAATTAGACAAAGACAGGATAGAAAGAATCAATTCGAAAACATTTTTTGTTTTGTTTGATTCCTTCTATTTCCTTTAGTCTGTGATCAACCCACCACCCCAGATGCCTCTGCAGGGTTACCCTCAACAACCACAGATCAACTTCCCGAGCTATCTGCATCAGGGACCATAATGTTCCTGTCGCAGATGGCGCCCTAACCAAACTTTTTTCAAAGGGGCTCAACTCCGCTTCTGCATCCGTCTACCCATGGGGAAAATTTTGGAGGGTCAAAAGTGGACACTGCTTCCACTTTTCATGTATTAGCCTGTGAAGACGACAACTTTTTAGTGCACCAGCAAAATAGGGCTTTTGGCCTGCGCGCAGCCCGTAAAATATGCAAATTAAATTTTTGTATATTCATTTTCCACATATTAGCATATTATCGCAATGAAAACAGAATCCTGGGGCCGGACGCGTCTATTTTTTCCGTAAGGTAGCCATCCTGTCGCTGCATTTGATTGGCTCAATGGGACCTATACGTCATGCGCTAGTCATCAATATTCATGATACGCACGCACACAGAATCTGATGCGATAATTTATTAAATATGGGATTTCATACAAAAATTACAAATGCAAAGCTAAGTTTACTTTAAATAAGTGACATTGCGACAAAATCGAGAGGCTTACCGTAAACGAATGACTACCCAGGTCGTTACTTGTCCATAATCATTGCGACAAACTGGTTAATTTAGTCCAGAATCTGGCCGATTTAATTTTGAATTTGATCTCCACCCCACCGTACCAACGCAAATATTCATATATTCAAATATTAATATGCATTCTAGGATGGCTACCTTACGGGAAAAAAAAACGCGGGCCGGACCATATATCGACCCGAACTATTAAGTGTAGAACAAAGGTCAGAGTTGAGGGGAGGGGGGGGGGGATGGGTACGTAAATAAACTTTAAAGGGGTTAACTTAATTAGGGGTCAGAAACTTCTGTTGGAGCCTGCCGTAATCGACTGCAGACGGTTGGTGACAGAGGCTAGTCTTCCTCCATCTTATACATGAGCTTGTAAATATTTGTAAATATACTCTTATAATGTAATATACTTCTTATAATGTAAATAGCACTCGAATGGACGTAAATTGCGGTTAACACACACACACACGCACATAGTTTGCAAGAATCTTCAGTCAATTGAAGGATGCAGACTTAACCAGAAGAAGAAGAAGAGGAACAAGAACAAGTAAACACCATGGCCCGTATTCTGAAGTCGTGTCTAACTTAGTCATGACTAAAGTTAAACAACTTACTGTTTATTTTTTTTTTTTTTAGCAGATGTTTCTGCATTTATTAATAAATCAAATACAAAACATTTAAATAACAATAATAGTATATAATATAATTGATTTACATCAAGTGACAACTGAAATACACACACAAAAATGCATATATAACATATATAATCAAAGAATTAAAATAAATGCAGAGGCCAACTATCATAAGCATAAAAGCTTGAATCGATAGCAGCCGGGAAAGTGGGGTACATGACGCTGTTGTAGGATAATTTAGGATAATAATGTGTCACGTATAGAGATTTTTTTCAGAAAGTATCTAAATAAAAAGTGGAAAGAAAGTAAAAAATATTGCAAGTGTGTGCAAGTGGGTGTGTGTGCAGGTGAAGTAAGTGTTTGATTCGTATTGATCATGGACTGGTCGTCTAAAATTAATTTATTTTAAACAAACAATTAAAACCGTTAAGACCCTAATAATGTTAATGAATACTTGGATATTAAATATTTTTTCATCGAGGCTTTGAATGAACAAAGAGATGCAGAGTGTTTAATATTGTCGGGTAAATCATTCCAAATATCTGGGCCATGGTGTCTTATTGATTTATAGGCCATAATAATTTTTGGGTTAGTTAAATGGAAGTCGGATGAGTGTCGTGTAGGATATGAATTTATATTACTATTGTAAACAAAAATATTTCGAAATGCCAAAGGTATGGTATTTATCCAAAATTTATACATAAAGATTGCAGTGTGAAAATGTGAATATCAGCGATTTGTAATGTTTTTAGTTTATAAAATATTGGATCAGTATGGGCTAAATAATGTGAATGTGTACAAAGACGGAGTGCTTTTTTTGGAGACGATATATTAACATAATTTTCATCTTATTACTATTACCCCATACTATGTTACAATAGGATATGTATGACAAAATGAAAGAATTGTATAGCATAAATAGTGACTTTTGTGATAGATAATATTTTAATTTATATAAAATGCCTATGCCTCTCGAGACTAACATGCAAATGTTGTTAATATGACTATTCCAAGTTAGATTTGAATCAATCATTACACCTAAGAATTTTGTAACTTCTTTTTCGATTATGGGCATGTCATCTATAAAAATATCATAATGAAGTACATGTTTAGAGTGTATGTTTTTGAAATAAATACAATTAGTCTTATTAATATTTAGAGAGAGTTTATTGGATTTGAACCAAAATGATAATTTATTTAATTCTAAATTGAGGGTTGTAATAAGAATGCTTAAGTCTTTATGTGAATAAAATACGTTAGTATCGTCTGCAAACAAAACGTATGTTAGGAGTGGTGATGCATTAACAATATCATTCATATATACTAAAAAAAGTAAGGGACCTAAGATAGAGCCTTGTGGTACTCCGCACTTTACGGTGGAAATATTTGATGTTTTAGATTTAAAAATAACATATTGCTGTCTATTACGCAAATAGTCTTCAAACCAAGAAAGTACAATCCCTCTAACGCCATATGCTTTTAATTTATGAATTAATATACGATGGTCCATGGTATCGAATGCCTTCGATAAGTCCATGAAAACGCCTACAATGTGTTCTTTTTAGAGAGGGAATCAGTTATTTTGTCACATAATTGCAGAATAGCATAATCAGTAGAGTGATTCTCTCTAAATCCATATTGATTAGGAATTAATAAGTTATTCATATTTAAGAAAGAATATAACCGTTTATATACTATTTTTTCTAATATTTTCGAAATGCTTGGTAGTAAAGAAATTGGTCGGTAGTTTGTAATTTTAGACTGATCGTCTTTTTGTATATCGGAATTATTTTCGCAATTTTTAGTTGGTCGGGAAAAATCCCATGGGAAAGAGATAAGTTAAAGATATGTGATAACGGGGAAGCTATGAAGTGAATTATTTGTTGTAATAAAGATACACTTAATTCATCATAGCCGCTAGATTTACTGCATTTTAATGAACGAACAATTTCTAAAATCTCTTGAACATTTGTTGGATTAAAAATAAGGATTGATTAACGTTTTTATTTAAGTATTTCAAAAAATCATTCTTTTCATTGATTATTTTAGAAGCTAAATCCGGTCCAATATTAGTAAAGTATTTATTGAATGCCTCAGCAACATCATTCGGGTCTTTAATGTGATGCCCATTGTCATTAAATTCAATATCATTTGGAGTATCCTTTTTCTTCCCTAAAATGTCATTAATTGTTTGCCATAATGATTGATTATTATCTTTATTACTTTCAATTTTATTACAATAGTATAATTTACGTGACAAACGAATAATTGAAGTCAATTTATTACGGTACTTTTTATATTTATTTTGATTTTTATTTGTAGGTGATCGAAGTGATATTTTATATAAACGAATTCGAGTAGATATTGATTTAAGTATACCTTGAGTAATCCATGGTCGTTTACTTTTCTTTTTATTAGATTTAATTCTTGTGAGGGGCACATTTTTATCATAATGAACAAGAAGTTTGTTTATGAATTTTTCATATGAACTGTTCACATCTCTTTCAAAATAAATATCATACCAATCTTCTTGACTCAAGTCTATTTTAAAGGATTCTAGATTACGCTTTGTTTCTTTACGTCGTGTTGTATGTTCTTTATTGGAAATTTTGTGTTTATCATTCGGACATATCGTAAATATGGGTAAATGGTCTGAAATATCATAGTATATTATTCCATTCTGTTTATTATTATCTAATACGTTTGAGAAAATATTATCGATTATAGTATGTGTTACGTTTGTTATCCTAGTTGGTTTATTAATAAGAGGTTTAAAAGAAAATGAAGATAATAAATTAGTAAAGCGTTGGCCGAGAACAGTATAAGGTAAGGACATATCGATATTAAAGTCTCCCATGATATATATATCTTTATTTTCTCTAGAAATGAATTCAAGGCATGATTCTAACTTATCCAAAAAAGTGTCGGCTACATTGTTAGGTGGTCTATACATAACCCCAACGATTTTATTCTTATGTTTATCATCAATAATTTCTAAAAATAATGTTTCTATTTCTTCAAATTGAATATCATGTCTTATTTTACATTGTACATCATTACGAGTATAAAAGCGACACCTCCTCCCTTTCCATTTTTACGGTCTGTATGAACTAATTCATAATTCTCAATATTGAATATTGGAGGAGAAGTTGAGTGTAACCAGGTTTCTGTAATTCCTATTAAAGAAAATGGAAATGCGTTTAAGATAGATAAAAGTTCTTCAAAATTATCGAAATTCTTTTGTAAGCTTCGAATATTAATGTTTAATAAACTAAAACAGTGAAGATTATTGTTGGGTCCCGTTGAATTAAAAGTTGAATTAAATTCATTTGTAGTGTAATATTGACTCTGGGCTGTATAAACTTGATCATTCAAAATATTATTTAAAGCCATCAAAATGTAAAATTTGGTATGGCGACCAGTATAGATGAATATTGTGTGTCCGGTGCGTGCATGTGCGTGTCGGAGTGCATGTGCATTTGTTATGGGTGTCGGCAAAAACCGAAAAAATGAGGGGGGTGTACATGTTCACTTGTGCGTGACTATCAGACATACTCGGGGCTGGTGACAGTGTTTAAACGTGGTCATTATTTAAAGAAACTTAGAAATGTATAATTTAAGAAGGGTTTTAAAAATTATTATTATCGTTTAAATTTAGGAGGATTAAATGTCTTCGATACTTACTACCTTTTAAGTTACAGAGAAAAATGGGTAAGCCTATATACTACATAAGGGGATAGAGAAGGGAACAACGTTCAGCATCAAGAACTGGATTATGATTGACAGAAGATTAGGGATTCAAAGGGGGGTATGACAATACCTCTGCCTTAACACAAACAATACAAACAAGCAGCAGTTAAATTGGAATACAAAAATAAATTAACATACATCATGCCGATCCACGCCACAACGACGAACCACCGCCAGATACCGGCGAACTAGCACACCGCGGGACGACCGCGCCACATGATAACACTAAGTCACGCCATCATGCAGCGCGAGACATTCCCAAATACGCCAGCCACCAGACCAGGCCACGAAACGCCGGAGCAGCGAAGACGCTACGTATTGGTCCCTCCCTGACAACCGGCATGGCAACCAGTCCAGCGGGCGAGGGCCGCTGATCAACAAACTGTATCAATTTAAGGTTGGCGATACGAAACCGCGGGCCACGCCCACAGATATGGTCGCCATGCTCTCTGTCTAAAAAGATGAAAAATTAACTAAAAGGACAAGCAATAGTACACGGGTTTCGTTACATCGACAAAAATATAATTATGTTCTGTGTGCACTGAGCAAGGTATAGATAACCAACGTTGCATAATAGTAACAAAATACAAACCAGACTCGGCCAGGAGTCAGAAAACAACTTGTATGATTCTTTAAACAGAGGTCGTCATTTGCATAGTTATTCAAAGGATAAATGTCAACAACAAAACCAAAACTAAAGATTACATACCAATGACGTAATTACATCGCCATATCAATCAATCAAGTATCTTTGTGTCTGTATTGATAACAGAAAAAACAAAAAACAGGCAATGCAGGCCAGAAAATGTTAGATAGTAAGGGATTCACAGGGGGGTATGACAATAACTCTACCTTAGCACAATCAATACAACAAGCAGCAGTTAAATTGGAATAAAAAAATTAAATTAACATACATCATGCGATCCACGCCACAACGACGAACCACCGCCAGATACCGGCGAACTAGCACACCACGGGACGACCGCGCCACATGATAACACTAAGTCACGCCATCATGCAGCGCGAAACATTCCCAAATACGCCAGCCACCAGACCAGGCCACGAAATGCCGGAGCAGCGAAGACGCTACCTATTGGTCCCTCCCTGACAACCGGCATGGCAACCAGTCCAGCGGGCGAGGGCCGCTGATCAACAAACTGTATCAATTTAAGGTTGGCGATACGAAACCGCGGGTCACGCCCACAGACATGGTCGCCATGCTCTCTGTCTAAAAAGATGAAAAAATTAACTAAAAGGACAAGCAATAGTACACGGGTACATCGACACAAATATAATTATGTTCTGTGCGCACTGAGCATGGTATAGATAACCATCGTTGCATAATAGTAACAAAATACAAACCAGACTCGGCCAGGAGTCAGAAAACAACTTGTAGGATTCTTTAAACAGAGGTCGTCATTTGCATAGTTATTCAAAGGATAAATGTCAACAACAAAACCAAAACTAAAGATTACATACCAATGACGTAATTAAATCGCCATAATAATTATTCAAATATTTTCGAACAAGTATTGATGACAGAAAAAACAAAAAAAACAGGCAATGCAGGCCAGAAAATGTTAGATAGTAAGGGATTCACAGGGGGGTATGACAATAACTCTACCTTAGCACAATCAATACAAACAAGCAGCAGTTAAATTGGAATAAAAAAATTAAATTAACATACATCATGCGATCCACGCCACAACGACGAACCACCGCCAGATACCGGCGAACTAGCACACCACGGGACGACCGCGCCACATGATAACACTAAGTCACGCCATCATGCAGCGCGAAACATTCCCGAATACGCCAGCCACCAGACCAGGCCACGAAATGCCGGAGCAGCGAAGACGCTAGTTAGACACGACTTAAACGCGAGGTCGCGTC
The DNA here is from genome assembly GCA_037976565.1 of Mesocentrotus franciscanus. NCBI lineage: Eukaryota > Metazoa > Echinodermata > Echinoidea > Camarodonta > Strongylocentrotidae > Mesocentrotus > Mesocentrotus franciscanus. The sequence goes on from CP137684.1 coordinate 7,269,468, forward strand.
TAAGTCCTGTCTAACTAAATTTCGTATTCTGAAGTCGTGTCTAAGTCGCGTCTAACTAATGGTGGGTTCCCACTGCCGATCAAACCAACCCGACCAAGCCCAATCAAGCCCGATCACCCATTTTCCCCCGACCAATCCCGACCACATGCCTAAACACAAGCTCTTCCCGATCGCTATTCGACCATTGACGACCCACATTCGACCATTCACGACTCCTGCACGACGTATAGTCGACCACAACTTCGATCTCTTCTAGATCATTCCGATCTACATACAATCCCAACGCGATCCCTACTAGACCAACTAGACGTACACACGATTTCTACACAATCTCGACCCGAGCAGATCGACCTGTTCGAACAGGGATCCAAGATGACTCGTGAATTGAGTGGTTGCACAAAATATTATCGTCAGCTGATGGTACAGTACTCATTTTGATCAGCGTTCAGTTCATCTCAGACACTCAAGAAGGCTAAAAGGCTTATTTCGAAGTCAATGCATTCTGCATTTCTTTAACTTCCCCCTGCAGACCCAGTGTCATTTGCCAAAGTACTGTATTGCACATGATACTTAAAACATTAATTTTATTTGCCGTTTCAAACGGACTGTCAAGAGCTGCACGTGTCGCAGTCACATGTTACTACCAATTCTAGAAGCGATTAACTTAATTAGTATCAATATACCGGTACGAAGAAAATGTGATTAGATCAGCACGTAATTGTGTCCTTGTTTTTTTAAATATTTATAAGGTGTTTTATTTTCTCAATACCAGAGGCGATATAAATATAATCGAAATCATGAAATTTACATCATACTCAGAACAATAAAAATACAGCTCAGAATAATCAAAATACAATTCAAAAGTATTATTCTTAACATCAATTGCTAAACAAAACAACTCTTTCATACATTTCCTTATTCGTTTAAAAAAATAATAGTGATAATAGTAATGATAAAATACTTAGTCATTTCATGTTCATTTTGTGCTTCTTTGAAGAAAAAAAAAGAATATCTGTTGAATTAAACAAAAATTAATAAATACTTGTACATGAAATATTACAGTCTGTCAAAATATTGTTTAAAAATTACTACCTCTGAAAAGAGACAAACTCCCCGAAAAAGAGAGATAAAGATTAAAAAACAACCAAAAACAACCAAAAACAACCCCCCCCCAAAAAAAAAAAAACACACACCTAGTCCAGAACAAACAAACAAACAAACAAATATAAACATAAAGCAAAGAAATACTGCTGGGATAGAGGGTTGGGAAGTTGCTTTTTTAAGTTTAATTTATATTACACAAAACTTTCCAAGGTCTCCCATTTCTTTAAAGTGAATTGAAAGAGTATCCCTTTCCATTGCAAGTTTTTTTTCCTCTTTCCTATTTTCGAGAATTTTATCTTTTACTTAATCTACATTTGGAGGCTTTCCCTTCTCTCTACTATAGGTTTTCCCGCCCAATTTCATCAGAGTTGCAGCCGATTTAACGATGCGATCATTCAATTTCGAGCGAATTTGAATGATCACCGAGATCAACATTCAAAAAGCTAACTAGTTCATTCAATTTAATTGTATGATCATGCGATTTCATGATTTTCTCACATAAAAGTGTAAAAAGAGCTTTCAAATTAAAAAGCACGTAAATGCATTCAAATTCGCACCTGCATCGCCCTGATGAACGTTAAGGTATTCAAATTCACGAATAGGCAAGCATTTATAGCATTTGGGCAGTCTTTTTCATTTACTGTTTATGTTCTTTGAAATTTGCATCTGTTTGAATAATTATGCAAACTTTATGTAACTTGAAATGGGACCTGTGCCTTATATTTAAATATATCATTCCTCTGACAAACCGTCATCGAAGGAACAGCTCGTATTTCTCCACTTTCATACGCAACATATTCATATTTATACATGACTATGGCGGCGGCTCGAGGAGAGGACATGAATATCTCGAATACGGACAGAGCTATAGGTTGACTGAAGCATTTGACAACCAGCAAGACTACCTAGAGCTGGCCAACACTCTAGGCATAAACAGGTCTACGGCTAGGTCGATTGTGGCGACGTATGTGGACACGGGAGGGTCCAAAAGCTACCAAGGGGTGGGGCCCGAAATGTAAGAATGGATAATGAACATGCGCAACCATTTGGAGAACATCATAGATGCTAACCCACTCTTAACGCTTCAACAAATGAAGGAGAGTCTTGAGCACAACCTCCCTGCACAAGCCCGCAGTCTCAACATTATCAGTAGCCAGGGCACTGGATGGAATGCTGTTGACACTGAAGATGGCAGAGGATGTCCCAGATGCCAGGAACGCCCCACGGGTACTCGACCAGTGACTGGAGTATGCTGAATGGTTTCTCGAACACGGCGTTGTGGAAAACTGTGTATTTATTGACGAAACAGCTAGGTACAACGTCTGGACCAGGCGTACTCGTGGGAGGGCTCCACGGGGTGTTCCGGCTAGGAGGGTGGTGCACGGCCAGCGAGGTCACAATTGCAACGTAACCTTCGCGGTGTCCGTTGCCATAGGTCTTGTCCACCACAGAATCGCAATTGAAACCGTTACGAGGGAGAGGTTCGAGGACTTCCTTACTGAAACCGTTGCGGAATGCAACCAGATGTTCCCGGCCGATGATCCCATCTACCTCATCTACGATAACGCCAGACCTCATGTCCGCGCCCAGCTGCCCGACCGGGCCAACCCCATCATTCAGACGAAGCGACTCCCTCCCTATTCCCCATTCCTCAACATGACGGAAATGGCTCACTCCGCCTTCAAGGCCGCCGTGAAGAGGACCTTGGCACAGCCAGCGTGGCAGCTTCGTTTAGGGGACAGACAGGCAGCCCAAGGTGCAGGGGTCAACCTACAGCAATGGCGTTGTGACATCCTCAGAGATGCTGCTCTCCAGAACATTGACGCCATTACACCCGGAAAGTGTACACAATGGTACAACCAATCTTAGACATACTTGCCAAGGTGCCTGGCGAGTCAACACATTGACGGCTGAAGAGACTGAGAGACTATGCATCAATTATTATGAATAATTATGTAAAGAAAGAATGTCCCGATGTAATGTAAAATATGTATCCAACCCCAAACGTGACATAAAGCACAATCTGTTAAAAAATATACATGTAAAATAAATTATGAGTTATAACCATTCTGTAAGTGTTATATCCATACTGCTAGGAAATAAAGTGAAACTGGAAGAGAAGATTAGAAAGAAAATAAATATATAAAATATGATGAAAGAAAACATTATGAAACTTTAAAAGTGAAAATGAAATTATACAATTAAAGACAGTTGTAAAAAAAAGTAAATATGACGTGAAAGAAATACAAAACTTGTTTATGTTAATTTAATTTGAACGTTCAAAGTACGAAGGTGTGTGCCTATAAATGAAATTGAAATTGGTATTAAGGACGAAATTGAACGTCTATCCAGCTGGCGCGAAATTGAATAACAACTAAATTGAATGGATTTCTCTCTAAATTGAATGAAATAAAATTTAAAAGGAATGATATAAAACGAAATTGAATGCTCATAGAATGAAAATGAACCATGAGAGCAGAGAGTTCACGAAAATCGGTCGAACTTGAACGCCTATTCATGAATTCGAATGCAACTCTGATGAAATTGGGCGGGAAAACCTATATTAAAAATCTTCAATTTAATCAAAATCAGAATGTGGTTTAGTAATTGCTCCGATTTCATATTACTCCCATTTATTCCAATATGAATTTCTTTCCACGACAGTTTCTTTAGATTTGGTAAATTGAGTTTATCAGCACATTTTTCCCAGAATCTTTTTATTATATTACATTAAAAAAATACATGTTGATAGGTTTCCTCCAAAATATTGCAATACGAACACAAACCGTTTGTACGAAATTTAAATCTATGCAAATGATGGTTTGTATAAACTATTCTATGCAAAAGTTTGAACTGAAATTCTCTCAGTTTACTATTTAATGTGAACAACCTCGGTTGAACAAAAATCTTTTCCACTTCTTTAGTTGTAATATTATAAAGTTCCATTAAGTTATGAAATGCTGAGCTGATTTCTGCATTCTTCTTGATTTGACTTTTATACACCATCTTTGCAGTTATTTCTTCAAATTTAAAAACCTTCTTTGCAAAGATTAATTCTAAACTAAGGCCACAGTGGATGGACTTTCTTGCAAGCTGAACATTCCGTTTCCATTCGTGAGGAATTATTGAATAGATTTTGTTGACTTTTGTAATTTCTTCCTTACTTAAACCAATGGCAATAAAATATGCATCTTTTTTTAATAACCCTTGTTCATCACATATGTGATGAAGTCGATATATATATTTTTTAAACAAATTTTCCTCAAATAAAGTTTGACTTTCTAGTTGAATAAAATTATTATTATACAATATTTCATTCCCTCTGTATCTCTCTTCTGTTTTAACATATTCTTTCATATCTATCCATGCTTTCAGAAGATTCTGATAAAAAGAAGGTAACATGAGTTTCACTTTATCTCTCCAATAGTTGTAATAAAATATTAAATTCCCGCCCATTGGACTCATTAAATATTTAAAGTAATGTTTCCATTTGATAGCTTGAGTTCCTGTTACAAGCCTTTTATCCACATTATTCTCTGTGCCTTTACAAACAGTCGGAAATTCATCAGTTTGAGCCCACCTTGCGGATAGTCTAAAAACATGATGCTCTTTTTAATTTTGCCTTTGCTTCTCCACAAAAAATCAAAACATATTTCTTCAATTTCGCTATACACCCATTCTGGAACCGGCATCAATGATGATAAATATATAATTTTAGAATAGCCATATACTTTCATTAATTGAATTTTCCACATTAATGTTAAATCACGCTGCTTCCACCACGTAAAACGTTTTTTAATCTTGCTCAATATTTCTTTATAATTCATTTGTTCTTTGATATCTTCGTGTATTGACAAATAAATTCCTAGTATTTTAACAATGTCTACTTGCTTCCCAAACGGAAATGTAAGAGTGGATAATTGTGGACCTAAGGGCAAAATGAATGTCTTGTCCTTGTTTAACTTTAAGCCTGATATTTTATTAAAACATTCAAAAATATGTTTAATTTCCTTAAATTCATTCGAATCTTTAAGGAAAAGCGTTATATCGTCTGTGTACAGAACTTGCTTTATTTCTGTATTTCCAAAACCGATTCCTTTTATCTGATGATTATTTCTTATCATATGAGCTAAAATTTCAATACACAGAACAAATAAATATGGAGAGAGTGGATCTCCCTGCATGCCTTACTCCTCTTTCAACCTTGAAATAACGTGTTGATGTATATCCATTTATAACACAACTTTCTGCTTTAGTATAAAAAAATATTAACCCATTTACAAAACCTTGGTCCAAAATTAAATGATTGTAAAACCTTATATAAAAATTAATGTGAAACAGAATCAAATGCTTTTTCAAAATCAATGGCCACCAAAAAGCGTGTTCTCTGTAAAAAGAAGTATAATAGATCATGTCGTCTATTATTCGTATTGCTTCTCCAATGTTCCTATCCTTAACATATCCCAACTGATCAAAACCAACAATTTCAGGTAAAACTTCTTGTATTCTCTTTGAAAGTATCTTAGATAGGATTTTATAATCTACGTTTAGCAACGAAATCGGTCTGTAATTCTTAATAAGCTCCGGATCTTTGCCATCTTTATGTATCAAGATAATAACTGCTTGCCTGATAATTCCCCTTGTTGAAGAGCTTCATTAAAAGATGCAAGAACTAGATCTCCTGGAGATTTGTTAAGTTTCATATCTTTTAGTATTTCTATGCATTCCCTTTCTACGATCGTTTCCTCACATGAATCTCGTGATATATTATTCAACTTTGGCAGGATATTAGGAAAGAAGTCCAAAGTACAGTGTCATCTTGTATAGAATTTATTTTGCTATATAGCTGCTCATAAAATGATTTTATTCCTTCAATAATTTCTCTTTCGTTAGAAGTGGTATTTCCATTTACATTTAACTTCTTTATTATACTTTTTTTCTATTTGATTCCATTAACTGTTTGAAGAATGCTGTATTCTTTTCTCCACATTCATACCATGAGGATCTTGACCGTACTTTCAAACCTTCACTGATGTAATCGTGGAGTAATTTTAGTTGTTGTTTCTTAGTTTTCAAATTTTCAAAAATATCTTTGTGATGTCCATTGCCAATCGACAATAAATCCTCTTCTAAGTCTTTAATCTCTTTTTCCAATTTTCCGATTTTTTTTTCTTTCCTTTCCTCTGCCCTTTTTCTTGATAGTTTAATTGTTAACTTCCGTTTTTCCATTTTCATGAAATCCCATAGTACTCTCTTATCTTGAATTTCAACAGACAGTTTCTCTTTTAAAGTCTTTATTTCTTCTCTCATCTTCTTAACGTATTGTCACTTCATAGACTATTATTAAACTTTGAATAAGATCTTTTATTTTTATTTTTTGTCGATGACCTATTTTGGATTACCAGATTAACTGCTGAATGGTCAGGGGCTATAGAGGGATCAATGTCACATTTGGATGTTGTTTGCTCTAAATTCTCTGATATGATCCAATAATCTAAGCGACTTTGCATAAAAGGATTTCGTTGTTTATACGTGTAGTGCTTTTTATCTTTATTTTTACTTCTCCATACATCACGTAATCTATAGCTATCCATGAACTCTTCTAATTGTTTTACTAAATTTTGTTTGCTTCTTTGATACTTGTCCAAAATAATCTAGATTCGTGTCTCTAATAACATTGAAGTCACCTCAAGTGCTATTGGATTTCCTTCTGTATTATTCCTATTGAGTTGAGTTGCGATCGGAAAGATCGAGTGCGGTCGAGAAGTGCTCGGGATGTGATCGAGAAGCAGTCGAGAAGTGAGCGAGTTCGGTCGAGTGACTGATTAGGGCAGACATGTATCGATCGTCAAGCGGTTGAGTTGTTGATCGAGTTGATCGGGAACCAATCGTGTAGAAGTTGTGTATAAATCGAGATGATCGGGTAGTGATCGGCGGAAAAAATCCACCCCGACCAAACTAGACCTCCATACGATCGATTCCCAATCAGCTCGACCTCTACTCGACCAATACACGATCGCTGTACGATCGCTTGCCTTCTCGACCCCTACACGATATTTTTTGACATGCCAAAAATTGTCGTGTAGGAAGCCAGATCGATACCGATCAAGGTAGACCGACCCCGATCAAGGTAGACCGCGACCCCGATCTCCCTAGCCGACCGAGCTAGACCAGGCCAAAATAGCTTGATCGGGCTTGGTCGGGTTGGTTTGATCGGCGGTGGGAACCCACCATTGTCCTGTCTAAGTAGTGTTTAACTACGAAGTCGTGTTTAACTTTAGTCACGACCTCTGCGCATGCCCAATAGGTGTTAATTCTGACATTCCCGCAGACGATAGACCGAATGCGCTTGCGTGCGCGCACCGGATAAAAAAAAAATAACGCGCACTGACATCTAGAGGTCAGTGCACTAGTAAAGTGATGATATAATCGTGATTATATCCCGCATATTAAGAATCTTGCAATCTAATTGGTCTTAACAAGGTCATATGATCAATGATAGATTAGTACTAGCACCCTGCGATAGTACTTTTGTACAGTAATTTTTTGCTGCTGCCCCACTTACCCATTGAATAAGCATAGCAAAGTAGGTTACGCGAAATGTCAGTGTTTTCTTTTTTTGTCACGCCGCGAGCGAAAACCTAGTTCATTTAATTATGTAAAATTCACTTTAAATAGACCTTATTGCCGATGTGGGATATAAAACAAATATTAACCTCCTTTGCTCGGGCAATGGATACAACCTACCATCGCCTCGGTGATCTCGGGGCTCCTATCATCCCTCGCCTGCGGCTCGTGATGATAGTAGCCCCGATCGATCGATCACCTCGGCGATGATAGTATAGTATTAATGACTGCTTTGAGAGAAAAAGTTGTTTTTATACGCTCAAGGGAAGGTTACAATTGTGCTATTGCCCGAGGCGTGCCGAGGGCAATAGCCCAATAGCCCAATTCCCGAGAGCGTATAAAAACAACTATTTCTCGAATACTGTAAAGCAGTCATTAATACTTTTATATGCCGAAAAAATAGTCAACGTACCAATCAACTGGTAGAACAGGAAGAGCAGAAATAAATACTAAATACACATAGAATCTAGTTAGTGTTAGATCTAATAATATATTCAAATCTGTTGTTGAGAGGCACTGGAAAACCCATCCACTCAAGTTTTCACCCTATCAGAGACTACCCAACGTGACGAGGGGCAAATAAGCTACAAGCTTTACGTCTCTACATCCAAGTAAAGTAGTCTAGACTACGTCTACCGCGGTGCGGTAAAGTTTAATACTCAGAGTCAGACAGTACAATGTCAATGACAGTAGATCTCTAGACCCCTCTAGTACACAACAATTAATGTGTGGGACTCCACTGACTGGATTTGACTATCATATTAGACCTTACATTGGTGTGCTTGCTGTCAGCAGAATTAATCAAGTCTTGCATTTGATCATCATCAAGAAGTTGAAATCTTGGGAGAGTTTCTTCAGCCATTTTTGCCTTGTTTGGAATTCAGTACGATCGAGATTGCCGTACGGTCGTCTGCGCTACGATGTATTAAAAATTGGTAAATTAAGCTAGCGACCGATTATTCTTCTTCTTCTTCTTCGTTTGGTATTATAAATGGCTATTAGTCAAATTTGACTATTGTTGCCAATTTCATCGCATCTCTTTCTTGGTAAATAAAATCATTTAAATAAAAATTTAATAATAAAAATTGCCATCTCATTTTAATATAATATTTAGTCATAGTCTACCCAGTTTTATGTAACAAATTGGAATAATATTTCAAATTAAACCACGATCCGCACACAGTTCCAACTCACGCTGGCCCTGTCCTTTCTACGATGCCTTCTTACCAGCCCAGCGAGTTACATTACGCCGTACGCTTCTCGGTTGATAAACTCAACCTAGGTCATTCTGGCATAGACAAGGGGGCGTCGTGTACCTGTATGTTTAGAGGGTTTATTTATTTATTATTAGGAGAAAAGCAACAGCAAAACACTTGTGGGCTTTATTAGGTTATATGAGTTAGTACATGAGATTATTTATATAGTGCATGACTTTTAATTATTAATTTAAAAAAAAATTTTTCCTCTTAAATAAATTAATTAAAGGAGGCCTAGAACGAAATAAGAGATACACTGTATGCCTATACAACCAAACTTAAAATAATCAATACGCTAATAGGCGTATATAATGTTATAAATACCTGTTTTTCTTTTTCTTCTATTCAGTTTGAAATTCCCTGACTTCGGTTTTTTTATTTATTTTTATTAAATTACTCTTTATAGAATCGCTTCGTTCTAAAAACGAAACGAGCAATTGCCATTTGTGAACGAGAGTCACTTTTTTGTAAACATATCATAATGTCCTCTTCCTTGGAAATATTAACTTCTGACATTAACATGGCCCTTCCTATTATGTACTTTGGACATTCTATCAAAAAATGTCTGACCGTTTCTATTGTCGGACAGCTGTCACAGAAACCTGTGGGGTGGATGCCCAGACGTAGAAGGTCATGGTTGAGTCCGGACACTCCCAGGCGTAGTCGCCTAAGAATAGTTTCAGTTTTTCTTCCCAATTTACAAGAATATTGCGAGATAACATTTGGCTGAAGTTTCTGTCATGAAGTTTTTAATTTTATTCAGGGTTCTATACCCAAAAGGTTTATTAAGAAAAGCTTTTCCCTTGAGATAATCAAATTGCCAACATGGCCCTATCTTTTGTGATAGTGGATGGTTTGGGGATCTTTCAATACTTTGTCTATATTTACTTGACACAAATTGTCTCCTTAGATCCAAGGGAAATTCACCCATTTCCACTTGTAATGATTTTAGGGAAGTGAGAGGTAATCCTCCCGCACATATCCGTAGCGCCTGATATTGCACCGAATCAAGTGCCTTTTTTGTAGTGGTAGTAGCGCTATCATAAGCCTCACATCCATAGTCGAGTAAGGATCTTATGAGTGCCCTGTAAACCATTAAGAGGGATTTAGAGGAGCTCCCCCATTTAGTTCCCGTTAAACATCTTAGGATATTCAATTTTCTTTTACATCTCTCTACAACATTTTCTACGTGTGGCTTCCAGGTCAATTTCTTATCAAAAGTTACCCCCAGAAAATGATGAGTATTCTGAAAGGGCACTTTATTCCCCTCTAATTCTACTTCCGGTGGTGAGAGATTCATTGTACTTTTTGTGAAAAATATAGGGACTGTCTTATCAGCCGAAAGCCGAAATCCCCATCTACGAAACCAAGTTTGTAGCCTATTTAAATATTCTTGTATTTTGTTCGATATTTGAGAGATATCCCTACCTGCTGCCCATATTACAAAATCATCAGCATATACAGCTATTGTCACTGAAAGATCTGTAGGGATATCACTAATCATTAAATTAAATAACAGTGGACTCAGAATACTTCCTTGTGGGAGTCCATTATGCATATCATATGTTTTTGATTCAGTATTCCTAATTCTTACCTGAAAGGTACGTCCTGTCAAATAATTTTGTAGATATTGCAACAAATTCCCTTCTATTCCTTTTTGGGCTAGTTTGAATAGTAGTCCATTTATCCATAATTTATCATAAGCTTTCTCAATATCTAAGAACACAGCTATTACGTGTTCATTGCAATTTATACTTTTTTGAATATCGTTTTCTAGGAGAACTATGTTGTCTATTGCACTCCGCCCTTTCCTAAACCCGCTAATAAAATTTGGTAGTAACTCATGCTTTTCTACATACCATTGTAATATTTCTTTTATCAAACGCTCGATTATTTTGGCAAAGCATGATGTGAGTGGAATGGGTCTATATGATGACGCTTTCCGGGGATCTTTTCCAGGTTTCAAAATTGGTATCAAAATAGAGTGTTTCAGTGGGAGGGGTATTTCCCCTGTTCCCCAAATCCTGTTGATTATATCTAACATAACCTTTTTAGTTTCTTTAGGAAATTTTTCATACACCTCATAAGGAATGTTATCTTGACCAGGGGCAGTCCGCTTTTTTGACTGTACTGACTTTTCCAATTCAATGAGTAGAAAGGGTTCATTGATAACACTGTCCTGAATACTCCTGCTATTCTTTACTAGTGCTAAATACTGTTCGTTTACCTTATCTTCTCTCACTCCTAAAGATTGGAAGTAGCGTCCAAAAACATCCACCTTTTCATCATCCCGAGTTATTTCTTTGTCATTTTCCGTCAATGATGACATATTTTTTGACCTCGCACCTGGGACACCATTTAGTCGTTTTATGCAGGCCCAGATTTTTGACTCAGGCATGTAACGATCCAGTTTTGTGCAAAAGGCTTGCCAATATCTTTGTTCTGCTTGGCGGAGAACTCGTTGTGCCTCTGTTTTCTTTACACAATAATCATCTATATTCTCCAGCGTTATCCTTCTACCTTTAGAGAGTTTGTTACTCGCTTTATTTCTTGCTTTGGTTTTAACAGAACATTCTTTTGTCCACCATGGGACCGGATTTTGTTTCTTTTTACTCTTTTGGGGAACAGTTTCCTTTATACATTCTTTTAAGTACTCCATAAATTGGGTGTACATTTCCTTTACATATGTGTTTTTTAATATAATCTGTTCATTTAATACTTCTTCGCATTTCTTTGCAAAGTTAGACCAGTTTATATTCTTAAAAGAGAAAGGCTTTTCTACGACTTTTCCATTATGCATGCTTGCATTTGCTCTATGCGGATCCGTACTTTTTTGGAAAGACATTTGGAGAGAGATTGGAAAATGGTCACTACCAAAAGTACTCCGCATGACTCACCATGTACACTTACACGCTAAAGAAGGAGACGTGATACTTAGATCCAGACATGATGTTTTCCCCGTTCGTGGGTCTAATCTGGTCCCCTCTCCATTGTTCAAAATAATCAAACTGTTCTTATTTTAAAAATGTTCTATTACTTCACCGTTTTTTGCCCCATAATACATTGTGAGCATTAAAATCTCCCATTATAAGGATGTTTTCATTCTGATATACATTTTCCATTAACTTATTCATAATATTTTCATTCAGTTTATTACAAGGGTTATAATAATTAACGGTTGACAATTTTTCTTTCCCTATGTAAACATTTATTTGCTGTAATTCTAAGTTTGCATCTGTGAAAGGACCCTCGTACTTAATCCTATCACGAACATATATAGCACAGCCTCCTCTACTGTTATTTTGTCTGTTTCTAGGAAAGCATGTATATTCTGGAATATTCAAAATTATGTCATTATGAAACCAGGTCTCCTGTATGCAAATAATATCACATTTAAAATCTTTTTGTGAGTTAAAGTAATTTAATAATTCATTGCCATGCCCTAAGAGTCCCTGGGCGTTCCATTGTAAAATGGAAAGTAACATTAATAAATTAATCACTATCATTTGTTCTATAATATGTACTATTTTTTGCAGCGCCCTTTTGGCTGCAACGCAAACTAGAGTATTTAATTCTTTTTCAGTTTTACCTTCTGTGAATGTAACAATTAATTGGCAAATAAAATCTATAATTTGTTCATCACTAGCCGAGGCTATGAAGTTGGTCGTAGGTGGAGTGCATTGTGCTGTTTCATTTGTAGTTCCTTGATTATTAATGGTGTCTTTACTCTGTGGTACCTGAGGCAGAACCTGGTTTTGAAATTGTGGGGTGGTGTTTGCGCTGGTCAGGAATGAAGGAACAGCTGCTTGTGCGTAGGTAATAGGTGTACCAACATTCTGTACTGGTAGTTTGTTTGTTTTTCCGTTTCCTTACTTAATATTTTGTTAGGGTTATTTTTCAGTTGGATAGGCTGTGGATTTGGTTCTTTTTTTTGTTGCTGTTGCCAGGATTGTGATGCTTCGGCGTAAGTTAGCCCCTTTGTAATCCTTATTTGTTGGACCTGTTTGGCCTTTTTGGCTTGTGCACACCCACTGCACGCTGCGGAGTGATTTTCTCCACAGTTAACACACTTTCGGTTTTCTTTTTGTTTACATCCTTCGAACGACTGATTTTCCCCACATCGGACGCATCTCTTTTTTGAACGACATTGGGAAGCATTATGTCCGAATCTTTGGCATTGATAGCATCGAATTACTGGTGGAACATATTGTTTCACACGCTTGATTTGGAAGCATAAATGAACTTCCGAAGGAATTGTATTTTTACTGAAAGTCAAAATAACGCAGCGCATTGGAATTTGAGAACTTTGGGGGTTCCCCTCTGTTTTTTCACCTGTTCTAACTCTTTTTACCATCCTCTTCACCCCAATAACATTCTGAGTTTGTAATTCATTCAGAAATTCTTCCTCCTTCATTTCTAGAGGGATGTCATAAATGACTCCCTTTGCTCCGTTCACTCCTTCACTGACTTTTACATCAACACTTCCTATTTTGTTAATTTCCGAAATAGCCTTCACCTGCTTAGTGTTCTTACACTTGATTAAAAGTCCTGTATTCGTGGTTTTGATATATTCTACATGAGGGTTCACACAAACTTCCCGAATTGCCTTGGCAATTTGTATGGGATTGACATTGTTCAATGATTTTTTCCTATCTATTGGGGTTATGAAAATATTAAAACCCTTTGGCCCGAATTCACAAAGGAGGTTTGTGGACAAACCAGGTTTGATCAGACCTAGGTTTGTACAAACCTAGGTTTGTACTCAAACCAGGTTTGTCCACAAACCCATTCCACCAACGAAGGTTTGTACAAACCTAGGTTTGTAATCAGACCAAGGTTTGTAAAACTAGTCTCAGCTGCAGGGCTCCTAACATTAATTGTCATGGGCCACGGTTTAAATGTTAAGAATTGAAAAACTGTTGAACTAAGCATTCTCAGAACAATCCGGACATACTAATGAGCATTCTTGAAAAGATGATTCTTAGAAAATCTCTGAAATCAACTTTTGAAGTGCATTTTCATGAATTAAATCGAACAAAACTGGCGCGCCGTCGCAGACAGCATTATCATGCCCCACGTACTCGCATTTGTGTAGTGTCGGTGAAGCACTCGATCTGACCCAGATAAATTGAGACATCGGCTCATTAATATACATGAAAACCTTCGTTAGATCGATAAATCTAACGTTGTCAAGGGGTCTTTTATATATTGTTTATATATATATATATATTATTGTTTTGGGGGCTACACATTCTTATATTTTATGAATAAAATCACCTAATAATAATGATAATTTAATGTAAATTGAGTTTTCATTGTGATAATTAAATTCATTTATTGCAAGTCGCAATCCTCCTTTCTATGATTGCTATTTTAGTTCTTTCTTGTAGATAATTGTTTTCCATATTTAAATGTTTTAAGTTTATACTTTTTAATTAATAAAAAACTGTCAAGTTAGTAAAGATTGAATAAGGAGAAAAAGAATAATAAAGAGAATTAAAAGTGAAGAGGAATGAGAATGTAAAAATGGAAAGGATATATAGGCATAGTTCTAGATCTAGAACGGGCATAGAACAATATAACAGGAATTAGAAAGAAGAAAACTGTTTGTTGATGAACGGGGGTAGTGAGCAATAATTTTGATACTCAGACCCCCACCCCTTGAGCAATTCGTGAGAAAATATTGCGATAGGGGAGGATTATGAGCAATAATATTTTTTTATGAACAAGGAGGGGGTATAGCTGTATATTGTTATTTTTTTTTAAACTCAAGACCCCCTCAATAATGTAACGTGACAGGAATTAGAAAGAAGACAACTTTTTTTGATGAATGGGGGTAGTAGAGCAACATTTTTTTACTCCAGACCCCGGCCCCCACCCCTTGAGCAATTCGTGAGAAAATATTGCGATAGGGGGGTTATGAGCAATAATTTTTTATTTTTATGAACAAGGAGGGGGTAGTGAGCAATATTGTTATTTTTAAACTCAAGACCCCTCAATAATGTAACAGGGATTAGAAAGAAGAAAACTTTTTTGATGAATGGGGGTATAGTGAGCAATAATTTTTTACTCCAGACCCCCACCCCTTGAGCAATTCGTGAGAAAATATTGCGATGGGGGGTAATGAGCAATAATATTTGTTTTGATGAACAGGGGGTTGTGAGCAATATTATTATTTTGTTGAACTCAAGACTCCCCTGAACAATTTGTGAGAAAATATTGCGATAAGCAGGGAGGGGATGAGCAATATTTTTTCCTTTTTATACTCAAGCTAGACCCTCCCCTTGAGCAAAAACCAAAGAGGTATAATTGAGTTTACCATCATTTTTTTTTTTATAGGTAAAATTGCTGTTAACATTTTTTGTGGGCCAGGGGTTGGGGCCCGGCCTCTCCCCCACCCTGGATCCGCCCCAGCAAACCCATACATCCCCGAAAAAGAGAGAGACAATCAGACGCATATCTACTTCCGTTATCTTTGTAAATTCTATACAAGTAGGAATATTGTATTTGTATCTTCATGTTTTATATAAATAATTGTGGTTGCTACACAATGGTAATTTACATTGTTCAAAAAACGCAATTCAAATTTCTCAATTTTGTAACATGCTTATATGAAAAATAGCCCACTAGAGGTTAAGAGAGGCTCTGGAAGGCCAATTAAATGTCTCACTGTAGCTCTATTAGCAGAAAGAAAATCAGAAATACAAAATGGGTGACGAAAATTCATATTTGCATATAATAGTTATTTAATTCCGACTTCACTTAGTACAGTATACAATAACATTTTTACTAAAACTCTCCCCTGACCAGCAAATAATATATTGACCCGCCCTCAACTCAGCAATGTATACAATGCTAATAATAATTGTAAACCTTAAATTGAGCCCCGAATTTTTTAAATTTTACAACCAAGAATTGTTTCAGAATTATGCCATGCATAAAATTATTGATATGGTAGTTAGGGAAAGTGTGTGTAAAATAAGAGGTAACTATTACCTCATGGTAGACCCAGCACAGATTGTATTAAGACAAACAATTGCAAAAGTAATATCATTATTGTAGTTCATTGAGAATTTAGACAATTTAAATTGCACTGTTATACAATCACAATAAATGCATTTAACCACATGTGCCATTATATTTTTGTTTTAAACGGATGGAATTTCAAACAGCTTTGTTTCACAAACTATAATCAATGTATTCAAGCACATTTTAAGTATTTTAAGTCACCAACAAATTGTTATTTTTCTTACTAAAAAGTCTTTTAGTACTGTTAACTGAAACATTTTTATCAGCAGATATTTGGCAGGCAATTAGTAATCTTTAAAATTTCTACAAACCAAATACTTTCTAACACATGTCAAATTAAAACAAATGATATCCATCATTTACTTCACAGTGATTTGCGGGCTTGAAAGTCGACAGAGATCACAATTAACTCAAAGATAACAAAATTGATGGGACAGTGCTTACATCAGAACTTTTGGCAAGAAAACTCACCTCTTATTAGTTTAAACGGATATATAATCAACAGTTCAACACCCAGGTTGTTGATGTAATGCTGTATAACTACGACGTATTGTGGGAACACCAGGGAGGGGCCATATTCTGAAATACATTTTGAGCTAATTCCAGTTGCAATTGAGGTAAATCTGTATTTTATAACTAATTATACACTGAAAATGTTTGTGGAATCCTAAATCAAAATAGGCATGGCTCATTAATTACAGGATTGCAGAGCAATGCAAAGGACAACTCATGTTAGCTGTTCAGCCTATACTTGGCCAAACCATTGCTATATTTGCACAAAGTGAATTTCCCAGTATGGGCAGCAGGAAAGCATAAAAATAATGTGAGAAGTGTCCACCTTCTCTTATATTGTTGAGGCATGGAACATGGAACATCTCCCTTTTAAAAGTTTTGTTGTTGTGAAGTGAACCGCATTTGTGGTCGACCCTCTGAATGAAGAAATGGCTTCCGAAGAGGAAGAGAAGGCATGGATACCTACAAAATCAAAAGGGATAACGGGGAAGAGAGAGAAAGAACAAAATAAACAATATCTCCATAATTATAACTTGTTCATTTTTCTTTTTTCTTGGGGGTAATACTATAGAAAAGGATACAATGTATATCTTGTACACATAATCAGGAATTATTCAATCATGTGTCACTAAATCCAAAAATATGAGGTTCCACTTGACAACAAAACTAATCGAGTTGCATCCAGATATCAAAAACATTAATTGTGAACTGAAATTTAAAAGCAAATGAGCTTGTTTGAATTAATTACTTAAGAGAATTGTTACTATATTACCAAATGAACATTCCTTACATGTCAAAGGTTGGCCATATATACAAAAAAAAAGAAACAGGTTTGACGAAGAAAAGAATAATTTTTTCATATGAAAAATAATCTACCTACCCTATAGTCTATCTCCAAGTATCAACTCTTATTCATCTGCCCTAGCTTCAAGCTGTCAATTCAGTGCACTTAGAAAAGATCCTTGCTTTGTGGGTGCTTCCTTTCCACCGGTATTGCAGGGATACTAGTTATTTTCCTCGCAACCTGTTAATATGAAATATGGGATAAAATTTGGTATAATCAATTAATTGATGAATTTTCACACATCTATTTTTCCCAATAAAGTTCATTTCTCAAATTTTCATTTGGTCAGTATATTTACATATTTATGGTAATTCATGCAAATAAGTGGAAAATTGTCATAACTTGCCTATGAATAATATTCATTTTGATAATTGATCATTAGTTTTCTAAACAAATCCTTAACCTTTTGACTAGTTTGAATATTAATAATAAGCGCCCTCTTTGAACTATTATTGAAGTGAGAAATAATACACATTCCTTGTATGTTACATACTTGTTGTTCATATAAAAAGTTACATAATTAGGCCTAAGGAAGAAACATATATATAAATAAATATTCAACAGGAAGAAATAGTCTACCCACCCACTATCTCCAAGCAGCAACTCTGATCCATCTGCCCTGTCCTCAAGCTCTTGCTTCAGTGCGAACTCAGAAAAGATCCTGGCATCTTGGCTGCTTCCAGGCCAGCTTGCAACGATACTAGTTATTATCCCAGCATGATCACAGACAACCTGTCAATATGAAATAAAATGTTGGCATTCATTAGACAGATGACTGTGACATGCCTGCCTCGTCACCATGCATCCTTGGGAATGACCCCCCAAAAAAAAAGAAGAAAACAAGCATTCAAATAAATCATTTTTGCTGGTTCATGCTATTATAACCTGCATCATCAACTTTGTGTTGTCACTTTAAAAACTCTGTGATGTGAATCAGTTTAACATAATTAGACAAAATGTTCCATGCCTTTTCTAGTTTCCTTCACCTTTTGTAAACTTTTAGTACACAAATCAACAAAACACAAACTTGTTTCCTACACATAAACTGAATAATTTCATCATGTATTTAAGCCAAATAACAGTATTGGGAAATGCCTCACACACAAATTATGAAAATTATGCTTTCATCACCTACCATGTTAAATAATATATCATAACTTATCTATCAACGTAGTGGATTTGGGCAAAAACTACTTTAAAATTGACTATGTAAACACACATGTGCCCAGCATTTGGGGGCTTGTATGGTCGTACGGCAGACTAGCGGAGCGGGTAAACGAACGGTGAATTTGTGCGCAACGCAACGGTCAGCGTGAATTGAAGTCTAGGCATTGGAATATCATGAATTTTTAATTTTACGATTATAAATATAATTAGATTAATTATCATGGGCCATGGCAAGGATTTTTCTAGGGGACATATCGAATCCCCCCATGTTTTGTCAGAAAAGAAGGGGGACCACCAGGAACAACTAATTATTCACCGGCTGGCATGAATTGGACAACAAAAATTAGTGCTCCCCCTGCTTATTCACTGGCTGGCTGATTCACCGCTAAATATTTTCTCACGACCCCCATGCTCAAGTTCGGATCGTCGCCCTTGGGCCATGGCATTGTTTGACGAGACAAACAGTAGGCCTAGTCTGTAGTCAGTTCTGCCGTAGCTTTTAGACTACTGTCCTGACTACAGACTAGGACTAGATCTAGATCTAGTCTAGATCTACTACTACTAGACCTAGATCTCCTAGTAACAGTAGTAGGAGATCTAGTAGACTAGTAGACCTAGGCCTTGTACTAGTCTAGATCTAGACCTAGAATTATATCTAGACTAGATTATATTTCTACTATTCTAGTCTAAGCTCTAGACTATCTAGACTAGATCTAGATAGCAATCCTGAGAATCTAGAAAAGTCTAGTCTAGACCGAGGATTTCTGTCTCTTTCTTCGTTAGCCTCTGATTTGGGTAGGGTCGGCTCCGCTCCTCTTGACTTTGGAGCCGACCCTACCCAAATCAATCAGAGGCTAACGAACGAAAGAGACAGAAATCTTCGGTCTAGAGGTCTAGACTAGATCTAGATCTAGGACTAGAGTCTAGATCTAGACGGTAGACCTAGATGATTGATAGATCTAGAGACTAGATCTAGAATCTAGGTTCTAGATCTAATAATAGTAATAGTATTACTAGATCTAGAGTCTAGATCTAGACCTACTGTAGATCTAGGTCTAATAATACTTAATAGTCTAGACTAGGCTAGATCTAGATCTAGAAAAAAATCTAGGTCTAGAGTCTAGACTCTAGTTGACTCACTCTAGAATCTAGAATAGGTCTAGATCTAGATTCTAGACCTAATTCAGAATGGTCGTTCTGGATTCTGCATTGTTTTCTTTTTAACTTTCAGTTTCAGGCATGATCAAGTTTGGAATTTAAAGGAACAAAGAGACGAATTCAGAGAGACGAATTCAAAGAATCGAAGCATCGCAGTCGCATTTAAAAGTCAGATAATAAATACAGCACAAATGTACATGCACGGGACTAGTCAAATTAATTGAAGCAAAAAATTGCGAGGCCGTCGAATTTGAAAACATCGGAAATCATCGAACATTTCATGGTAATTGGAAAGTTATAAAGCATATCACATATTGAAATGCCAATAAAGTGAAGAGTATGGATTCAAACTACATGAACATGTTTTATACTTACGATTTTATGGAAAGAAGCGAGAAATAGAGGGATTTCAATCGCACCAAGTGTTGGGACGAGCAGACGATTTCGCAGCTTATTTTGGGCGGTGAAAATTTTCTTGACGATAATCGAGTGAAACTTTTTTGCTCGCAGCGCTGCATCCTGATTGGTTAATACGCCTCAGACCAGGTTTGAGAAATTACAAACCTCCCTCAGAGCAGTCTGTAAATATCGGGTTTGATGACGCATTTAAACCAAGGTTTGATGACAAACCTCCTTTGTGAATCGCAATTTCAGACCAAGGTCTGAACCAAGGTCTGAAACGCGTCATATGACGTACATAAACCTAGGTTTGATGACAAACCTCCTTTGTGAATCGTAATTCAGACCAAGGTCTGAACCAAGGTCTAAAACGCGTCATATGACGTACATAAACCTAGGTTTGTCCACAAACCTCCTTTGTGAATTCGGGCCTATGGGTTGGGGTTTGGGGAAGTGGTGTGGAAAGTGGTGTTCGACGAGGAAGATTCTGAGGCTTGTGAATTTGGTTTTAAGTTCTCTATATTAGTAGAGCTTCTCCCACGTTGCCTTTTGGCAGGATTTTCTGCCCTTTTTCGGTATTGTACAGTTTGAAATTCCATTTCATTCTCGCCCATCATTGATCTTTCCGGCTCAGAGGCGGGAGCCGCCATGATTGGCTTTGGAAAAAATGGCGCGAAATTCAATTAGCGTCCGTATCGTGCAGCTAATTAAGATGGAGTGCTGAAAAGTGTTTTTAAAAGCCCCCAATGTTTGCTTACCTTAAGAGAAACTCCTATTCCAAAAGTGTTCACATAATTTCCCCAAAAAAGATATTCAAAGAACAAAAAAAAAAAAACTCAATTTCCATATGAGAACAAAGTCAAAGATATATTCCAAGAGTAAGGAGAGAGTGCGACCTATCTTGGTGGCAACGTGGCAGCGGCAGCATTGTGGTGACGAGCGGTACAAGAAATATCTATTGCGCTTAACTACTACTAATTAAGGGGGAATACTATAATGGAGGGTTAATCCTACCATAAACTATCGTCTTGGTGCTCTGGCGGTCGTAGAAACTACGGCGACGGAGCTCCGTTTGATGCTGGAAGCTATGTCGTATACGATGTATGACTAAGAGGATTCTCTGGGAACTGGATTAGGCAGGTGTGCTCTTCGTCCACTTATGGTGTCCGTGCTCGCACAAACCAGTTTTTAACACGTAAACCAATGGGTATTTCAGCAAGACTGAACTAATTTCCCGGTAACTGGAATTTTGCCGGAATTTTACCCTCGAACTATTACATGGCTTTGGCATTTTTCGGGAATAGTTAAAACAACGACTGCAATTTCGACCAATCAGATGGCTGGATTTCTTAAGTGAGGTATATAATTTGTACCATTACCCTCGTAGTCGGTTAATATTTGCTTACTAGCATACCGTACGTGTACTGTGTACTGGCGCACAGTACAAACACACTAATATCAGTGCGTCAGCGCTCGGAAGATCCAGAAAAGAAAGTTCTCCAACAGAATGGATAATTTAGTATAGATTATGGAATTTTCAAGATGTCACCATTAGATAAGAATAGTTAATATTATCGAGAGAAAAAAACCAGGCTTCACGAGAACAAATCCTGCAAAACGTTTTTGAAATTTTAGAGGATGCATGTACGTACCATCGTTCTCCCCCGCAAGTTCTGGGTCAGCAAGTAGAGTATACCCTACATGTTGAAAAGCAGCAGAATCGCGCTCTTAAACAGGACTTAACCCTAATAAGGCCGGGGGCCATCATGGCCCCCTCCGCGATTTTCTGATTGTTTGGGAACGCATACGGATGACGCCCTGCCGCTTCATGACTTTATTCTTTCGAGTCTTGCGCATCTTTTAAAACAATTTTTTGAAAATCGGACCTACCGTTACAAAGTCACGTGACCTTTTGTCTTTACATGTCGGCCCGAAAATCGCTCATTTTCGTGATTTGTGTACAAAACATATGGAAATATCATTTTTCCTAAAAAGAGATAAAACATTGGTTATTTGGTCTTGTTTAAAGTTTAGGTGTTTGTTTTGGGGGTCAAAATAGTTAAATTATAGTTAGAAATGAAATAAAACAACAAAAACAATAAAATACATAAGTTAAAAAAACAATGAAATACATAAGAAATTATCAAAACAAGAGATAACATAAGAAATAACCTAGCTTTCCAAATTTTTTTTCGTATTATTATTCCAAATGGTCTAACAAATATATGTAGTGGAAAAGAAAGCTTAAATATGAAGAATATATGATTTATGGGTAAAAATATGAATTTTGGACCTTATTTGCATAATTTACCATAAATATGCAAATGAGTAATTTTTCAAAAAATTGAAATTGCTATAGTATTCTATACACTTCACTTGACATGCATGCAAATTTTCGCGGCGATCGGCCGTTTCACGGCTGAGATCTTAAGGGGGCCATAATGGCCCCCGGCCGTACTAAGAACTCAAATAGCCCGGCCTTATTAGCAGTCCCTCGCAGTCGTCTAAACTTAAACAGGACTTAGACAGGACTTCGCGTTTAACTTGACTTAATCACGACTTCAGAATACGAAAAAGTTAGTCACGACTTCGTGACCAAAGTTAGACGGGACTAATTAGACAGGACTTTATACAACTGTTTAGTTAAACATGAATTAGACACGACTTCAGAATACGGGCCCATGAATGCTGGGGCGTTAAAGACCCTGTCCGAAGTGAAAAATGAAATAGATGAATTATATATCAAAGGAAAGCTGACAAGCCATAGATTACAAAAATACCAATTATATGCTACTTTAGTGCCTGTCAGACGATTAACAGCTCTCCGAAAACCCGAAATCTAAAGCTGTGAAAATCGGGAGTTGTTGACCTAAAAAAAAATTAGTTATCGAATTGATGACATCACCGTATGTGGAGTACGCATATTCACAATGACTTTGCATTAATTAATCACGGCTCATCGTCTCAGCTATATCGGCGAGCATAATTGTGTCGTCACTGTAACTGCGACAAATTTGACCCCTGTTGACCTGTAATTTGGAGAGGTGCGGAAAAAAGCTTTTAATTCGCTTTTGTGCAATGCTGAAAGGGAAAATATTTTGAATTCCTTTATATTTGTATTCTATGTTCATTCAGCTTTCCATAGACAAAAGTTGTATTTTCATCGGATAGGGTCTTTAAGATCAGGGGTTACGTAGAGTCTAGTATTAAAATGGATGTCAAGCTAACACCCATAATTTTGTACATTATATTTAGGCTAATGAATTGTACTTAGGAATTACATTGACTAATAATAGATTTGAAACGCAGCGCAGCTACATTGTATATAGCATGAGATGCATAATTAATTTGATGGCAATTGTTTGTAAAAAGCTTTAAATTAAATCATTATTACGTGCCTTACCTAAATGTGGAGTACGCATATTCACAATGACTTTGCATTAATTAATCACGGCTCATCGTCTCAGCTATATAGGCGAGCATAATTGTGTCGTCACTGTAACTGCGACAAATTTGACCCCTGTTGACCTGTAATTTGGAGAGGTGCGGAAAAAAGCTTTTAATTCGCTTTTGTGCACTGCTGACTTTGACTAATAATAGATTTGAAACGCAGCGCAGCTACATTGTATATAGCATGAAATGCATAATTAATTTGATGGCAATTGTTTGTAAATAGCTTTAAATTAAATCATTATTACGTGCCTTACCTAAAGACTTAGGTAAACAATTTTTGTACAGACATATGTATCGTAATGTACTTAAGTACAGTGTACATGTAGGTGTAGACTGAAATAGAACTAGTAGCCATAATTTAATTTTTTTTTTTACGTCACAAGTTATATATATATATATTTTTTTTGGGGGGGGGTTGAGAGTGTTTCACCCTAAAATATTAAGCAACATACTTTTGAAAATAATATAGAATGAGCTGTTCCACATAAAAAGGTTATTTCTTTTATGTATACATTGTACATAAAATAGCCGGTAAAATTGCTGAAAAGTACATATACTTATTTTCGATACGGTTTCTACCCATTGAGAAATAAGGGTGCAATTGTGGATTTGCATCCACCTACGTGTATTTGGCAGAGGGTGCTGCTATTGTAGCAAAATTGTACCTTTATTTCTTAGTGTGTAATCTATATTCAAGAGTTTGCTGTACAATAGATACAATTAAATTTAAAATTTATTTTCTTGTTTTTTAAATATTGCCATTGAGTGTAAATGTATATTAGGACCAAGGAAAGTTCGAGAGTTCATTGACTATTTACAATGTAAGATACAATTGTATTAAAATTCCTATTTTCTTGTTTTTAAAATATTGCCATTGAGTGTAAATGTGTCAGGACCAAATAAATGTCGAGAGTTCATTGGCTATTTACAATGTAAGATACAATTATATTTAACAAACTTATTTTCTTGTGTTTAAAATATTGCCATTGAGTGCAAATATGTCAGGACCAAAGAAAGTTCAAGAGTTTATTGGCTATTTATTATACGATCAAATTAAATTAAATTTATTTTCTTGTTTTTTAAATATTGCTATGGAGTGTTAATGTATACTAGGACCAAAGAAAGTTCTAGAGTTCATTGGTTATTTACAATGTAAGATACAATTATATTAAACAAACTTATTTTCTTGTCTTTAAAATATTGCCATTGAGTGTAAATGTATATTAGGACCAAAGAAAGTTCAAGAGTTCAATGGATATTTACAATGTAAGATCAAATTAAATTAAACAACCTTATTTTCTTGTTTTAAAAATATTGCAATTGAGTGTAAATGTATATTGGGAACAAAGAAAGTTCGAGAGTTCATTGGCAATAATAAAATTATGTAAAATGCAATTATATTCAATTTATCTTTTTGTTGTTCTACTATCAATAATGAGCGTAATAGAGGATCATAGAAAGTTCTGGAATAATAATTCCATCGTAAGATATAAAAAAAAGTTTAGAATTATTATCTTCTTGTTTTTGTACTATCAAGTGCATTGTGGTCGAATGTATTTGGACCAAATAAACAAAAGGAACTGTATTACTGGTTTGTATTGATTTTTGTTATATTTTTATTTGCTGCTTTTGTATCATGAAGAGGGAAAAGTGTGACATAATACAATAATAAGATCGCCCTTTTTTGTTCTGTATGTAGGCCTATTTTTATCGAAATCTGCAAAAGTTAAACAAAATGATTATTATATTGTTATAACAAATAATTTTATGCCAATCATATTAATATGCTTTATCGGCAAAAAGAGAATATTACTTATATTGGATATTTACATATAGACGGGGAAGTAAGGAAGGACCTACAAGGAGGAGAGAGATATAGGGAGGGGGAAGAGAGAGAAAGTGAGGAAGGAGCTACAAGGAGGGAGAGAGATATAGGGAGGGGAAGAGAGAGAAAGTGAGGAAGGAGCTACAAGGAGGGAGAGAGATATAGGGAGGGGGAAGTGAGGAAGGAGCTACAAAAAGGGAGAGATAAATATAGGGAGGGGGATGAGAGAGAGAGAGAACGTGAGGAAGGACCTATAAGGAGGGAGAGAGGTAAGAGAGATATAGGGAGGGGAAGAGAGAGAAAGTGAGGAAGGAGCTAAAAGGAGGAAGAGGGATATATAGGGAGAGAGAGAAAAAAAAATGAGGAAGGAGCTACAAGAACGGGGAGAGAGAGAGTGAGGAAAGAGCTATAAGGAGGGAGGGGGAGAAAACAAATGAGGAAGGAGCGATATTATAAGGAGGGAGAGAGGTAAGAGAGAAAGGTAAGAGAGATATAGTGGGTGAGAGAGAGAGAGAGAGAGAGAGGGTGAGGAAGGAGCTATAAGGATGGATAGAGACTAGAGAGGTAAAAGAGATATACGGAGGAGGAGGAGGAGGAGGAGAGAGAGAGAGAGAGAAAGTGAGGAAGAAGCTATACGGAGGGATAGAGACTAGAGAGGTAAGAGAGATATAGGGAGGAGAGAGAGAGAGAGAGAAGGGGGAGGGTGCTAATCAATGATGTACGCCCTGAAAAGACATCATGACCTTGTGTTGCATTTGGAGGTCCTGAAAGCTTTAATGTTTTTAATCGGAGATGGCGTTATCATGTTACTGGTCGGCGACTGATTAGTGTGAAATACATGTGTATATCTATCGGCCTTCTGTAATTATTCAAATTTCATACTTAAAAAAACCCCAAAACAAATATGGTCACTCTAAATCACTTAATAAGCATTCCCGAGGCTTACTTGACAAAGCAATAGTAATGTTATACAAATAAATATACTAGACCGTGACGAATGGAAGGTTAGTAGTGGGTCCCTTTCCCCAAACAATTTTTAAAAAGAAATGTATGTGTGTTTTGTTCTGTTATCCACAGTGGCGTAATGAGCAAAAACCTTTGGGAGGGCATACACAAATCTGCATCACCACCAGTTGGTCTAATGGGTAATTGTTTTTTTTTCAGGGGGAGGGGGTGCGGATATTGACGATAACATTGTGATTACATTATCAGGGGTGATTTCAATGTTTGTTTCTCTTGTTACATGGTCGAAGATCCTGCTTAAGCATCATACGTTGCAGCTGCATGGGTATGGTCTGAATATATTCATTTGCGAGCGAGCAAACATTTTAAAGAGGAAAAGACAAAATTCTGATGGCGTTTTAAAATTTAAAATAAGGGCACTCGCCGGAGATGAAAAGGGGCACTTATACGAATAAAAAGAAGAACTTGTCAAAATATAAGGGACACCTCTCAGATTTGAAAAGAGGGAATTATAAGAGGTGAATGGGCACTTATCAGAGGTGGTAATTAACGGGCACTTCTTGTACCTGAAAAGGGGCACTCATCTGAGATGAATAGGGGCACTTGTGAGAATAGAAAGGGGCACTAATTATAAAGGAAAATTGGCACTTGTCGTAGTAAAAGGGGCACCTATGAGATTTCAATAGAGGTATTTATCAGAGGTGTGAGTAGGGGCATATATGTTTATGAGAAGGGGAAGTGGCTCTTATTAAAAAAGGTGTATTTATCCGAAGGAAAAGGGCTATTTATCAGAAAGGAAAAGGGGGCACGTGTCAAAATAAAATGGGGCACTTATCAGAGGTGAGCAGGGGCACTCATCGAAGATAAAAAGGGCCATTATCTAAAGAGGAAGGGGCATTTATTACAAAAGAAAAGGGCACTTTTTAAAGTAAAATTGGCACCTAGCTCTCAGATTTGAATAAGGCAATTATCAGAGTTGGTAAGAGTTGGTAAGAGACACTTATAAGAAAGTGGAACGGGCATCTATTTGAAAGAAGGGGCGCTTATCTGAAGTAAAAAGAGGGCACCTTTCCTATGTAAAAAGGGACACTTCATTTTTTTTTTTGCCTGACTATAAATTTGGAAATGGTCATTTTCCAACAAACGCATAAAAAAGTATAATTTACAAAAAATGAGAAAAAACCCTGGAAAATCTTGTCATTTCAGCAACATATAGTAAATCACTGATGTCGAATTAAAAATAAACAACGTTTTTTTGTTTGTTTTGTTTTTGTTTGTTTTTTCTTATTATTTGTTGCATGTACTCATATATGTATTTTTACTTTCTTGATTCTTTTTTCTTTGGATTGGAGGGTTGTGAGGTTTGTTTCATCAAAAGAAGTTGTTGCCAACAGAGATTGAAATACCTTATTATAACTACCTTACCAAGGGGGCCAAAGGGATTGAGACTTTTTTCACATGATGATGGATGATGTATTAAACGAGTTTTCATGTCAGTTTCTTACACTTAATGTAAAAGGAATAAGAGATAAAAACAAACGGAAAAGAATCTTTAATTGGTGTAAGACCAAATCAGCTGATATGGTATGTTTCCAAGAAACAAATAGTACGCCAGATATAGAGGGCAAATGGCAATTAGAGTGGGGTGGGAAATGTATTTTTAGTCGCGGCACTAACCACGGAAGAGGAGTTCTTGTGTTAATAGATAGTAAGTTAGACATTGACATTTTAGATACTTGTGTAGACAGAAATGGTAGATACGTTTTGATTAAATGTAGTATACAAGGACAGAAGATGCTAGTTGGAAATGTTTATTTCCCCACTGGAAATAACGAAGGAGACCAAATACAATGCTTAAGTGATTTAAGTCAATTGTTATATGTGAATAATACAGAAGGAAATCCAGTAGCACTTGGGGGTGACTTCAATGTTATTAGAGACACGAATTTAGATTATTTTGGACAAGTATGTATAAAAGAAGCAAACAAAATTTAGTAAAACATTAGAAGAGTTCATGGATAGTTATAGATTAAGTGATGTATGGAGAAGTAAAAATAAGGATAAAAAGCAGTACACGTATAAACAACGAAATCCTTTTATGCTTAGATTATTGGATCATATCAGAGAATTTAGAGCAAATAACATCCAAATGTGACATTGTGCCCTCTATAGCCCCTGACCATTCAGCAGTTAATCTGGTATTCCATAATAGGTCATCGACAAAAAATAAAAATAAAAGATCTTATTGGAAGTTTAATAATAGTCTATTAAGTGACAAGGAATACGTTAAGAAGATGAGAGAAGAAATAAAGACTTTAAAAGAGAAACGGTCTGTTGAAATTAAAGATAGGAGAGTACTATGGGATTTCATGAAAATGGAAATAAGGAAGTTTACAATAAAACTATCAAGAAAAAGGGCGGAGGAAAGGAAAGAAAAAATCGGAAAATTTGAAAAAGAGATTAAAGGTTTAGAAGAGGATTTATTGTCGATTAGCAATGGACATCACAAAGATATTTTTGAAAATTTGAAAACTATGAAACAACAGCTAAGTTTACTCCACGATTACATCAATGAAGGGTTGAAAGTACAATCAAGATCCTCTTGGTATGAATGTGGAGAAAAGAATACAGCATTCTTCAAACAGTAATTAATGGAATCAAATATAAAAAAGAGTATAATAAAGAAATTAAATATAAATGGAAATACCAGTTCTAACGAAAAAGAAATTATTGAAGGAATAAAATCATTTTATAGGCAGCTATATAGCAAAATAATTTCTATACAAGATGACACTTTGGACTTCTTTCCTAATAACCTGCCAAAATTGAATAAATATATCACGAGATTCATGTGAGGAAACGATCGTAGAAAGGGAATGCATAGAAATACTAAAAGATATGAAACTTAACAAATCTCCAGGAAATGATGGTTTAAGTGTAGAATTTTATCAGAGATTTTGGTCAGTAATTGGAGATCTAGTTCTTGCATCTTTTAATGAAGCTCTTCAATAAGGGGAATTATCAGCCTCTCAAAGGCAAGCAGTTATTATCTTGATACATAAAGATGGCAAAGATCCGGAGCTTATTAAGAATTACAGACCGATTTCGTTGCTAAACGTAGATTATAAAATCCTATCTAAGATACTTTCAAAGAGAATACAAGAAGTCTTACCTGAAATTGTTGGTTTTGATCAGTTGGGATATGTTAAGGATAGGAACATTGGAGAAGCAATACGAATAATAGACGACATGATCTATTATACTTCTTTTTACAGAGAACACGCTTTTTTGGTAGCCATTGATTTTGAAAAAGCATTTGATTCTGTTTCACATTTATTTTTATATAAGGTTTTATAATCATTTAATTTTGGACCAAGGTTTTGTAAATGGGTTAATATTTTTATACTAAAGCAGAAAGTTGTGTTATAAATGGATACACATCAACAGGTTATTTCAAGGTTGAAAGAGGAGTAAGGCAGGGAGATCCCATCTCTCCATATTTATTTGTTCTGTGTATTGAAATTTTAGCTCATATGATAAGAAATAATCATCAGATAAAAGGAATCAGTTTTGGAAATACAGAAATAAAGCAAGTTCTGTACACAGACGATATAACGCTTTTCATTAAAGATTCGAATGAATTTAAGGAAATTAAACATATTTTTGAATGTTTTTATAAAATATCAGGCTTAAAGTTAAACAAGGACAAGACATTCAGTTTGCCCTTAGGCCCACAATTATCCACTCATACATTTCCGTTTGGGAAGCAAGTTGACATTGTTAAAATACTAGGAATGTATTTTTCAATACACGAAGATATCAAACAACAAATGAATTATACAGAAATATTGAGCAAGATTTAAAAACTTTTTACGTGGTGGAAGCAGCGTGATTTAACATTAATGGGGAAAATTCAATTAATGAAAGTGTATGGCTATTCAAAAATTATACATTTATCATCATTGATGCCAGTTCCAGAATGGGTGTATAGCGAAATTGAAGAAAAAGGTTTTGATTTTTTGTGGAGAAGTAAGGGCAAAATTAAAAAGAGCATCATGTTTTTAGACTATACGCAAGGTGGGCTCAAAATTATGAATTTCCGACTGTTTGTAATAGTCAGGTGGCTTAGCGTCAAAGTTATCGATTATCGTTACTTGCCGGATAAAAGCACCATTTTTGGTACACGGCTTCCTTAGGACCTACTAAACGATATTAGGCTAGGAGCCCCCGGCAAAATGTCAATTTAAGGGTGTGGGGCGGGGCGTCTTTTGGAGCCCCAATTGATTTTATAACATTGATTTGTTGTTGTACAAATGCCAATTTTGGTACAGGGCTTCCTTAGGACTTACTGAACGATATTAGGGTAGGAGCCCCCGGCAAGAATATCATATAAGGATGTGGGGCGGGGCGTCGCCTCGTAGCCCCCAAATAATTTAGAAGGTAATACAACATTTAGTTGTAGTTGTAAATGCCATTTTTGGTACAGGGCTTCCTTATGACCTACTGAACGATATTAGGGTAGGAGCCCCCGGCAAGAAAATCATATAAGGGTGTTGGGCGGGGGCGTCGCTTCATAGCCCCCAAATAATTTAGAAGGTAATATAACATTTATTTGTTGTTGTACAAATGCCATTTTTGGTACAGGGCTTTACCGAACGATAGAAGCCCCGGCAAGAATATCATATAAGGGTGTGGGACAGGGCGTCGCCTCGTAGTCCACAAATAATTTGTAAGGTAATATAACATTGAGTTGTTGTTGTACAACGCCATTTTTGGTACAGGGCTTTATTAGGACCTGCTGAATGGTGGTAGGGTAGGAGCCCCCGGCATAAATATTCATATATCTGTGATTGGGGGCCATGGCGTTTGTACAACAAAAACTCAATGTTACATTACCTTACAAATTAGTTGTGGATTACGAGGCGACGCCCCTGTCCCACACCCTTATATGATATTCTTGCCGGGGGCTCCTACCCTAATATCGTTCAGTAGGTCCTACGGAAGCCCTGTACCAAAAATGGCATTTGTACAACAACAAATCAATGTTATAAAATCATTTGGGGGCTCCAAAAGACGCCCTGCCCCACACCCTTAAATTGAAATTTTTGCCGGGGGCTCCTAGCCTAATATCGTTAAGAAGGTCCTAAGGAAGACCTGTACCAAAAATGGTGCTTTTATCCGGGAAGTAACGATAATTTCACTAAGCCACCTGACTATAAAGGCACAGAGAATAATGTGGATAAAAAGGCTTGTAACAGGAACTCAAGCTATCAAATGGAAACATTACTTTAAATATTTAATGAGAACAATGGGCGGTAATTTAATATTTTATTGCAACTATTGGAGAGATACAGTGAAATTCATGTTACCTTCTTTTTATCAGAATCTTCTGAAAGCATGGATAGATATGAAAGAATATGTTAAAACAGAAGAGAGATACAGAGGGAATGAAATATTGTATAATAATAATTTTATTCATCTAGAAAGTCAAACTTTATTTGAGGAAAATTTGTTATGGGATATGTTAAGGATAGGAACATTGGAGAAGCAATACGAATAATAGACGACATGATCTATTATACTTCTTTTTACAGAGAACACGCTTTTTTGGTAGCCATTGATTTTGAAAAAGCATTTGATTCTGTTTCACATTTATTTTTATATAAGGTTTTATAATCATTTAATTTTGGACCAAGGTTTTGTAAATGGGTTAATATTTTTATACTAAAGCAGAAAGTTGTGTTATAAATGGATACACATCAACAGGTTATTTCAAGGTTGAAAGAGGAGTAAGGCAGGAGATCCCATCTCTCCATATTTATTTGTTCTGTGTATTGAAATTTTAGCTCATATGATAAGAAATAATCATCAGATAAAAGGAATCAGTTTTGGAAATACAGAAATAAAGCAAGTTCTGTACACAGACGATATAACGCTTTTCATTAAAGATTCGAATGAATTTAAGGAAATTAAACATATTTTTGAATGTTTTTATAAAATATCAGGCTTAAAGTTAAACAAGGACAAGACATTCAGTTTGCCCTTAGGCCCACAATTATCCACTCATACATTTCCGTTTGGGAAGCAAGTTGACATTGTTAAAATACTAGGAATGTATTTTTCAATACACGAAGATATCAAACAACAAATGAATTATACAGAAATATTGAGCAAGATTTAAAAACTTTTTACGTGGTGGAAGCAGCGTGATTTAACATTGTTCTCATTAAATATTAAATGTTACCTTCTTTTTATCAGAATCTTCTGAAAGCATGGATAGATATGAAAGAATATGTTAAAACAGAAGAGAGATACAGAGGGAATGAAATATTGTATAATAATAATTTTATTCATCTAGAAAGTCAAACTTTATTTGAGGAAAATTTGTTTAAAAAATATATATATCGACTTCATCACATATGTGATGAACAAGGGTTATTAAAAAAAGATGCATATTTTATTGCCATTGGTTTAAGTAAGGAAGAAATTACAAAAGTCAACAAAATCTATTCAATAATTCCTCACGAATGGAAACGGAATGTTCAGCTTGCAAGAAAGTCCATCCACTATGGCCTTAGTTTAGAATTAATCTTTGCAAAGAAGGTTTTTAAATTTGAAGAAATAACTGCAAAGATGGTGTATAAAAGTCAAATCAAGAAGAATGCAGAAATCAGCTCAGCATTTCATAACTTAATGGAACTTTATAATATTACAACTAAAGAAGTGGAAAAGATTTTTGTTCAACCGAGGTTGTTCACATTAAACAGTAAACTGAGAGAATTTCAGTTTAAACTTTTGCATAGAATAGTTTATACAAACCATCATTTGCATAGATTTAAATTTCGTACAAACGGTTTGTGTTCGTATTGCAATATTTTGGAGGAAACCTATCAACATGTATTTTTTAATGTAATATAATAAAAGATTCTGGGAAAAATGTGCTGATAAACTCAATTTACCAATTCTAAAGAAACTGTCTTGGAAGGAAATTCATATTGGAATAAATGGGAGTAATATGAAAACGGAGCAATTACTAAACCACATTCTGATTTTGATTAAATTGATGATTTTCAATAGTAGAGAGAAGGGGAAGCCTCCAAATGTAAATGAAGTAAAAGATAAATTTCTCGAAAATAGAAAAGAGGAAAACATGGAAAGGGATACTCTTTCAATTCACTTTAAACAATGGGAGACCTTTGAAAGTTTTTTGTGTTATATAGATTAACTTTAAAAAAGCAACTTCCCAGCCCTCTATCCCAGCAGTAGGGGGGGGGGTTTTATGTTTTTTAAAAATCTTTATCTCTCTTTTTGGGGGAGTGTTTTTCTCTTTTCAGAGGTAGTACTGTGTGTATTAAAAAAAAATAAAAATAAACAATATTTTGACAGACTATAATATTTCGTGTACAAGCATTTATTTATTTTTGTTTAATTCAACAGATAAAGTTTTTTTTTTTTTAAGAAGCACAAAATGAACATGAAATTACTAAGTATTTTATTATTATTATTATCACTATTATTGTTTTAAACGAATAAGGAAATGTATGCAATTGATGTTAAGAATGATACTTTTGAATTGTATTTTGATTATTCTGAGTATGATGTAAATTTCATGATTTCGTTTATATGTACTGCCTCTGGTATTGAGAAAATAAAACACCTTATAAATACAAAAAAATACTCTTCATAAAAATAAATTGATTTGACTGATCGAAAATTTATGTATGTTAATACAACCCTATTATAAATTTTTCTATTTTCCTTTCCATATGCTAGGGGCTGCAAATCATATCATACTTATTTAAGTTTTGCAACTCCTTAGAATGAGATAATTTATAGGAAAATGAGTTACATGTAATGATAATAATTACTAAATTTATAAATCATGCCTTTTTGCCAACATATGATTGTGATGTAAAACATTAGAATAACTAGGCGTACATGCACTGGCGTGCTACCCCCCCCCCCCCGAATGAAATTAAACCATGACTTATTTTCAATTCCATGCAAGTGATTTATAAATGTTCGTGATATCACATGATTTTCAACAAAAATGCGCGTTTCTCCATTTCTGTTGCAAACTGACACATTCCCAAATAGCCAGGAAGAGCATATGTTTTTTTATAGTCACTAATGGGCCTTAGTGCTAACAGTAAAACTAGTAAATAACCGTTTATCCAGTTTAGCGAAAAGTCTGGATACCCGGCCTAGAGAAGAGCTTATGCCTGGATTACATTTGGCCCGGGCGCCGTACGATAAATTAGTCTACGATTTTTCGTGCGATTTTGGGGGCATCGTAGGAGGCTACGGGCTACGATGTTTGTGTTTACATTATCTACGAGCATCGTGCCATTTCTTATATTGGCCCTTGCGGGCAGGCCGGGGCATATCCGTACAGAGGCTGCTCGGAGATTGTAGGGAAATCGTGCCATTTCAATGCAGTAGCCGCGTGCAGTCTCCGCAGCCTCCGCACGGAAATCGTACGGAGCCCGTGCAGCTTCCGTGCAAAGGTTGCGCGGAGAAGGCGCGGTGACCGTGCAGCCGCCGTGCCGTTTTGAAGCGTTTTTTGGCCTCCATGTTCACCGAAAAATCGTGCGTTTGCTGCACGATCAGCGCGAGTCCTCCGCGCGATGTCCGTGAGGGGATTGTGCAATGACACCTACGACATGTCTACGGACTACGGGCTTACGATTTTTCAAATTTGTATAACTTTCTTCGAAACAAAATCGTAGAGGCCGCGGAGTCCGTGAATCCGTACGAAAATCTCACGGCCGCCTCCTGCCTCTGTACGGAGGCCGCACGGAAAAGGGGATACGGGCAGGATACGGGCTCCGTAGACTAATCGCAGGCCAAATGTAATCCAGGCATTAGAGAAGACTGCGGCAGCTCTAGGCGGTACGCGGGGGAATGCGCAGTCGCCTGCGCTCAGGGTTTGTTTTGGATGTGGCGATGATTTCCGGAGGGAATATTCCACAGGCGCGGATCCAGGGGGCGAGGCCTTGCCCCGCAAAGAAAAAGAGAGAGAGAGATCGAGAGAGAGAGAGAGAGAGAGAGAAGGAAAAAAGGAAAAGAAGAGATAAAGGGAAGGAAAAAAAGAGGAAGAAGAAAAGAAAAGAAGGGGGATATCAGTTGCATTTTTCCCGCCAACAAGTTGTGGATCGGGGGCAAAGGCCCTTGCTTCTCCCCCTCCCCCGCCCCCAAAAAAGAGAGAAGGGAAAGGGAAAGAGGAAAGCATAAAGGGGAGAAAAAGAGGAGGAATAAAAGAAAAGGGAGAAAAGAAGGGGAGATCAGTTGCGATTAATCCCGCCAACAACATCTGGACCGGGGGGCGGGGCGAAAGGCCCTTTATGCCTCCCCCTATATAAAACCTATAAAAAAGAGAGAAGGAAGGGAAGGGAAAGGGAAAGGGGGAAGGAAAGGTAAGGAAAGAAAGAGAGAAAGAAGATAGGTAGGGGAGATCAGTTGCGATTTTTCCCGCCAATAAGGTGTGGATCGGGAGGGGGGCCACTGGTGTACTGATGGTGGGGGTAGCCAATTAGTGTCCTGCCAGTGTCACAATAAAATTCAAACGTGGTTCATTTCTAATTCGATACCGGTGATTTACAAATGTTGCTGAAATGACATAATTATCCGAGATTTTTCCTCACTTTTTAGTAAATTATACTTTTTTATGCCTTTGTTGGAAAATTACAAATTCCTAAATTTACAGTGAGGCAAAAAATATGCTTATTTAGAGGCCTACATGGCAGGACCCGTAGAACGGCGGGGCCCCGGGGCCTCAAGCTCTGCCTCCCCTTTTTTGGAAAAAGTATACTAAACAGGCGCGGATCTACGGGGGGTTAGGGGGTTTACTCCCCTTTGGCCGCCAAAAAAAATTTAAAAATAAAAAAATAACAGAAAGAACGCACTGGAGAGAAACCTTTCAAGTCCAAATATTGTGAGAAGATGTTCAACTCATCTGGTTACTTAACCAAACACATGATAACTCTGGATATTACTGTCTATTGAACTGTTACTTGATTTAAAAAGACGTTATCATGCACTGCTTTTTATGGTCTCCAATGTGTTAGTAGATGCCAGGAAAACATCACTTACGGGCCAGGGGGTTCAAAATGGCCCCCAAAAAAAAAAAAAAAAAAAAATAGCCTCGCCGCTACGCGGCTCGTGGACGAAGATCTGCATCGTCATTGGGTCAAACTATTTAAACTGTTACTTGATTAAAAAAGACGTTAATTATCATGCACTGCTTTTTATGGTTTCCATTGTGTTAGTACTAGCAGATGTCAGGAAAACATCACTTACGGGGGTTCAAAATAGCCCCCAAAAATCGCCTCGCCGCTACGCGGCTCGTGGACGAAGATCTGCATCGTCATTGGGTCAATCAGTTTTAACTGATACTTGATTTAAAAAGACGTTAATTATCATGCACTGCTTTTATGGTCTCCATTGTGTTAGTAGAGATGTCAGGAAAACATCATTTACGGGGGTTCAAAATAGCTCCCCCAAAAAAATCGCCTCGCCGCTACGCGGCTCGTGGACGATGCTTTGCATCGTCATTGGGTCAAACTATTTAAACTGTTACATGATTAAAAAAGACGTTATTATCATGCACTGCTTTTATGGTCTCCATTGTGTTAGTAGAGATGCCAGGAAAACATCACTTACGGGGTTCAAAATAGCCCCAAAAAAAAAAAAAAATCGCCTCGCCGCTACGCGGCTCGTGGACGAAGATCTGCATCGTCATTGGGTCAAACAGTTTTAACTGATACTTGATTTAAAAAGACGTTAATTATCATGTACTGCTTTTTATGGTCTCCATTGTGTTAGTACTAGCAGATGCCAGGAAAACATCACTTACGGGGGTTTAAAATAGCTCCCCCAAAAAAAATCGCCTCGCCGCTACGCGGCTCGTGGAGGATGCTCTGCATCGTCATTGGGCCGAACTGTTTAAACTGTTACTTGATTTAAAGATAAAGTTGAGTTCTGGTCATGCGATTGCATTGTGAAAGAAACGGTGTGGAATCAATCAGAAAAGGTTGATCATCAAGCATATAAGTATTGGTGTGTACTGCAAGGTTCTGGAATCATCAAAATGATAAGAAATTTGGCCCAGTCTTGGTAAAGTTACAAGCACTGTACACAGAAATATGTATATGGGACTACAGGAACATGTGGCATAAAAATCTGTCCCGATTTTTATGCTGTTACATGCCATATTTAGAATATTAAGGCATTTGAAGAGCCATGCTTTTCAGGGAACATTTGTTATCTGATGTTCTTCCACACCTGCATTATAACAATGATAACGCTCACAGATTATTTTTCACCTCTTCCCAGAACTCAACCTTCTCTTTAAAAGGACGTTATCGTGCACTGCTTTAAGGTCTCCATTGTGTTAGCAGATGCCAGGAAAACATCACTTACGGGCCGGGGGGTTCAAAATAGCCCCCCAAAATCGCCTCGCCGCTTGGCGGCTCGTGAACGATGCTGTGCATCGTCATTTGATCACCCCCTCCCCCTCTTAGCAAGAAGATAGATCAGTCCCTGCTTAAGAGAAATAGGAAGAAAGAGAGAAAGAAAGAAAGAATAATGACCTGCCAGTGTCACAAAATAATGAGGTATCAAAATATGCTCATCTGACCGTGATTAAATGCCCAAAACCCCTGAGCTTCTGGGGGCTTCGCCCCCTGGACCCCACGCCAATTAGTGTCCTGCCAGTGTCACAAATAAGGTATCAAAATATGCTCATCCAGGAGCTTCCAGGGGCTCTGCCCTCTGGACCCCACCTAGGGCCCTAAGGCGGGCCCCTGGATACTCATTTGACCGTAATGTATTGCCTAAAACCCCTGAGCTTCCGGGGGCTACGCTCCCTGGACCCCACCCCAATTAGTGACCTGCCAGAGTCACAAATAGGTTATCAAAATATGCTAAAACGGGCCCCTAGATGCTCATCTGACGGTAATTTAATGCCTAAACCCCCTGAACTACCGGTGGCTCTGCCCCCTCGACCCCACCAGGGGCCCTAAGGCGGCCCCTGAATGCTTATCTGACCGTTATCAAATGCCTAAAACCCCTGAGCTTCTGGGGGCTTCGCCCCCTGGACCCCACGCCAATTAGTGTCCTGCCAGTGTCACAAATAAGGTATCAAAATATGCTCATCTGATGGTAATTAAACCCCTAAAACCCCTGAGCTTCCAGGGGCTCTGCCCCCTGGATCCAACCAATGGCCCTAAGTCAGGCCCCTGGATACTCATCTGACAGTAATTTATTGCCTAAAACTCCTGAGCTTCCGGGGGCTCCGCCCCCTGGACCCCACGCCAATTAGTGACCTGCCAGTGTCATGAATACGGTATCAAAATATGCTCCATAATGCTAAATATATTACTCATTGCGGATGTAGTATCGAAAATAATATCGCTAGTGATATGCTCATTATGCCACTGCGTACATGAATTGTATAATTATCATGAATATAAAAAAATGTGATTAAAAAATTTACACAAAAAAGAAACAGAGGAAGACGATGGAATTAATCTTATAATGCATTTTTAAAAAAGCAAAACATTTTGTTTGAATTTCCACAGCCACCATTTTCATCGCAATATGGAAAGGGAAATGACGAAAACGCACGTATGACGATTTAACACGCGTGGATTGAACCAAATGGCCCGTATTACGAGGAATGTTATTATGAGGGACGCCGTACAGGGAAAACGTGGGCCCCTCTAATTAGTGTCAACATAAAAGGGGCAATGATCAGAGATGTTGTTGTTGGTGGTGGTGGTTTTTATGGAGATGAAAAGAGGGACTTAATTATTACAAAGTTAAAAGGGGCATCTCTCATATTTGAATGAGGGCACTCACCGGAGATGAAAAGGGGCACTTATACGAATAAAAAGAGGAACTTGTCAAAATATGAGGGACACGTACTCTCAGATTTGAAAAGAGGGAATTATAAAAGGTAAATGGGCACTTATCAGAGGTGATAAGGGGCACTTCTTGTACCTGAAAAAGGGCACTCACCTGAGATGAATATGGGCACTTGTGAGAATAGAAAGAGGCACTTATTATAAAGGAAAATTGGCACTTGTCGTAGGAAAAGGGGCACCTATGAGATTTGAATAGAGGTATTTATCAGAGGTGTGAGTAGGGGCATTTATGAGAAGGGGAAATGGCTCTTATTATAAAAAAGGGGGTATTTATCCGAAGGAAAAATGCTATTTATTAGAATGAAAAAAGGGGGCACGTGTCAAATAAAATGGGGCACTTATTAGAGGTAGAAGGGGCACTCATGGAAGATAAAAAGGGGCTCTTATCTGAAGTGGAAGGGACACTTATTACAAAAGAAAAGGGCATTTTTTAAAAGTAAAATGGGCACCTCTCAGATTCAGTGAATGGGGCAATTATCAGAGTTGGTAAGAGGCACTTATATTTATAAGAAAGTGAAACGGGCACCTATTTGAAAAAGGGGCGCTTATCTGAAGTAAAAGAGGACACCTTTCATATATAAAAAGGGGCACTTTAGGTCTTTTTGACTGACTACAAATTTGGAAATTGGTCATTTTCCAACAAACGCATACAAAAGTACAATTTACAAAAAAATGAGGAAAAAAAATCTTGTCATTTCAGCAACATACAGTAAATCACTGATATCGAATAAGAAATAAACCACGTTTTAATTTATTTTTTTTTTTTGGGGCAACCCTTTGACCCAAGCCCCCTCATCAGTACGCCAGTCGTTATCCAAATCAAAGTCTTCTCTTCCACACAGGCACGTAGCCACGGGGCACGTGCCCCAAAAATCCAAGA
>CP137684.1:7310111-7328340 GCA_037976565.1 Mesocentrotus franciscanus
AGGCAGTGTGTTGTGTGCGTGCCGACTATTCACATGTGCGTTGTGTATTGCGGCTGTGTATACTCCGCTAGCTGTGTGTTTGATCCAGAGATATCTCTATGGTTTGATCAGGGATCTACTACATGGTTTGATGTAGTCAGCAGGTCCATAAACGCTAGTTTATCCAGGATCAAGAACCTCACAAAAGCACAATTGAAAGCCTGATTTTAGATCGTAATATCTCGTTTAAAAAAGCTCTAAATGTCTCATTTTTTTCTGAGTGGTTAGATAAAGAACATTCGATATGAAAATCCAAACAAATGTTTTTACTCATACCGATTTTCATATATCTGATTAATTTGACCGGACACCGAAAATTTCATTCTTTTATATCAAAAAGCTGAAATAGGAACTACAGGGAAAGTCATATGATCAAACTGATCAAACCTGATGGCAGGGCTGCCAACCTTTGGAAAGAGTTTGGAGTGAGACAATGCGAGGGAGCGGAGCGACCAAGCCAGCGGCGCAGATGGTGGAAGGGTGTCCCCTTCCACGGTAGGGAGCTTTTACAATTTTGCAATTGAAATGGTGCAATCTGGTGCATACTTTAACCCTGATTCCACAAATACATAAGGCAGGATTCAAATAGGTTAATTGATTTCATGAAGTACACTGACCTTGAAAAATACAAACTTCCACATTTGTAAGTGCATTATTCCAAATCAACTTTCTTTATAAGCTTAGCAGTTGAACCTCAACCTATGATTATCTGTAACAAAATGGACAAATCCTCACTCAACAGGAACATGCATACTGAAAATAATAAATAGATATATAATATATAAAAATAATATAAAACTTAATAAATAGATATATAATGAATATATAACAAATACTAAAAATAAATAAATCATTCTTCAAAATAAGTATACCTCTCATCCAGTTAATCTTGAGATAAGGCTGGACTGCTGCTTCCCAAGATGATACTAGAACAAGTGATCATTATGATGTCTGTCCATACTGGGTGTCATTCATTCTTCAAAATAAGTATACCTCTCATCCAGTTAATCTTGAGATAATTTGCATTTCAGGATGACCTTACTCTCTGCTGGTAGCTCAAACTTAAAGCAAGGCTGGGCTGCAGCTTCCCAAGATGATACTAGAACAAGTGATCATTATGATGTCTGTCCATACTGGGTGTCAATTAGCAAAGCCATTTACTTTTTCCTCTCATCCAGTTAGTCTAGTGGGATTTGTTGTAACTGGAGGTTGCGCCCGCGATGCCCTCAGTACCTCTGCTGGTGGTTCAAACCTGCAACGGGGCCCGATGCTGCCATCTTGATTGTCATGATGGAGCTGAGCGTACCATTTAAGTGGAGGGCATTCCTGGTGTCTGTCTTGTTTAGACCGATGGACGAAAAAACCTCTCAGCATCAGCATTGCTGTGGGGAAGACAGAGCACCAGCTGAGCCACCTTCGCGAGCCTCAAGAACCTCGGCTGCCCAGTTACCTCGTTCTTCAGCGAAGAAAGGTGGACCCAGAGCTTGTCAATTCTAAGAAATTCAGCTTCTGCATCTGTAGAAGTAAACTCCTTCCACTGCCTGGAAGACACCTCATCCATCATCTGATAGTCCGTAAACTCTTCTTGCACCTTGTCCTGATCTTGTGGACTATTAAACGGCAGTAGATGCTGGAACCTAAAATAAAAAAGAAATGAAACGCAAAAATCTCAGATCTGAAGTAACAATATCACCTCAAGATTCAAATCATAGACTGATTTGATTAAAAATTAAAGACTAAGACAGGCATCTCTGCATTTTTATATGGCAATATTGACATACCTGTCAATGAAGAAGAGCACATCATCAATTGACGCTTCCATCTTCTGGTGCCAGTCAACGAAGGTAGCATGTTGTAGGACCGGCTCATCAAGGGGGAGACGTGAGAGGGCGTATGAAACTGCCTCACAGAAGAAGCTCCTTACACCACCAAGGAACTTTTTAACCTGCGTTTCACTGATGTCGCCACCTTCCAACAGTCGGTTTAATGTCCCGCGAGTAGTAAACCCAATAGTGAGCTTGCTGTCTGCATTGACAATAAGTAAGCAATGAACTTTTCTTTAGCACTATTTGCAATTGAATAATTCCACGCACATTATACAAAATATTTATTTTGTGTTACAATGATCATTTAATTTCAATGTATCTCAGTTAGAATTGCAATGGTCCTTCATTGTGATGAAATAACAGTCATGTTGAGTTTAGAAGGTTAGCCATTTATGTGCATGTTTGTAAGTGTACATCATGACAGAAAACAAGGTACATACCAGGCAGCTGGTTCTCCTCTGCTTTGTACTGGATGTCTGACACTCTGATGTCCTTGATTTTCTCAGGTTTCATGAACTTGCTCATAAGCTTCCGGATGTACAAATGCATCTGTGGATTATAATACAAAATTAATCTCAATATATACAACAACAATAATAATAATAATAATAATATAGTACTTATATTAGCGCATTATATTCATGATCTCTATGCGCTTTACAAATGAATTATTTATTACATAAAAATTGAACGAATAATACAATATTATTCTACATTATACTAAATATTATGCTACATTATACTATACATTAAATCTATATTGCATTGCATTCTACTTAATATCACGTGAAATTAGATTACATTACATATCATTACATGATGTCTTACTATTGAATTAAACTACATTACGCTACAACAATCATATGAAAAAAGATAAGTCTTGATAGATGTTTTGAAATAATGTGTACTTATAAATCTTTGACTGCCTTCTAAGTTTTTATATGTATTCATGTGAACAAAATTGAGAAAGTTTTAATTTATTGTTTATTTTCAGATAAATTGCAGCCTACACACCTGTTTGTGCAAAAGATGTACGGAGAAGCATTGCCGTTGGAGCAGAAGGTTGAAATCGGTGAATGTTGGCAAAGTTGCCTGGTAAAACATAAGGTGAAGCTCCGTCATTGGGTTGGAGAATAGTTCTTGTAGCCGCTTGAAGCGAGCCTGGCTGTCATCTGCCAAAAGATAACAAATAGTGTTATGGCTGTATGAAATCACTTTAAAGAAGAAAAATAAAAATAATATATGTAGCATTAATATTATAAAGGTGGATTATTATTATTTTCATTCGACCTTAAAAATATGTACATACAAAGTAAAAGATATAAAATAGAGGAAGATAAGTCAGAGTGGTATGTGGGTCAGGATTCACAAAAGGGAAGTTCTTCCCTGTTGCCCGTAGGCATGTAAACCCTCAATAAATTATGATTGATAGTGTTAAACGTTAATACATGTATATATATATATATATATATTTCATCTGTACCAACATATAGAAGAAAAATATACATGTATGATGGTTGATAAATTTTAATGTACTCACTGTTCGATTTGAAGTAGCTTGCCAGTGAAGTGTAGAGTTTCAAGGTCCGATTAACTGCCTTTTCAAGACTCAGCCATCTTGTTTGAACATAGTTTACAACCGCCATGTACTGGGTGTCGCAAAACTGGCAAAATTCTGGTGGAGAAAATAGGAGATTCAAAATTACTAGGATTTTGCTTGTTGATAATATGTTGTTTTGATACGTACCTTGCTCTTATATTAACTTATTGTTTCAAGAGTGTTTATATTTTATAGATATTGTATTTTTATCTTGTTTTGTATCTTTAAATTTCTTTTACTTGATTGTGGAAAATAAAATGAACTGAACTAAAAATATAGTTTTGGAGAATTCTGTCTCTAGCTTACCCTCAAGTCCAGCCTTCCTCTTCATGCTTCCTTGAACCAATAGGCCAGATCTACTGCCATATCTTCCACTTCAAATTTTGTCACCTGCAACATAGCAATGAGTAGAAATTAATTCATATTCATCTAATGATTCATGTGTGTTCAATCTTAATCATTGTCACATGATACATTCATGCCATTGCAATAAAACCTAAAGTTGTTTAATTTGTTTGCAAATGTTTATTACTGTAACTTATAAAAGAGCAAACAAAATTGAATGAAACTATTGTATTATAGATATAATTTAGATGATATGTTTACACATGCCACACACCTTTATATGAAGTCAAATAAAAACAAATAATTACCTTTGCATAGGCATTTCCAGCCGCATGTGCGTTGTTATGGACCATGTGAGCTGGACAGCCATGGACGTA
The DNA here is from genome assembly GCA_037976565.1 of Mesocentrotus franciscanus. Lineage (NCBI taxonomy): Eukaryota > Metazoa > Echinodermata > Echinoidea > Camarodonta > Strongylocentrotidae > Mesocentrotus > Mesocentrotus franciscanus. Next base: position 7,314,299 of record CP137684.1, read on the forward strand.
AACATCGGGGTTAACGTGCAGCACTCTGGATTTAATGGAATTCCTCACTCCCATGTTGACACTTGCATTGTCAAGAGACAGGGCAATACAATTACGCCAAGGAATCTCCTCCTTTGAGAACACCTCGTCCATCTTACTGAAAATGGTTTGTGCTGTCGCAGCAGCTGAGCCACTTGTTGTGCACATGTCCAGAAATCGGTACACTACTCCTTGATTAATGTCAAAAAGCTTGACAGTCAAAGGGTTCATCTTTTCCAAGCCTGAAATAAGACAAAAGAAAAGTTTTATTAGTTGTATGAGTTTCAGGATTGAATAATAATCTACTATACTTGTAAATTTTCTTTTGAGTATGGCTGTCGGTGGATTTGCTTTCAGGAAAAATATCTATTTGAATCGTATTTTACAACAATCACTTATTTGGTCGTTGAAAGTATATCAAAATATGTCTTTTAACGTGAGAATAATAATTGTCGATGTCAATGTTTTTTTTTTTAAATATTAAATGAAGGCTTTCATTTTGATTCTATGGTGTTTTATATCACTTCAAATCTTAAATTTATATAATGTGTAAGGTTACCAGTGTCATTTGAACCATCTGTCGACAGGAGAACGGCTGCTCGTAGCTGCTTCACCAGCTGCTGATGGAAATATGGAGCCAGTGCCCGTTAACAATGCACGTAGTCTTGGTCCGCGCCGATCGGTATCCTGCGGCCGTGGGGGAGTCTGGAAAGCACTCTTTCATAAGTGGGCTCAAGTGATCCGAGAAGGCCAGCGGTACGTTGTGCTCCACCAATGACATGGCCATTTTGATTTCTGCTCTGCGGATCTGGAAAGATAGATATATATATATATATATTAGACACTATCAGTGCAATGAGATAAAACTTCTTCAAAGTGCATAACATTTTGGGAAACTGCAATCAACCACTTATCACTTATCACAATAAACCACTTTTATTTCATTTATATTTCTGCATATTTATTTTATAAGGCATCAAACCATTTAAAACCAATTGAGTGTGGAAAAATTTGTGCTCTCCATTTGATGGACGCCCCCAACTGACAAGACTCAAAATTTCTCGGGATTATTAGGATTAATTTATGTCCATGAACAATAATTGATGCAAGAATGAATAAAAATATCATCAATCATATATTATTTGATACTTGCCTTGGTCTCTGCGCTCGACATTTCCTTGATGCTATGTGTGAAAAGAGCTATACTTGGGTAGTTTTCTGAAGAGTCTCCCTATCTTTGTGCCCCTTACTGCTGATGTGGCGCTTGATGTCACTTAGGCCTTGATGCCTACAGGAACCCTCCTGATTGCAGACATTGCATCTGAAATGACCTGCCGTGGCCCCCATCGTTATAAATGGCCATATAATCGTCCACTCACGTTTGAATGACGATTTGTAGGTGGCCGCACCTTCCGTTGGACCCGGTCACCTTGGCCTTCTTGACAGGAACGACCGCCTGAGGCTGAACGTTGATGCCATCATCACCAGAGTCGCTGTCAGTATCTATGTCCATCGGCATCTGCATCATCTCTTCTAGATTCGGGTCTCGCTTACTTGTGACATCCAATGATCTACGTGAAATAAAGTATTCCAGGTATCAGGTATTGTTTAGTCCTTTTTTATTGTCAATTAGTCGTGTTACTTGCTCCCCCGCCCCAACTAAAATCTCCTCCAGCCCCCCATCTACTATGATCTAGTCTAAGCCGACCTTGATTTAATAAATCAACAAGTTTTTAACCTGCTGAAGGGCCAAGAGAAGGCTATGCTGACCCCTGACTCTAACTCATCATATAAAAGAGAAAACTAAAGGGTCGAGTTTGAGGGCACTTAATAAAAAATTTAGAAGACCAGTGGCAGTGGCGTAATGGGCCAAACAAAAATTGAGGGGCAAAACATGGTGTACTGTATGTGGCAAAATTTCTTTAAAATCCCGAGCGAGCGAGCAAAATTTTGATCTTTTCAAAATGAAAATTTAATTTTGGGTTAGTCTAGATCTAAGATAGAGTCTAGATCTAAGACTAATCTAACAACAAGTTAGATGTTGGTATAAAATTCAGAAAATGACTTCTTAATTCTTAATTATCTCACCCTTTTTCCTTTCCTTTTCTTTCTTTTTCCCCTTTTTTCCTTTTTTTTAATTGGTTTTGGAACTTTTTGTTGTTTTTGTGTGGAATGACCCCCAGCCTCCCATCTGTGAAGAAGACCTTACAAATTACGGTCTACCACAAAATTTTCTACTTGTCGGACTAAGCAGACACTTTGTACTAGATCCCATCATATTGACTGTAAAACTTAAAAAGCACTAATTAAATTGTCAATTATGCACTAAAATTGAGTTTAAGATACCAATTCACGAAATTATAGGCTCTTGAATACGCCCCAGATACACAGATAAATAAAATACTTTAACATCTAACGCAGATCGTAAGACAAGAGTTTAAACTCACCTGTACCGGCTGAAGCCTGACGACTTTATCCGATCGCAAACACTGTGAGCCACGCACCCGGGCCGGCCGGGCGCTGCGATATGTACAGCGATGACAGGCCATGGCATCGACACTCGCTTGTTTAATAGTGTCGCGCACAAAAACCCCGCGTCATAGTAAAGTGACGACGTCACTCCTCGCACACGCAGGATAAGCCAATCGCAATTCACTATCTTGTCTTTGCGCGGCAAACCGAAACCAATTTGCATTAATGGTTTAGCTTTGCGCACGTGTGGTTAAAAAAATGTTGAAACTTTCGGCAGGGATATTGAATATCCGATGTAATAGACATTTTTTTTTTTTTAGTTTCTATTTTCGGGGTTCAGCGTGAGAGATCCTATGATCAGCGTGAGAGCTTGAGAATGGGTTGAATTGCGTGAGACTCACGCAGATTGCGTGAGAGTTGGCAGCCCTGTGATGGTTTTGAAATATATTTGGTATATGGGTACGGTCAGCATCCACCAGAATCTGATGCATGTTCACTAAACGCTGTAGGTTCTTCGCTTCAGAAATGGCTACTCCACGCACGCGCACTGGCGCGGCATGACGTCGAAATGCTTGTCATGTCTGCTATGTCGCCCGGGTTTTTGGAGATAAAAAATAGAAAGGCAGTTACTCGGTCGGTTGGGCTTATGAAACCACTTACGTACCCGTAAATATACTCTTATGTATTAATTAAAGTATCAGTCGTCTTCAAGTTGTAAAATACATATCTCCTGTACGGTTTTAGCACCAGTGATGATAAATATAATTACCCTCCCGAATTTGTTCTGTCCCGTTAGTTCAAAACGGTGTCGGTGAATGTATGTTTTGCTGCATGCTGATAGTAGCTAGTGAAGCCTCGGAGGCTCGGTTGAGTTACGTTTTTACAGACATGCTTCAATCATATATGATCATTTACGCCTTGGTGCTCATACTCTCCCTTCATCCACCTCTCTTACTCTGTCTCTTTGTGTTTCTCTCTCTACCCCCCCTCTCTCTCTCTGTCCCCCTTTATGTCTCTCTCTTCTTTCCTCCTCTATGGACATTTCTCATACTTTACAAAAAATTAGCAAATTTTGCATTTCAACATTACACCCTGTCCTGAAAGCACTCTAAACCATAACCCCATTTGAACTGAATTTCAGAGCAACTTTGTTGTGAATTGCAATCACAAAGGTGAAACAAGTAAAACAAGTCGCACATTCATATGAAATCAAACAAAACATTTTATTTCAAAAGCATAAAACTTGATAAAAGCTCAGACTTACATGGCACCATGTTCATGATAAGATACATGTGTACCATCAGTGGCGGATCCAGGGGGGCCCAGGCCCCTCCCTGGCACTCAAGGGGTGTAAAAAATGTGCTCCCTACCCCTACTGAGCGGAAAATCGACCGATACGATTTTCCAATTTTCAATGGCAAAAAAATGTTGTGCTCACTACCCCCTCCACTGAGCGGAAAATCAAAATCGACCGCACGATTTTCAAATTTTCGCACAGTGGGCCCCTTTTTGGGCCCCATCTCTTGCCCCCGGCTGGATCCGCCCCTGTGTACCATTTATAAGTATTTCTTCCCAGCAAGATTAAACAGCAATTCAGACCTAGCTGGCCTTATGCATGTTGATAAATACATATACATATATGAGATGAAATGAAGATGGGCAAATCCCAATACAACAAAACTGCTTACAACAGAGTATCTTTTAACAATTATTTGAAACTGCATTTATCTATTTATTTCATTATTTGAGAATCTTCATTCAGGATAAACCTGATCAGCAAAGCTGTTTTTCATCATGGTCCTGATTGAAATACACCACAATGAATGTATGTAAACATTAAAATACATTTCAAAGGTTTAAAATAAAAAAGTTCATGACACACATGTATACAAATATTCATACATAGTAGTTAAAAAATACAAGGCATTTGGATAATGACACTTGTAAATTGTAAATATACGTATAAACAAGATAGAACAATTTAGATAAGGATCAATAAAAATAAATCTGTACCATATCAATTAGCAAGAGAAAAAAGATTAGTAGAACGAGAGATAAAGTCAAAGAGATGTATGGATGGTGAATACAATAAGAAGTATATTTATGGAGAGTACTAAAAATATGTAAGGACGCCCATGGAATATATTTGGCAATTCAATTGGTATGCTTAAATATAATATAATTATAAATTCATGATAAGTTTTCTCCTTATATGTATGTATTGCTTAAAAGTTAAAACACTCTATATTTGGCTTCGGTTGAACAACAAATGTATCAGAATTTCTAGTATTATAAGAACATGCCTATAAAATAAATATTCAAATTCATTGCACAATCTATCAGGGGCAAGACCGTAAATACATCCATGTATGCTAATGAGGCGAGGAAGTAATCATGCCTTAGCTCAAACATTTGCCATTCAGAAAAAACGTCACATGTGCGGTTAGAGTAATCAAATTTATTTGTAACTATTCCTGCTGTCCGTTTTTTGGAGTTTAAGTATTTATTCCGTTTTTGGAAGAACAGTTTCCCAAACTGAACAATCGTAATCAATGCAAGATTGTATAGTTGTCTTATATAAGGTCTTCAATAAATTACTATTTACAGTGTACAGTTGAGCAAAAGCTTCTTAATGCGTGTACTTTAGACGAAAGTAATTAACATAAATGTTCAATGTGAATATCCCATGTAAGGTGCAAATCTACATCAACTCCAACTTCCAAGATATCTCACATTACATACTTGTTTTTAATATATTTCCATCTAGATTAATTTTGAGTTCACCCTTTTGTTTTGAGTTGCACGTCGAAATAAGCATGACATTTGTTTATGAAAATTTATTTTTAAACAATTTTTATAATATCAATTATTAATATCATCAATACAAGTTTGTAATATTTAAGCATTGCTTATTATCCAACTTTATAAACGATGTTATGCATGTAATATTTCAAGGAACAAACATTACAAACAATATAAATAATATGTACATGTACAGGTACTAGAAATTCTATTCTGTGGCAAGTTATCACACATTGAAGCCTCGACACATGTCACACATTTCAGTTCAGAATATTGTGATTTTTGTCTTTTGCTTAAATTTAAAACATTTGAAAAAAGTGTGTAATTCATATGTTGAACTTTACTTCTGTACTTCAGACGACAGGCATTAGAAATACAGTCATGATTTGTAATGGAAGGATATTTGCTGTGTATCAAATTGGCTATTTCAACATAAGTGGGTATATGTTGTTGATGATCTATCGCATATATTGCACATGGTACACATGTAGATGGTCCACACCAAGTTACTCTAGCTGCTGACGTTGATAAAGAAGCCCTTGATGATAAAGCATTGGATGGTGAAGCCGTTGATGATGATGATAGAGCTGTCGATGATGATGTAGCCGTTGATGATGGAGATGACGTCGATGACGTCGATGATGGAGCCGTTGATGATGGAGCCGTAAATGATGGAGCCGTTGACGACTGAGCTGTTTATAACAATGAAGTTGTAATAGCCTGCTCGTACATCCTGGAAGACAAAAACACTTCTGTTGAAAACGAGCTGTCGATGACATTTGCATCCAGTCTGCGAATAATCGAGTCTCCGAAAAATGCACCATGGCGTTTCGATGAAAGGGGTAACCTAAGTGAGGAAACAAATAATTTACGAGATTAAATGTTGGAGTAGAAGAAACACTTTTGAGAATTATGGCAAATAAAAACTCTCGAAAACAATTTGAGTGATTCTTTTTAATACATTTAGATGCCATTGTCGATACATGTACATGTATATTTTAAGCAATAGAAAATTTTGCCCTAAAACGCTTCTTTTTAAGAAATTCAATAATCACAAATATTGAGTAGCTACATGTATGAATTTTAAATAGCTCCTACTCCAATGGCAGATGCTTCAATTATATATATATTTAAACCAAATCCATGACCTTGTGTCAATCTTTTTTATATAGTTCTCCAATTTCCTTTTAGCATTTTCGCTCTTGCCTCTTATTAGTGCCTACAAGTGACAAGTTCAACTTATGTTTCACAACCTTGGTAGATGAAAGGCTGAGTAAACAAAAGAGTAAACTGCCTCTCAAGGTTTTTTAAAACCTCTAATGAATCCACTGAGCTATTAAATAAGCTCTATTCATTGAAATTCATCTAACAAAAGAGCAGTGGTGAACCATGGGTGAACAACAATTTACTTTAAAATTGTTCAAAATATAGTCAAGGGCTATGGTGTGCTGTACTCACATGATCAGTCTGCTGATGCATTTTCTTTGCTGGAGAAGAAGTCAACAGAGGGCCTTTCCTGTTAGAACATAACATAAAGAAAGAGAAGTTTTGACAAAGATATGTACATATATTTTACAAAAATACACATGTAGGCAATTGATGTAGGCTTTTTTTGTATAGAACTTCATAACATTAAACTACCTGTTGTTTTACCTGTCATCATCATCATCGATATACAGGATTGAGGTAATCCTGTAGATCCCCCGGTCGTCTTCCAAGATAATTGACAGCTTGCGACTTATGTGAAATTCAGTTATGTATTCATGGGGCTATGTTCAGCCATGGGAATAAATAAACAAAATGTGTTACTAACTTCCTATATATATAAACTTACCTAGGGTTCGTTTCGCCGCCACTATTTCCCACTTGAGCTGCATTGATGCAATCCTTTGATCCTCATGCCTGAAATGAAAGGTTATAGAAAGAATATTTGTATTTGTTTGTTTAAATTCAGAACATTTTAGTGAGATATTTGTATATTGTAATCCCATCAAAAACAACACATAACCATGGGGTTTTGATCACATCCCCAGATCACACTTCCTATCAATTAAACTACATGTATGTTTTGGGGGGTATTTGTGATGAAGGATTTTCAGCCTGCAAAAGAGACACACCAACTTTTTAACTAAGTATTGGGAGCCCAAAATTTGAGTGCAAAATTACAAAATGCTCTTTCACTATCTAAGGCATAGTTGAAATAAGTGTACCACTACATGTACAGTATGTAGCTTTATGATTATGAAGATTGCAATCAATTGAATCTCAAAATATCAAATGGAAGTGTGAAATACTGGATTCTGATTGCTAGGAAGCTTTGAGGTGGATTCTTTCTGCAATAGCACTGTCCAGATCTAGTAGAATCTAATTTTTTCCTGTTCCTAAAAGATTCTACTGCCATGGTCTTTTTCTAAAAAAAGAGATCAAAACATGATGGACCAATCCTGTATCTGTATGTTCGATTGACCCAACCCTAGACGCATGTATCCAACCATAATAACTCACAAACGCTGCTGAAAGTTAACATCTACGACACGCTACAGAACAGTGGGGGCACGTAACCCTCCCTCTCCCATAAAAATGTGGAATGAGGTGGAAATTCATGGAAAGGTTTGGGGAAATTTGTAGCAACTAAATGAGTTAAAATACAGCAAAATATGTTCCACTTATAACATTTAAAATCACAAATTTTGTCGAACGTTTGTTTCAGACATAGTCTAGTCAGTGGTGGTGATGCCATTGAAAACTAAAACAAAACACTGCTGAGCTGAGGCCGTGGCTGTGCGCAGAATTAGGATTTACATATTTGACAAGCAGTAAATGACATGGTCATGGCGGTGGCATTCCCAGGACTGGCAGGTTACGTTTTGTTTGAATTTAAATTTTGATAGGATTTTATTCATGACTAGTTATAGAGTATGCAAAACAATAAGTAATGTGATATACGATGCCCGAGTGTAGTTAGTGCCGGGGCCAGCGCCGCGCCAGCATCCCGCCCGCGCCAGGGCTCGCGATCGCGGCAGCTGGAAGGCAAGGCCCTGGCTTCTCTGTGCCGCGCCGAGCAGCTGCATTATGATTAGGAAGCAAGACACGCCAGCGCCAGCCCTGAGCAGGCGGGCGGAAAGACAACTATGCGAGACCGAGAGTGAGTCGGCGTATAGATCTAGCGACGACGTCTAACTCAAACTAAGTAAGGAAGGGGGCAGAAACTAGACTTCCATTGGATTCCAAGACTTTCATCTAATTGACACGGAATTCACAACTAAGTTAATTCCGTGAGCGGGGTTATCATAGAAAAATTAAACTCGACAATAATACTACTCTAGTCTTTTTCTACTTACAATTACAATGTTGTTAGCAGATATTTTGCAACATCATCATCATCATGCATCGTCGTTGCTCTTCATCTGCATTTCTTCCCGCAACTTTGTCCATAATTCCATAGTTTTCTCTTGCAGTCGAATCCGTGTGAACGATTGTTTTACTTTGGTGTCAATACTTGACATGAGCCCTGACGAGACATCTTGGCAAATTCGTAATTTACAAATATATTCGATGATTTCGGACTGCATGCGATCAATGAGGAATTGTACTAGTAGTAGACTAGACTGAAGTATGCGCGCACGCACGCACACGGTATATCTAACAATGTGATTACTTTGAATTTAGAGGGCGCTATATTCACTTTTGAAATCGAACCGTTGACGAAAAATAAATTGAAAACATCGGGACGGATTTTTACGATTCGCTATTTTAATTAACTAATTACATTAAGAGTGAATCAGTTTAGGATTAAATATTTCCAACATAGGTTGCTAATGGAACAAACTTCATTATGAAAACAAATTTGGTTCTAAAGCTCACGGCCCCATTTTCTGGGTTCCCACTACTCAACCTTCTCTTTAATGATAGTCCAGTGATCTCGAGGCAGTGATCTCGAGGCAGCAGACAGCAATAAATTGTGTAAATATAATTTGCCTTTGCCAGGAGTCTTGGGCGGAGCCCCAGGAAGTTCTTGAATAAAATTAAAAAAAAGGAAATTCAAAATAGTCCGTTACGAGCGATAGAAATTGTAATTTCTTCCTTGAAAGTCACATAGCCCCTTTCATTTCATTCTAGAAATAACTTCTCTTTCTCTCTTAAAGACAATTTTATATAACTTCCGTTTTCGTATTGTTGCACTTTCGTGCGCAGACTTCTTAGGCACATAATATGTCAAGCCAACTCAGTCGGAAATGTAATCTGTAGGCCTATAAGTGTAAATTTAAGTTTCATGTTCTTCCTTTTTTTTCTTTCTTTCTTTCTCTCTCTCCCTCTCTCTCTCTGTCTCTGGGGTTGCGAGTAGGAAACTTATAAATCACGTGACCAATGGATTGCGTGTCATGTACGTCACGTGACAATAACAGATAAAACTTTAGAGGAGATAATATTATAGCCTATGATGGCCTAGGCCGCGTCTGGCGCTGGATCTGAAAGCTGGAAGAGGTGAGGAACATAATTAGTACATTCTTGGATCTATTTGACTAGACATGAATGATGTTTGAGTGTAGCCGAAACTCTATCAATATTTCTATTACAAAGATTCATTGAAATTCACGTTGTTGTACAAACTTGAAGGCCTATCGCTTTAATTCCATTTGCATATTGTTTTTGGCATTGCAGGGCAGAGCCAAGGTTAGGCTAGCTCTAGCTCTAGGCAGCCGCTATCCGTGGGTATAATGCTAGCGTATAGGTGAGCCAGTTACTGGCTTGTCACCGGCTGTAGTGGCCATGCGCATTCACCGTACGGCAGTCGTCCGATGCCGCGCTGCCCCGCTAGCTGGAGCTGGAGCTCGAAATAGGGCTGGGTGCGGTATCGGTACTACTACTACTAATTAAGTTGTTACAGACTCTATGATTATCTAGTATCTATTCTAGGCATGCAATGCCAGTGTTAGTCTAATTTGTCTAATGTTGTTAGTAATGTTAGTGTTACTGCAGTCCTGACTCTTGTTACAAATCCTTCTAAAGACAGTTCTAGTCTACTCCGAGTCCTAGACCGAAAGCTTCAGTCTCTGATATCGACGGTTGTTCCGCTGAGATTGCATCTGGCAACAAATGTCAGTTTTATTAAAGAATGACCCATACCAGATGGTTATTTCTGTCTAGTCTACTCCTAGCTTATGAAGTTATGGGTAAAAGTAGACAGAAATATCAGTGGTAGCTAGCCTGTGTAGCTGTACACAGCTGTGCATGTGTGGCTTTTTTTATATGGGGAGGGGGGTCCGAACACTTTGGGTCACGAAGAGAGAGAGAGAGAGAATGAAAGAAAAAGGAAGAACATGAAACTTAAAGGGCAATCCCATATCCCACCCTTGTAATATTAATTAGTTGATTTGTATGAAAGCAGAAAAATAAACAGAATGGCAAAAGTTGGAAATGAATCGGACCAATAAGGCAATAATATATGAAGTTATGAATGATTGAAATATGAGATCACTAAGTCTACGCGAATCTAAAATAGGTAATTGGTCAGTGGCCTTTGTGACGTACACTGTAGGACGTGGATAACTCTCCCTTTTGCCGTGTACAAAAATATCACTATTCATTTCTGTTTTTCTCGTAAGTTCCTTCTCCCTTGGGGCAATACTCAAAATATATTATAGATAGCATATTATTACAGGTCCGCTAAAAAGAATAGACCCTCCTGAGCCATGATTTTTTGACAAATTTAAATTTCAGTCATGTTATGTGTTGGAACAGATGGGATAGTAGTCCGGCACTATAGTCTACGTACATCACATTGACAATACCGTTTCAGCCAATTTGAAGTGCCCATATGTAAAGTGATTACTAAGTACTTTCTAAAATTCATAACTTTCTTATACTTAGTCAGATTTAATTGAAACTTTCATCAGTTTGCTTCTCTGAATTTTCTGCATTCTTTTAGAGTAGTTGTCTATTTGGGTTGGATTTCCTTTAAATTTACACTTACAGATTATACATTTCCGATGGGTTGGGGGTTGCGCGTAGGAAACTTATAAATCACGTGACCAATGGATTGCGTGTCGTGTACGTCACGTGACAATAACAGATAAAACTTTAGAGGATTGGTTGCCTAGGCCGCGTCTGGCGCTGGATCTGAAAGCTGGAAGAGGTGACAAACATAATTACGTTCTTAGATCTCTTTAACTAGAAATGAATGATGTTTGAGTGTAGCCGAAACTCTATCAATATTTCTATTTCAAAGGGACTTGGTAACATTGTTCAGATGAGAGAAAATTGTGCTAAGGTAGTGACTTCAAAGCTAGATGTACAATTAAAGATAATTTGAAAGTTTGAGTGAAAACAGACCATTATTACCGTAATGATAAAATTGGGATAAACTGTTCTGATCGATTCCTGAATTTTCCGAACTACCGGTAAATTATTATAATTTAATCAAACTTTAGGTGAATTTAAATCGTCACAAAGCAATGAATTGGCTCTATATACCATTCCAAACATTTAAGTGTTGAAAGATTTTTAAAAGCCTGTTTTATGTCTTATTTTTATGGATAACAGTGCGAAAAATTACGGAATGTGAAGAATTTACTGTTAGAGAGTGTTGCAGAGTGATGCCTTCAAGGAAAACCATAAATATCTTTGTGGTTTGAGAATTTTTTCAAGATTTAAAATTTTTTTTTGCATGTTAGAGGGTTAGTATGATAAGTTAGTACGACGATAGAAGGAATACAATAAGTAAATTTCATTAAAAAATTACATTTTTTTCATCAAACTTCAACAATGTTACCGGTTCACTTTAAGCTTCAATTCAATTCAATTCGTATTTATTTCATTTCCAACAGAAAGATAAACAAAGGCATTACAGATATTATTACAGAAAGTAAATCTTGATAGGTATACAAATTTTAATTTCTGAGGAAATGGGGATCTACTAAAAAGCAGTGCTTGTAGTTTGTGGATCCCCCAGAAAGAAAAAAAATAATTGTTTCAAATTGGGCCTACGAAGACCTGGAAAACACCAAACAATATTACAGAATGACAATCACAAAATGACAAGGGCAAGGATAAAAGAAGAAGAAAACGGGGGGAAAAGGAAGAAGGAAGTAGCAGGACAAATCATGACCGAAGAAGAGGTACCCTAGTTATATTGGTGATTCTGGGAAGGTAAGATCATAAGAACAAATAAATATTAAATTAATCGAGCAGATGATGAAGACCTAAATGAAAATTTAAGATGATTACCAGCCTGCCCAGCTTTTGTCAGATTATTATTGTATATTACTATAACATTTGAGCAAAAATATTTTTAGTTTTTCTTGAAAGAATTTATGGATGGACTATTTTTGATATCTTCCCTTAAACAATTCCAAAATCTAGGACCATCATACATAAATGATTTCTTTGCTAATAAAGTTCTAAAGAGAGGTAGGTGAAATTGTTAGACCGTCTAGTTGGGTAATCATGAAATGAACGATTTAGGGGGAACATATGGCAAATATATGTGGAAGGGTCTTTCTACTGTAGTTATACATAAATTGTCCTAAGTGAAATAGATACAGGTCATTTGTTTTTAATAGTCTGCTAGTAACAATGAACGGGTCTGTGTGTGAGAGAAATGCAGAATTGTAGATAATACGGAGAGACTAATCTTTTGTAATAAAATAAGTCTATTTAGGTCTAATAGAGTTTGCTGCGTATTGCCCCAAGCAAATATCCCACAATTCAGATACCGGCAGGCGCGTATGCGGCGGGGAGGGGTTGTTTAGAGGTTAACACCCCTCAATTTTTTTATGTGTGTATTTCGAGCAAAACTCCCCCCTCAGTTTTTTTCAAGTGAAAAAAAGAGAAAAAAATTGTTTTTATTCGCTAAAGAAAGAAAAAAAAAACTGACCTTACCACCCCCCACTGAACAAAATATCGGTCGGTATAATTTTCCAATTCGGGACCAAAAAAAATTGCTCTCTGTACAGGGGATGACCTTTGCGATTTTCATGCTATCTGGGACTTGTCCATTAAATAATGATAGATTAAGATTGTGTACTAAGGAATTAACACTTGAAGATATTACACCTTTAAAATAAAATTATTAATATCATCATAGCCAGGACTATTTTTGTTTTTCAAATTAGACACAATATCAATGATATCTTCTTTAACTATGGGAGTGAGAAAATAGTATTGGGGTTAGGTGTGCCTAAGTATTTAGAAAATATTTGGTTGAAGGAGGAATACATTCAGCTAAGTTTACCCCTTTAGAGGAAAAATAGTTGTTAAAAGTATTGGCTACAATTTCAGGATCTTCGACAATTTCATCGTTATGCCTAATTTTAGCTATATCTGATTTGTTATTGGATAAGTTCATTGCTTGTTTAAAAATCTTCCATATGTTTTGAATATCATTCTTATATAAAGTTAACTGGTTCGTAAAGTAACTTTTCTTTGCTAAACGTATTGTTTTAGTTCATTTTTTTATATCTGGTGTATCTAGCCTTTGCTTGTTTAGTGCCTTTCATTTTAAATTTATAGTAAAGTTGTTTTTTCTGTTAATTGAACGTAAAAGTGATTTAGAAATTCATGGAAGTCTCAGTGCTTTCTGTAAGTAGTTCCTTTGTCTTTAACTTTAGGAATGTGAATATCTAATTGATTATTGAATATGTTAAGGAAATTATAAGATAAATTTACGTCATTAGTATCGTAAACACAAGACCAGTCAGCAGAGTCTAAAGAAACGCCATGACTGGCAATGTTTCAATGGTTAGGTCTCC
>CP137684.1:7328840-7356076 GCA_037976565.1 Mesocentrotus franciscanus
ATGAAGTGCCTCAAAAAGTAAAAGTCTTTGAGTGACCGGTTTTACCATACTCATTTTCCCCAATAGACTGTAGTGTTATAAAAACCGTTGGGAAAACGGTTTTTGAAATTTCGATTTCCAATCATAAATATCTTGATAGTGCAGACGGGCGATCGGCTTGACTGACCTAAAGGCTTATAATTATGATTGCAGCATGAGTTAAATCAGGATTTTGTTTAGATCTGAGACAAAGATACCCAATCCCTTCAGGCGCGGATCCAGGATTTCTTAGACGGGGGCACAATTTTTCTCCCGCAAATTTGAAAATCGCGCTGGCCGAAAATTCGCTCAAGGGGTAGTGAGCACACTTTTTTTGGAACCCGAAAATTGGAAAATTTGAAAAATCGCGCCGGCCGGCCGGCTGGGGATCCGCCAATGCCCTTTAAAGTTATTTAGTTAAGGTTATTTAGTAAATCTTTTTTCTTTCCCCGGCATCCAGTGACCGATTTCAAATCTTACTGTTGTTTTTTATTCACTGTATCTTGATCTTGTCTTCGCCGAATAAAATAATAATAATAGTCATAATAATAATAATAATAATAATAAAGATAATAATATTAGTAATAATAATAAAATAATAATGATAATAGTGAGGCCATTAAAAAAAATCATGTTAAGCGTCCACGCCCGCTTCCTTTTTGGAGGCCGCCTGCTTTTTTCAATTTTTTTTTTTAAATGAAAAACATGAAAAACATATTGCTAAACTGATCTTTTCCTGAATTTTAAAAAAAAATAAAACGTAAATGCTGGCGGCCATCTTGAAAAAAAGCCCGACTCGCTGACTGGACGTCAGGAAAAATGTACCGAGCGGCCATTTTCAAGAAGAAGAAAAAAAGAAAAAAAGGGCCTCCTCCTTCCCATTTTTCAAAAAGGCAGGACGCTAAACATGTTTTTTTTTAATGGCCTAATAGGCCTACTGGTAGTAATAGTAATAAAAGTAATAATTATAATAGTAATAATTATAATAACAGTATTAATAATATAACGGTAACAATAATAAATATAATAATAATAATAATGATATTAATAATAATAATAATAATAATAAAATTAAAAATAATGATAATGAATTTAAAAAAACTCTCTTCCATATTATGTCCAATGTACATAGCAGGATTGTGAATGAACAAAAATGACAGCAAATTCCCGAAGTAGTTTTATTAGAAACCGTTCACCTATAAATTTAACTCGGTTTAAGGTCATATCTCACATTCGGGAGCAATGATAAAATGCCAACGAAAATAATTTGGGCACAAACCCAAGCAATAAAACACTACTGTGTCTGTCTCTCAAGAAATAAAATCTCTAAAAAGATAACCTTCGAGGTATATTTCTTCAATGTGCATTTACAAAATAAATGCAGAATATATATGTCTCTTCTAGTTCACTAAAATACCTTGCACAAAACACTTTTTATGTGCTTCTAAAGCTGTAATTAATATATTTACTCAAAATAAAATAAAATTTTATTCAAATTGTAATTCTATTACAAAAGGTTAAGTGGTACAAACATGTAAAACGGTGATGTTAATATAAGACGCACCAATATAAGGCGTAACAAAAAAGATGTTGTATTGCCCTTTGCAACCGACCCAAAAATCTTGAAATATACGGTCGGCTTTTTTTTTTTAAGGGTCTAATGAATAAAAAATATCTATTAAAGCATTCAAAATTGAGAAATATCAGCCCAAAGAGGGAGAAGAGAAAACAATATTTAAAAAAAACAAGATTTTCAAACGACCGACCCATGTTTTGGCACCTAAATACAACATTGTTATTTTCTTTCTACGGACTCTTTACTTTCTACGACTCTCTTGGAAATAG
Source organism: Mesocentrotus franciscanus (assembly GCA_037976565.1). Lineage (NCBI taxonomy): Eukaryota > Metazoa > Echinodermata > Echinoidea > Camarodonta > Strongylocentrotidae > Mesocentrotus > Mesocentrotus franciscanus. Next base: position 7,330,704 of record CP137684.1, read on the forward strand.
ACTTTTTTTAGAAATGAAAGTGAGAGAATAATGGTACACACCATTTTCATTTCTCAAAATTATATATAGGCAGTATGCATAGTATCTTGAAAGACATATTGAAAGATAATGCTGGTTTAGTTTGAAAGACAAAAACACACTGATATACCTGTATTTGTATGGTACATAAACATAGCATGAAATACAACAAGAGCTATTAGACTGCGTGCAATTGACAATAATGCCTCCACCCTCCATACAATTCTCACTTCCGCACATTCAACCAGAAGCTTATTAATATAAGTGATGTGAAATTGTATAACAATACATACTTCATCCTAGTTTGGTTTGACTCGCTTAAACGTAATTGTTATTACGGAAACAACATATTTGTTTGTATTTTTAACACTTTTATAACACTGTGACCTTTACACCCAAGCTTACACCCAAAATCTAATCACTTCATCATTGTATGTTCACACATGCCTGACCCACGTTTCGTTAAAATCCGTTCAATGATTCTCGAGTTATCATGGTAACGAAAAGCAGGACAGAGGGACGGAAAATAATGCTCTTGTGAAGTACTGTAGTTAAAGGGATTATAGGCACCAGAATAATCTATGTCTCTTATGAAGTACTGGAATGGGCGAGGATTTAAATATTGGCATCAAAAAAATCCCGTTACATGACTTCAAATAATGTCTCTTATGAATTAAGTACTGTAATTGGTAAATATATTTTCCCTTTTATGACGTCAAATACTGTATCTTATGAAATACTGTAGTTGAAGGGATTATAACTTTATTAAGCACACAAATACTCTTCCCTCTAATGACGTCAAATAATCAGCGTGTCCACACACAAAACAATTCATCCCGAAACTCTATAACGATACGTCGTATAAAGAATCATCGTATAAATTCCAGGGTGTCCACACACAAGAAACGTCGTATAAAGAATCATCGTATAAATTCCAGGGTGTCCACACACACAAGAAAGTTATCCCAAAACTCTACAGCGAAATGTCGTATAGGTGCGCAGTTTGATACTGCGGTCATGAAATGGAAGCGGAAATGAGAGGTCAGGTCTCCTTTCGCGCGCGATCCGACGTTAAGCCCCGCCCAGTTAGACTAGTTCCGTCCACACACAAAATTTCCGTGATTAAGCGTGATTAGGCGTGATTAGTTATTGAGTTCTAGTTCGAAACGATGCCCAAACCTGCGTTTCGTTATACGACGTATCGTTAGTAAGGGTCCACACACACAATTTCATCATATAACTATCGCGAAACCGTATAACTATCGCGAAACGGTATAACTAATCACGCCTAATCACGGAAAATGTTGTGGACAGGGGGAATGTCTCTTATGAAGTAATGTAATTGTTAACAATACTTTTCCCTTTTATGACGTCAAATAATGTGTCTCATGAAGTATTGGAATTGGCGAGGGTTATTGGCATAAAAAATTATCTCCTGTTACATGACGTCAAATAATGTCTCTTATGAAGTACTGGAATTGGTGAGGGTTATTGGCATAAAAAATAATCTCCTGTTACATGACGTCAAATAATGTCTTTTATTAGGTACTGTAATTGGTAAAAATACTTTTACCTCTTATGACGTCAAATAATGTCTCTTATGAAATACTGTAGTTGAAGGGATTATAAGCACACAAAAAATACTCTTCCCTCTGATGACGTCAAATAATGTCTCCTATGAAGTATTGTGATTGGCGAGGGTTATTGGCATAAAAATACTCTCCCATTACATGAGGTCAAATAATGTCTCTTATGAAGTACTGTTGTTGAAGGGATTATAGGCACAAAAATAATCTTCCCTTTTAAAAATGACATCAAATAATGTCTCTTACATGATTTACATGATTGATGGAGGGCCCCATGGAGAACAGTATTAATACTGATGAGGCTCTTATGACAAAAATATACATATCATTCGTTTGTGTAATATCATAATGCTACATCACATACAGTAGTTGAATTCAATTTGAAAGCCCAAAATGAAATCAAATGCACTGTACATATATTTGTATGTAAGACAACACGATATAAGATTAGAGCCCTTTGCGAGGTAGAATTATAGCGATTATTTCTACAACTTTAAAATTGTATGTATACATTACAAGAATCTCTCGTCTATTAAACATTGACCCCACCACTATTACACAGGAACCTATGTAATTCAGGTAGGGTATCACGACCCCGATTTCGTTTTCTCTGTTTAAACTCTGTCAGAGCCTTGCAGCTCTGCATGATAGGTTAAGGTATTGGATTGCAGCTGTACTCTTCATCATCTTACGTAATAGTGTAAACAAACTCTGCCTGAAAGGAAATGAGAAGTCGGAAATACATATTCTACTTGTTTTAAGATATTTTCATGTCCAAAGTCACTCATAATTTAGATGAAGACCAAAATGAAAGTTTGAAACAAAGCAAAATGACCCAGAATTGGCGATATAACAACAATTTTAACTCTGAAAACTAGCACTCTTTCTCCCTTCCTCGATCATCTCTCCCTCTATCATGCATGCTTATCTCTAGCTCTCTCTATCACGCCGGCAAAGGGGATTACATTGCACAGCCCTTGTGTTTACTATAGGCTTAAAGGCATTGTTTAACAATGCCAAATCTGAGATGCATGGCCCTACGTGTTATCAGCGTCTTGTGATATGGTGTAATATTGAAGCCCTAAAAAAATTGCGTTTCAAAATGATCACGAAGTGCCTCAAAAAAGTAAAAATCTTTGAGTGACCGGTTTTACCATACTCATTTTCCCCAATAGACTGTAGTGTTAATTATAAAAACCGTTGGGAAAACGGTTTTTGAAATTTAGAATTCCGATCATAAATATCTTGATAATCAGACAGGCGATCGGCTTGTAAACGTCATGGGATTCCTGACTGACCTAAAGGTTTATAATTAGGATTGCAGCATGAGCTAAATCCAGGATTTTGTTTAGAACCTGAGACAAAGATACCCAATCCCTTTAAGAGGCTTACTGCAATCTCAGGAGTCTCTAGATCTAAATCTCTAGAAGTGGTGAAAGTCAAATCGGGTTTCAATTTTAAACAAGAGATTTTCGTAATGACAATCTAGTGTTCATCATAAGCAAGACACAAAAAGGATTCCATAAAAAAAGTTTAAGTACATGTTCCAAAAATCAAATTTGAATACAAAAGATATCATGTATAAGTACCGGTAGTTATTAGTATAGTACCATAATATAAAACCATATAATAATAAAGAGGTAGACCCAACAGCTCTCAAGAACATCATAAACTAGATGGAACTCTGCCATAGAGCAATTTTACAAACCAAAATGGAAGCAATTTTTAAAAATCAAGTTTGATTGTATCCATCTGTTGGTTCTTATGATAACGCGTTCACAAGCTATTTATAGGCATACATAATGAGCCCCATGACCTATGACCTTTGACCTCACGACCCTAAAATCTAATCATTTCATTGGCTCTGCAAGATATACATATACATGTCTTGAGTTTGATGGTAATCTGTCTATCGATTCTCATGATAATGCAATCACAAGCTTTTTTTTAATACATGATGAGCCCCACGACTTTTGACCTTTGACCTCATGACCCTAAAATCAGTTCATTGGCTCTGCAAAATACATACATGACCCAAGTTTGGCAGTAATCCATCAATCGGTTCTTGAGATACCGTGATCACGAGCTACTTTTGCATACATAATGAGCCCTTTGACCTTTGACCTCGTGACCCCAAAATCTAATCAGTTCATTAGCTCTGCAAGATACATACATGACCCAAGTTTGGCTGTAATCCATCAATCGGTTCTTGAGATAATGCGATCACGAACGGGACGTACGGACACACGGACGGACGACCAGAAAACATAAAATCCCACACAAATTACACAAATCTCTTTAGTCGTAAAGCACACTTGAATACAAATTGTTGCACATACTTTTTTGCATGACGATAAAATTAAAAAGTGAGAGAATGGTTCGTATCCTGACAAAGGTATAGTACTGTTTTTGAGCAAATTGCAAAAATGTTCACAAGAATAGAAAGTGAAGGCAAACCTCACCTGTATTAAGAAAGGTTCATATTACAGATTTGTAGAAAGACAAAAAGATAGAAATACTCATTATCATTACATTACGCTAAACTACAGAGATAGAAAGACACCCGTTTACAGATTAGTTGAAAGACAACATGATAGAAATACTCATAACATTAAGCTGAACTACAGAGCAATCACACTTTCAGGATGAATCCTGGTGGTGTTATTTTTTGTGGAGTTTAACATACGTTATTCGAATTGCAGATTCCTATTTGATATGACCCTTTTCTGTGAAATTTCTTGCTCTTTTCAAAATGACCAAACAAAAAGTTGTATCATATCCCCGAATTGACAACATTTGGTCTAGATCCACACTACCGTATGAGTAAAAAAAAAGTTTACACTTACAAAATTGTCATTTATTTTAAAAGTCAGCTATGATCGAAAGGTTATAATACATGTTTTGAAAGAGAGTTATATCCTGAATCGTTTGGTGTCATTTTTGTGTGGTACGTGTTCACGTATGAACAGGAGGCATTGTTTGCGAGAGTGCAAAAATCGACTTGCGCAAAAGTATTAAAGTGAGAGAATGAATTGAATGTATCAAATGAGATGCATTGCATATGCTTTTTTTTAGAAGCAAAGTCACGCACACACATAAGGAACACACACACACACTCACATAGCACATTTAGATGCAGACTGACCGAGTCCTTTGGGAGAAACAATTCATTGTGATGTTAATGCACCAAACTTTCATTATGGCATTATGATTGAATTTAAATTCCATTTTGATATTAAATGGGAAATTTGTGATTTTACAGAAATGTTCATTACGTAATAATGACTGGGCTGCGTGTATTTTCATTTATCTGAGTGTGCGAGTGCGCGAAAGTGTGTCTGTGTGTGTGCGTGAGTGCGTGTGTGGGTGCTATTTGGATCTGCAAAGACCGAATTAATACCCAAATCCCAATTGTTTTATTCAAACATCACATAGGCATCTCTTTGGCACAAGTCGATTTTTGCACTCTCTTAAACAATGTCTCCTGCTCATCCAGCGTGACCACATACCACACAAAAATTATACCAAATGATTTGGGATGAAACACTCTTTCATGAGATGTATAATAATTTACTGTTCATAAATGATTTTTAAAAATAATTAGCAATTTTCTAAGTGTAACCTTTTTTTTGACTCACACTGTACACTCACAAAAATTCCATGTACATTTCCCAGATTAGCCAACAGTTGGTCGGTTTGGAGACATTTTGGATTTGGTTTCACCGAAAAGTACTCTCTAAATTTATTTGCCCTTTTGACAGAAGTGCTGGGGTCTAAGTGGAAGCTACGCGTATGTGACATGCTGTTCATCTTCTGATAGGGTTACCCAAGGCTTCCACACGTTCCCATGGAGTTTGGGGTTACTCTGAGGGTCGATGGGCTGATTCCTAGGCTCCACGGCTGATCGACGGTACTCCTTGAGTCTAGCCGTCATAGCCTCAACAATATCTGGGAAGGAAAATGATGAGGGTTGAACCGATCGATATCACCACTTATGCCAAACGATCTTTGAATGTTAGGTTTTGCATGGTGGTTTAAATAACATTCATTATTTTTGCAGTTTCACCATGTTTGTAGTCCTGAAAAAGGACTGTTGGGCAGTGCAAATATACTCAACATCATCATCATGATCATCATCATCATCATCACCATCATCAACACCACCATCAACATCATCATCCTCACCATCAGCAACATCACCATCATCAACACCACCATCAACATCATCAACATCATCATGATCATCCTCACCATCATCATCACCATCACCATCACCATCATCAACATCACCATCAACATCACCATCAACATCATCATCATCATCCTCACCATCATCAACATCAACATCATCCTCACCACCATCAACATCACCATCATCATCACCATCACTATCCTCATCAACATCACCATCATCAACATTTTCATCATCAACATCGTCATCATCAACATCATCATCATGATCATCCTCACCATCATCAACATCATCATCCTCATCATCCTCACTATCCCCATCATCACCATCATCATCACCATCATTATCATCATCAACAACATCATCATCATCAACATCATCATGATGATCATCCTCACCATCAACATCAACATCCTCATCAACATCACCATTATCATCATCATCCTATCATCATCATCAACATCAGCATTGAGATCGTCATCATGAAAATCATCCTCACCATCAACATCAACATCGTCATCAACATCACCATCATCCTCACTATCATCATCATCATCAACATCAACATTGAGATCGTCATCATGAAAATAATCATCACCATCAACACTATTACCCATCATATATATTCACCTTGGTTCCAGTCTGCTATATTATTATATTCGCAGGGATCGTCACGGATGTTGTACAGACAAGGCTTCTTGTGATTGTAGTCACAATTGGTGGAGGCATTGGCTGGCTTGGAGTGACATCGTACCCTAAACGAGTTAGGAACGTACTCTGTCTCGTTGGAAGTTGCTCCTAAAACAAATAAATGAAAGAGACGATTTATATAAAAGTTATACTTGTTTTTCTAATGCCCATTTCGTCTACCATCCATTAAGCCTAATAATCATTTGATGGTTATTATTATTCATGATTAAATTATTATGAGACCATATGGATAGTAGACAAAGTGGGCATTAGACAAACTGGGAATTAGACCGACTGGCAATTAGACCAAATGAGCGATAGACCAAATGGGTAGTAGACTTATTAGAGATTAGCCTAAATGTCATTAGACCAAATGATAAGTAGACGAAATGATTATGGGACCATGTGGACATTAGACAGAATAGGTGTAGACCATATGAGAACTAGCCTCTTGTTGATGGCCCTGTCGCTGTTGGAGGGCCTCTTAACAAGTGATCTGAATTTCTTATGTTTTTCATTGTTTGGCGAATATTCGGACCCAACTGAAGTTCGGTGAAAATCATCCAATCAGAGAGAGCTACTATGACGTAATATCTACCGCTCTGTGCAGATTTCCTCCGTGAGAGTGAGACTGGTCGGGGCTTTGGGCAATGGCTGCGGTGGTTACATTATTCACGTATACATGCATAATTCAGTAGGAAATCGGGTCTCATGAATATATAATTCAGATCACTTGTTAAGAGGCAGTATTCTGTATTAAGCACTAAATAAAACCAGATGTATTGTTATAACCTTACAAAGTTATCAGATATATGAAAACACCAGATGTTGTTGGTAACGATGGGACAAAATAGCTTGGACTTGCCCCTTTCTGATAAGGTTTTGTGTAGGGTTGACATTTTGTTGTTGTTGTTGAAATAAACGAAAGTGAAATTCATCAAATAAATGAATTTAAATGAGAGAAAATCCTTCAAGGTAGCATCATGATGCTAATAATCCCCTATCATCATCATTATTAATATCATAATCATGAAGATTCTTGGTTTGAGAGGTACCTAGGAAAAAATAATATGTACCCTCTGGATCCATAATGAAGTTTGCAGTCTCATATTATCATCAATATTATTATCATTATCATTAAGACTCTTGGTTCAAAGAGTACCTAGAAGAAAAAAAATTTACCCTATGGAACTGTAATGGAATTTGCAGTCTCATATTATCATCAATATAATTATCATTATCATTAAGATTCTTGGTTCAAAGAGTACCTAGAAAAATAATATGTACCCTATGTAACCGTAATGAAGTTTGCAGTCTTGTATTATCGTCAATATCATTATCATTTTCATTAAGATTCTTGGTTCAAAGGGTACCTAGAAAAAATAATATGTACCCTCTGGAACCGTAGGCCTAATGGAGTTTGTAGTTTCGTATTATCATCAATATTATTATCATTATCATTAAGATTCTTGGTTCCAAGTGTACCTAGAAAAAATAATATGTACCCTCTGGAACCGTTATGGAGTTTGTAGTATTGTATTATCATCAATATAATTATCATTATCATTAAGATTCTTGGTTCAAAGAGTACCTAGAAAAATAATATGTACCCTATGTAACCGTAATGAAGTTTGCAGTCTTGTATTATCGTCAATATCATTATCATTTTCATTAAGATTCTTGGTTCAAAGGGTACCTAGAAAAAATAATATGTACCCTCTGGAACTGTAGGCCTAATGGACTTTGTAGTTTCGTATTATCATCAATATTATTATCATTATCATTAAGATTCTTGGTTCCAAGTGTACCTAGAAACTAGATGGAACTTCAACTGCGCGCAGTCGATGATGCCTCCGCCATAGAGCAATTTTACAAACCAAAATGGAAGCAATTTTTAAAATTCAAGTTTGATTGTAATCCATCTGTTGGTTCTAATGATAACGCGATCACGAGCTATTTTAGGATACATAATGAGCCCTGTGACCTTTGACCTCGTGACCCCAAATCTAATCAGTTCATTGGCTCTGCAAGATACATACATGACCCAAGTTTGGCGGTAATCCATCAATCGGTTCTTGAGATAATGTGATCACAAGCTATTTTGCATACATAACGAGCCCTGTGACCTTTGACCTCGTGACCCCAAAGTCTAACCAGTTCATTAGCTCTGCAAGATACATACATAACCCAAGTTTGGCGGTAATCCATCAATCGGTTCTTGAGATAACACGATCACAAGCTATTTTTGCATACATAATGAGCCCTGTGACCTTTGACCTTTGACCTCGTGACCCCAAAATCTAATCAGTTCATTAGCTCTGCAAGATACATACATGACCCAAGTTTGGCGGTAATCCATCAATCGGTTCTTGAGATAACGCGATCACAAGCTATTTTTGCATACACAATGAGCCCTGTGACCTTTGACCTTTGACCTCGTGACCCCAAAATCTAATCAGTTCATTAGCTCTGCAAGATACATCCATGACCCAAGTTTGGCGGTAATCCATCAATCGGTTCTTGAGATAACGCGATCACGAGCTATTTTTGCATACATAATGAGCCTTGTGACCTTTGACCTTGGACCTCGTGACCCCAAAATCTAATCACTTCATTAGCTCTGCAAGATACATACATGACCCGAGTTTGGCGGTAATCCATCAATTGGTTCTTGAGATAATGCGATCACGAGAACGGGACGTACGTATGGACGTACGTACGTACGTACGGACGGACGGACAACCAGAAAACATAATGCCTCCGGCTACGTTGTAGCGGAGGCATAAAAATAATATGTACCCTCTGGAACCGTTATGGAGTTTGTAGTATTGTATTATCATCAATATAATTATCATTATCATTAAGATTCTTGGTTCAAAGAGTACCTAGAAAACATAATATGTACCCTATGTAACCGTAATGAAGTTTGCAGTCTTGTATTATCGTCAATATCATTATCATTTTCATTAAGATTCTTGGTTCAAAGGGTACCTAGAAAAAATAATATGTACCCTCTGGAACCGTAGGCCTAATGGAGTTTGTAGTTTCGTATTATCATCAATATTATTATCATTATCATTAAGATTCTTGGTTCCAAGTGTACCTAGAAAAAATAATATGTACCCTCTGGAACCGTTATGGAGTTTGTAGTATTGTATTATCGTTAATATTATTATCATTATCATTAAGATTCTTGGTTCAAAGAGTACCTAGAAAAAATAATATGTACCCTATGTAACCGTAATGCAGTTTGTAGTCTCGTATTATCATCAATATCATTATCATTTTCATTAAGATTCTTGGTTCAAAGGGTACCTAGAAAAAATAATATGTACCCTATGTAACCGTAGGCCTAATGGAGTTTGTAGTCTCGTATTATCATCAATATTATCATCATTATCATTAAGATTCTTGGTTCCAAGTGTACCTAAAAAAAATAATATGTACCCTCTGGAACCGTTATGGAGTTTGTAGTATTGTATTATCGTTAATTTTATTATCATTATCATTAAGATTCTTGGTTCCAAGGGTACCTAGAAAAAATAATATGTACCCTCTGGAACCGTAATGAAGTTTGTAGTATTGTATTATCATCAATATCATTATCATTATCATTAAGATTCTTGGTTCCAAGGGTAACTAGAAAAAATAATATGTACCCTCTGGAACCGTAATGGAGTTTGTAGTCTCGTATTATCATCAATATCATTATCATTATCATTAAGATTCTACGTTCAAAGGGTACCTAGAAAAAATAAAAAGTACCCTCTGGAACCGTAATGGGGTTTGTAGTCTCGTATTATCATCAATATCATTATCATTAAGATTCTTGGTTCAAAGGGTTCCTAGAAAAAATAATATGTACCCTCTGGAACTGTAATGAAGTTTGTATACTCGTACAGTCAAACCTGCTTTAGTGACCACCTGTCTACAAAGACCACCTGTCTACAAAGACCACACTTTTTGTTACCCTTGAAAATGGTTTCTCATTGAAACATGTACTAAAGGAATCTGTCTACAAAGACCACCTGTCTACAAAGACCACTTTTTGTGTTTCCCTTGGGCGGTCGCTATAGACAGGTTTCACTGTATTATCATCAATATTATTATCATGCTAAATAAATTGCTCATTACAGATGTAGTATCGAAAATAATATCGCTAGTGATATTTGTTTGTCTCGCAATGTAAGGTCAATAAGGGATCTAAAAGATCACGACGTTTTGTGCGCCACTGCAACACTTCGTCAGGTGATAAAATCTAATGTAAGCAAGCGTCTTTTATACTCTACGGGAGGACCGGCGGTCAGTAAATTCGATCAATAATTGGAACAATAGCGCACAAGGCCTATTGGCCGAAGCCAGCGGCCCGTTGATTTGTTTCGCCCAGCAGGCGAGCCGAGCCAGCGGCCTGCTGATTGGTTGAGCACCGTGTACGTCGCCAATAGGCCTTGTGCGCTGGTCCTCCCGTAGAGTATAAAAGACGCTTGCTTACATTAGATTTTATCACCTGACGAAGTGTTGCAACGGCGCACGAAACGTCGTGATCTTTTAGATCCCTTATTGACCATACATTGCGAGACAAACGAATATCACTAGCGATATTATTTTCGATAATATTATTATCATTAAGATTCTTGGTTCAAAGAGTACCTGGAAAAAAGAATATGTACCATCTGGAACCCTAATGAAGTTTGTAGTCCCGTAATATCATCAATAGTATTATCATTATCATGGAGATCATGGTTGAGATCACGTACCTTCTGGCGGGTACCAGCCGGAGAATTTACCCCAGTAGGTACCGTAATGAAGTTTGAAGTCTCCTACTCTGATGGCTGCGTAATTTAAGACAGGCTCAATGTTGTGAAGGATTTCATTCCTAGGTGAGGGCGCATTACTGTGAGAAAAGCAGATAAAACATACTGCTATGACCTTAGTTCAAGCAACAATTGCTCCTTTTGGAGGAAGGGAGATAAATGAAACAGTGTCTAAGAGTGGATAGCTCTTTAGACAGGCTTGATGGACACTGGCTTCAGAAAACAAAGAATTTGCAGGTTATCGGTTAAAAAGCCTCTGGCAGACCCCACAAACCTGGAAGGTGATACTATAGAAAGACTTGAGGGCATCAGGGGCCCGTTTCATAAAGCTTGTTATCTATATAACAACTGCTAAATTTCTATGACAAATTTGCTCTCAGCCAATCAGATGCCATGATTTCAGTAGCTTATAACAGTAGCTTGTAACTTGTCCATACCCAGGCAGTTGCTGAAGACAGAAAGGCTTGGAGAAGAGCCATAAGTAAAAATAAGCATCAACCCATCAGCGTGGGAACAACAGTATTGTATTTTCATATTACCGGTATGCATTCTACATGTATTTGGTTACGGTTTAACACTGCTATGGGAAAAGACCACAGTAGAATATGTCAGCAAAATGACACGCCATGTGTAACAAACCTTAAAGTGTGCCAATCACCAAAACATGTTTTTCTCTTGATGCAAGGCTTTTCTATGTCGCTACACTGTATTCTAAATATAAGCTTAAATTCTCACTTCTAGAAAGAGATAATGCAGTTTAAATATATTGGCAGTAAACAGTAAAACGACTTGTTAAGTAGACTAGTTGACGCACGCATAGGCACTCACATATAATAGTGGCCACATGGAACTCAAGTTGGACTTAATTGGGTTCAATACACGCTGTTTTATGCTACCCCTTATTTTCTTCATGCTCCCTTACCTTTATAACCTATACAACACCTGTTAATGGGTAAACACCCAAGTGGTGGCGGATTCCCCATGAGAGCCTACTCCTATGCATCTTTAATGCATTAAAGTCAAACTCACTTGGACAGTGCATCCCACTGGTCGAATCCATCCAAATTCTTCAGTTCCTTAGGGTCACCCCCGGCTACGCCATGCAACGTGGGTAACCAGTCGCAGACGTGCATCATCTGGTCGCTGAAGCGTCTGGGCTTCTTAATGAGAGGGCTGTTTACAAAGGCAGTGCCCCTCACCCCGCCCTCCCATAGAGTGTGCTTGCATCCCCTCAGGGGCCAGTTACTGGCGTGGGTGCCGTCAAAGAAGTCATAGGGGGTGCCACCATTGTCGGTTGTGAAGACGATGATGGAGTTCTCATAGAGACCCGCATCTCGTAGCGTCTGGGAGATGCTGCCTACAGAGTCATCCAAAGCAGACACCATCGCTGATCAGGAGAAACGATATAAACTGGTAAATGGCACACCCAAGTAGGTCCCATAAATGACATACTTTCTCTGAGCACATTACAGAATAAACTGAAAGCACAATGGTGCAATGAATCTTGAAACCATTATCCAGGGCCCCACATTACTGGTAGCTATCTTTCGTAGGGGTCTGGGCTGGTATTCAATCAATTCAATTCAATACTTAAGTTTGAAATGTTACTCGGTTTTCAGCTTCGATAAAATACTAAGCCAATTTTGATATTCAGTTCAAACTTTGGCTAAGTATTGTACCCTAAATTTAAGACAGCTCCCTACCAGATTTAAACCAAATATTTGGAGGCCTTGATTGGTAAGCATGTGGTTTTCTAACACATTATCATAACCTGTGCACAATTATATTAGCGCGCATTTATTGCGATGCGTTAATTGTGCATTACTTTTGATTGACTGGGTGATGTCACAATGTTTATCAGCAAGTATTTTGCCGTAAAGTCGGCTTGCGAAATTAAATCGCTTTGATGTGATCTGAATACAAATTGAGACGTTTTACTTAGCTCAGCAAAAAACTAAGTTATTGTTTTTATTTTAAACAAAGTATGGAATTGAATACCGGCCCTGGATTACAAATATTTGAGACTTGTATGCCCGAGCCCATCGTTGAAATTGAAAGTTAGGGGGGTCCTGACTCCTGACTTAGCTTTCGGTGCCCTTGTGTCCCTGTCAAGTCCTGAATCATCTTTTTGTCGGTAAAGGTTGATCATGTGACCAGCGACCACAAAACCACCAATAAGTCGCAAGGTGTGATTTCCAGTTAGAGCTCAATAAAGGTGTATTTGGTGAGTATGGTCAAATCTCATTTTTAAGCATTTCCTGAAAGGTCACATTTCCTTCTTGTAATTTCAAAATTTGGAAGCACCAAACAACTCAACAGTGGTATTTTGGGGCAGTTTTTCTAAGACCTATGTTTGTCTGATCTTGAGGCTGTTGAAATACCGGTAGTTTTCATTTCTATACAACCATAGTGAATTAATTTGATTTCCCACAAATTGAGAACAGATTGAGCTGTTGTATTGATACGTATACAAAATTTAAATAACAGGATGTACTTTAAATTGGTGTGGTAGGTTTAGGACAATCTGATAATCCCTTAACAAAAATTTCCATTGACCCTAGTTCTAAAACCGGTACTCCTTATTTCACCCTGTACAACACCTTGCCAGTCAGAGTGCTCTAAAAAATACACCGCTGACGTTGAAGGTTTTTTTTTCTCTAAAGTAACATTCTTTGGGACGGGCATTTTCTCCCTTTTTCATTGGGTCAAGGAACATTCAATTTTGGTAAATCATATATCATTTCAAAGCAGAGAATCTCCTCTCTTAGAATCAGACCTAAACTAAAGATCATATCTGGGGGGTGTTTCACAAAGACTAAGATCTACTTTAAGTTGGACTTAACTATGGCAGGCAATTCATGCCACTGTTTGCTCTCACCATTTACTGGCAGTGGTCTCTCAAGGGACATACAAATCATGGTCACAAATCTGCAGAATTCACATTTTTCGATAATTCATTATTGAAGGAAAGAATATTATCTAGAGATCATAACGGTGAAAGCAACCAGTGGCACAAATAGCCTGCCATAGTTAAGTCCAACTTAAAGTTGAATTTGGTCTTTGTGAAACACCCCCCCTACATCTGGTTAATACTTGTTGGTGGTTTTGGGGTGCATGATCACGAAAATGTTACATAGAATCAGTGAAAATAAAGTGTTACCTGCATACATTCTCCTCCCTTCTGTCTCAATGTGAGGGAACCTCTGATAGTATTTGCGAGGCGCTTCAAGAAGTTGATCAGGGTACACTCCTGCATGGACACCTTGATGTGCAAGGTACAGGAAGAGAGGCTGAATAAACAGAAACAGGAAATAAGATAATGAACAAGAAGCTGTATGGCTTTTATCAATGAAGGTTCAAAGCTGCATCATCAGGAGTAGGAATGAAAGGAAAACAGAAATACAAAAGAAAAGAACATCAGCAAAGATATCTGTAGGATACTGACCAATTATATAAATATTGTTTATTCTCACCTGTGATGCATTGTGGGTCTTGATAATCTGCTTGGCTTCTTCAGTAAAGAGTTCTGTAGAATACTGGCCGAAGGCAGGCCAATACACCTCTCCATTCTTGTGTAGGTCATACCCGGCAACCCCTTCTTCCTGCGCAGACCAGGCAGTGTAAGAAAGGATTATTAAAATACTTGTGTATGGAATCACAATAATAAAGATACAACAAATTCCATTGTTTGGGTTGATCATAACATGTACTTTACGCTTCTACCAACCTTAAAATTTAGTAGGCAAGTTTGCATCCGCAGGTAGAGTTGTCAAAATACATGAATGTGAAATCACATATAACACAATTTGGTATCTATAGGTACATATTTGGGTCATTTCCTGTACAGTAAAACAAATGTCAGATATGCAACCACTTCTAATTTGTCTTATTGGCGAAAAAATCACATAACTAGCTATTGACTGTTGAAAATAATAATAGTAGCAGTCACATTTGTATAGCACTTTTACTGCATTTCTAAGGGCTTTACATTGTAATAACTATTACCCTGGTCAATGGATTCAATTGTTAATCCGCACATCACAATTAAAGCACACGCTCCACTCCCTGGAGAGTAATCCAGCCAGGCACCATTTTACAAGCGCAAACATGCCAATCCAACCACATTTAACGTTCACATCCTACCAGGAACCTATTTAACACCTGGGTGGAGAGTGGCAAATATAGATAAATGTCTTGCCAAAGTGCACTAGTGCAGTGCTGGGGCTCAAACCCACGACCATCACAATTCCAATCAAGGGTTTCAAGTGTACTAATCACCACAAAATATTTGTTCTGTATGTTTGTTGGTCATTCCATGCGGCAATACTATATCAACATACAAATTTCAAATAGTACTCCTGATAAGAGATTTTTCAAGACAAGTTTAAATACACTCTCAATGAACATAAAAGTGACTTGTGAGTAGGCTACTCGACACACCCGTACACACTCGCCTCGCATAAAATAAGGCCTGTGTGGAACCCAAGTCCGTTTGCAGTTCTGTGTGTACAGTTTAATGTAATCTTTATTTTCTTCATACTCCTTATCCGATATCCCATTGAATGTGGGAAGTTTTTTTTAGGTTGATTTTACATATTCCAGCTGAACAGAATTTTGTTTATGTGAATGGTCCACTTTAAAGTGCTCGACACAGTCTTTGACACCATATTGCTTTACTTATATTACCACTTCTTCATGAGTGTAGTAATCGCCTCTTCCATTATAGAAGCCAAAGAAAGAATCGAAGCCTCTCCGCGTTGGGGTGTACTCTTCGGCAAAATATCCCAAATGCCACTGTAATCAAAGAAAAGAAAAGAACAACACAGAAAATAGAAACCAGAAGTGTGAAAACGGATGCAAAATCAGCAGTGAACTGAGCTTTGAAAAGCTTACACTGTCAATATTCATGTACTCTCCAGCATATTTCCTTTAAGTAACAGAGGTGAGTTGATTTACATAACAAATCCCTGTCTTTTTTAACAGGCCGGGGATTTTACTTACGCTGGGCCATCCTAAACAGATACGGAAAGTAAGTTAAATGGAATTAAGTCAATAATCAAAGCAATCGCTTCTTTATCCAACAATGATTGTACTTATATCTGGCTGTCCTAAAGAAGTGAACTAGGCACAGTTGATAAACATATTAAAGAATCACTTCATTATTTAGCAATGAACCTACTTACAATGTACATTGGGCTATGCCAAAAAATCGAGTAATGTTAGAGGAAACCGAGGAATAAGTTGACTAACATAACCAATCACTTCTTTATTGAATGATGAATTTACATCAAACCTTCCTTAAGAAATGAGAAACATATTGGGAACCGGGGTGTAAGTCGATTAAGATAATGAAATACTTCTCTATTTTACGATAATCGGACGTACGTCAGGCAGTCCTAAAGAATCATAAGACACAATTGACCAATTAACAAATAATTAATATGTCTACAATAAAAGTTCTTTGTTGACATGTCATCTTCCCTAGCTCTTAAAAGGCAACATCGTCATCAAAAGGCAAGAAAAATAGTTATTATAAATTTAAATTGAGTTGCCAATTTAAAGACTTTACTGATTTTTATAATTGAATCGTTCTAATTCATAAAATGCAAAATGTACTGCATTAGAAATAGACTCAAAATTCTGGGTATTTTTTTGCTCTTTCTGCTCATACATGTATATGTATAATGTGTAATTTCTGGCATTCTGGTTCAAAAAGTTCAACAGCTAATTCAAAAACATCACGAACAGGAGACATTGAACTGGTTTGTGTATAGATAACCACCTGATATCTGAATGGCCCAATTAGAGATATAGACCGGTAGTGGTAAAATTGCGGTTCAAGGGTTTTGGGTGCAAAATATCCATTCAATATTGTTTAAATATTGCCTTCAGAGGTTTAGATGGCAATACTTCAACCTAAATTCACAAAAAACAGAAATATATACCCAAATTTTCAATGTTGAAATGGCCGAATGAAACCGTGGCGATATCTATATATCCAGGCCGGATCGATATGAAAATTTACCAAACATATCAATTACTGAAGTAGGCGGTTTCCCGTCAAAATTTGTATCATCACGTATTAGTCAAAACATATCCTTTCACATGATTGGTAATAAGAGCTTCCACTTCATTTTTTGAGAGGGGGGCGTTTCCAAAACTGGTCTATACCTTTAAAATAACAAAATTTGTTTTTCATTTCTTTATTTGATGTTTTTCTATGCTTTTTCCCTACAAACACTATTTATGATGGCACCACCAATAAAGGCTTGTTCAGATTTGATGCGGTAAACCGGCGCAAAAACCCGCTGGTTTTTTTTTTCAACGTATCAAATCAACGGCAACTGTGAGCAACATAGGTCCTGCGCATATCCAGTGAGCTCTGTGTTAAAAGATACAGCAATATGAACTTGCAGCGTATTACACTTTAGGTCATCATATAAAAAAAACAGCATCATATCTGAACGCGCTTTAACTTGTAGGTCAGAAGTGCTTGTTATAAAGAGCAATCCAATGGAAGCTCTTTTGTGGGAAGCGAATGGTGGTTTCCTTTTCCACATGTGCCGAGAAAAGTAAATAAAAAGAAAGAGAAGAGATGATGGAACATATAAAAGGTTTGTGAATGTGAAATTTCACCTTTCCAACTGCATGAGTACTGTATCCTAATCTTTTAAGATACTGTGCCATAGTCTTCTCGTCCAGACCTAATCCAAATGGCGTTTGAGCTCCTATCACGCCATGCTGCAGGCCTGTAAACGTGAAAACAATAGAGGGCATTTTCAATCGAAATTCCCAAAGCTCTCTCGAAGTGAATAATATTCCATATATGCTAGACAAGATCATCCTGATGTTATGTATTCTCTGTTTCTTTAATATCATATGTATCCTTCAAAAATGATATTAAAGTGACTCAATAACATTGCCTCAGATTCTGGAACAAAATCCTGGATTTAGCTCATGCTGCAATCATAATTATAAACCTTTAGGTCAGTCAGGAATTCCATGACTTTTACAAGCCGATCGCCTGTCTGATTATCAAGATATTTATGATTGGGAATCTAAATTTCATTTTTCGTTTTCCTAACGGTTCTTATAACACTACAGTCTATTGGGGAAATGAGTACCGGTATGGTCAAACCGGTCATTCAAAGATTTTTACTTTTTTGAGGCACTTCATGATCATTTTGAAGCGCAATTTTTGTAGGGCTTCAATATTACACCATATCACAGACACTGATAACACGTAGGGCCATGCATCTCAGATTTAACATTGTTAAACAATGCCTTTAAGAGATGTAAAATAAATCTTTGAATCTTGAATCTTTCACCAAGGCCCATCGTACAATATACGACTTGACTATCATCACATTTTCGAAGAAATCGGCTTCAAATCATAGACGATGGCATAAAAGATCTGCCGTCACTACGATTCGGACCAGATTTGAGTATCCCTCCCACATGGAGGCGTTCCAAACCAAATCTAGATTTTCTTTGATTTTACAGAACCTTAACCCTAATAAGGCCGGGCTATTTGAGTTCTTAATACGGCCGGGGCCATCATGGCCCCTAAGATCTCGGCCGTGAAACGGCGATCGCGAAAATTTGCATGCATGTCAATTGAAGTGTATAGAATACTATAGCAATTTCAATTTTTTGAAAAAATTACTCATTTGCATATTTATGGTAAATTATGCAAATAAGGTCAAAAAATTCATATTTTTACCCATAAATCATATATTCTTCATATTTAAGCTTTCTTTTCCACTACATATATTTTATAGACCATTTGGAATAATAATACCAAAAAAAAATTTGGAAAGCTAGGTTATTCCTTATGTTATCTCTTGTTTTGATAATTTCTTATGTATTTCATTGTTTTTTTAACTTATGTATTTCATTGTTTTTGTTGTTTTATTTCATTTCTAACTATAATTTAACTATTTTGACCCCAAAACAAACACCTAAACTTTAAACAAGAGCAAATAACCAATGTTTTATCTCTTTTTAGAAAAAATGATATTTCCATATGTTTTGTACACAAATCACGAAAATGAGCGATTTTCGGGCTGACATGTAAAGACAAAAGGTCACGTGACTTTGTCCGATTTTCAAAAAATTTGTTTTAAAAGATGCGCAAGACTCGAAAGAATAAAGTCATGAAGCGGCGGGGCATCATCCGTATGCGTTCCCGAACAATCAGAAAAATTGCGGAGGGGGCCATGATGGCCCCGGCCTTATCAGGGTTAAGTATTAATTTTTTTGTACGCATTTCAATATATCTATGAATTGCTACGGCAAACTCTTCCAAAATCGGATCGCAGTCGGATCATATCGACGTATGGTACCGTGTGCGCTGGGCTCAAATCTATGCATACCTGTATGAATGGGATGCTTGCCGGTCATGATGGCGCTTCTCGTTGGCGTGCAGATGGGTGACACATAGTAGTTTGTCAAGGTAACGCCCTCTTGTGCCAAGGTGTCGATGTTTGGCGTTGGGATCTGACTAGAACCGTGGAGACTGACATCATCCCAACCCTGGTAGGAATTAATGGATGAATACCGAAAATTCAATTAAATTGGAAATCTACGGTCATTTCATAACGAGTCAAAATGAAAATGGAATGGTAGATGGATAAATTGGTTGGTTGATGGCTGGAAGATAAATGGATGGATAGATGGAGGGATGGACAGATTAGTGGATGGACTGATTGATAGGAGGATGGATAGATGAATGGACAGATAAAAGATATATGAATGGTTGATGGATGGATGAATGAATGGGTGGAATGATGGATAGATGAATGGACAGATAAAAGATATATGAATGGTTGATGCGTGGATGAATGAATGGGTGGAATGATGGATAGATGGATGGATGAATTAATTGGTTGATTAATGGCTGTATGCTAGATAGATAGATAGCTGGATGGGTGGATGGGGTGGATGGATACAATTAGGGATGAATAGATGCATGAATGGAGTCAATGGACTGATGGATAGCTGCCTTAATTGGATGGATAGATGGATGGATGATAGATAATGGAGATAAAAATGTGGATAAATAGGATGGATGCAGAATGGATCTACATGTATGTAGATAGATGGATGGATAGAAGGATGGTTGGGTGGAATTGGTGGATGGATATATATGGATCGATCGAATGATAAATAGATGGATGGGTAGATGGATGGGTAGATGGATGGATGGGTGGATGGATATATATGGATCAATAGATGGATGGGTAGATGGATGGGTAGATGGATGGGTAGATGGATGGGTGGATGGGTAGATGGATGGGTAGAAGGATGGATGGTGGATTTAGGGATGAAGGGTTGAAGCCCAGATAAAAAACCTCTAAACAGCATCCTTGCAGATATTAATTAAAATGTAAAAGTACTTTTTAATATAAACAAAGTATCAAGCGCTATACAAATGAAATATGGCTATTATTAATATAACTTGAGGGTCTACAAAGCAAAAGTTTACCATATTCCATCTTACCAAATCATCAGCTAAAATGAAGATAATGTGTGGTTGCTGGCCATGATCTTTAGATTCTTCACTCCCCAAGGCCCCAACCAGAACCATGAAACAAGCAATAACCTGCACTGCCTTCCTCCACTCCATGGTAATCTTGTCAATTCATAAAGAGAGCAAGTAAAGAAAAATCAAATTTATATTTTTTAATTGAGGAATAATATACAAATATTGACTGTAATGTAGTTGTTAAAGCTTCTACCAACCTTGAATTTTGTGGGCAAGCTTTCGTCCACTCCTGTGGACTTTCTTAAGCTAAGTGGTCAGTCACACTATTGCATTTAATAGCTGCCTGGGGCCCGTTTCTCGAAACCAACGATAAGACAGTCATAACTTTATCCGCCAACTACGGAGATGTCTCTGATCTTCCTAAACCGTTTCAAGAAGAGCTTACTAGCTAGACATCTCGTGAAAACGATACTATCAGCAAGAAGAGGAGCCAAGACATAGCCTTAGTCGCAATTCCACCGGATTAAAAAAAAGTAATTTAAGGCAAACTGCAATTATTTAAATGAATTAGGAATAAGAAAGATTGAAAATGGTACCAGGGAATAAGAGATGCAATAAACTTCAAAATTTGAGTAGATTATACCATAGAATTACTTGTAAAATATAATTGTGAGTATTTCATTTCATGACCGGTGAATCAGTTTTGTTTATGAGATGGGTACCCCCGGATACTTTCATTTGATAGCTTATAAAAATACACCCTTATATTATTCTTAGTAAAAATACGATGTTATGAAAGTTTTGTCCAATGGTTTAGGCGTCAGCTGAATGATTATAATGACAAAACTTCAACATTACAAACGTTAAAACACATGTTTTAAACTACCGTATTCAGTTTACAAATTTGAAGATTAATATGAAATTAATATGGGTCTGAAAACTAGAGAATACACTTGACTATGGCTTGCCTGCCGTGGCAGATTACCCATCCCATCAAGGATTTACAATGTGGAAATAAACACGTATACCGGTAATCAGTTTAGTTAAGTGGAAAAAGCCTTAGATATAAACATGGCATATTTTCAAAAGATTTTCAAATATAAAAAACGATAACTTCCTGTTTAAGTGAATGTGTAGTATTAAAGATCATAGCCAGTGGATTTCTTGTCCTTTTTTGCCAGCCATAGTCTACCCAATAAATGACATGTGATGGCGCTGCCCATCGACTAAAAAGTTATGACAGAGATATGACGGTGTCGGAGGCGTCATAACTACTTAGTTAGGATGTTGTCGTTGATCTTGGCAAAGAGGGCTTCGTGAAACACATAGCGGACAAGTAGCTCACTAACGCTGATTTAGTCAAAAAGTTCGACTTATGACGGTTTCGAGAAACGGGCCCCTGGTGTCTTGCGATCACTTGACAACAACTTGAAATCACTGGACCAAAGACAGGTATCCAGAGTCCCTGTTTAGTGTAGGCTTAATCCTCTTGATCCAAATCGACTCTTTCACCTTTATTGACCAGAAGCTGCTTTCAAAGTCATTATTGAGGGCATCCTCCCATCCCATATTATGTCCTGTGTTGAGGGCGTGTTCAGCTATAGCTGAATGGGATGGGTTAATTACTCAATCTGAGGGCTCTTTTATGTTCTTTTAATTGCTCATTAAGAGTTCTGCCAGTTTCCCCAACATATGAATTGTTACAATCAGTGCAAGTAATCTTGTACAAATTGCCTGTCTTTTCCTCTCTTGGAATTTGGTCTTTAGTGTGTTAGCTAGGCTTCTGAAGGCAACACTAATATCCTTGTCTTGGAATGCTCGTTTCAAGCGAGAGGATATGGTGTTGACAAAAGGAAGGACTACTCTGTTAACTTCTTCCTTTTCCTTTGGAGGGGGTCTTAGTTCTAATTCTGTCCTTCACTCTTTGTATCATCCATGCTGGGTATCTATGACATAAGTGCCTTGTCAATATGTTGGAATTCACTCTGTAGTACATCATTGTCTGAGGTTACACTTTGAGCTCTCAGATGCAATGAGCTAGCAACTCTCACCTTTGACCTTTCTTTCACCAAAGGTGGAAGTTGCTAGTTGTAAGGTCCGAAACATGGGATGCCATTCGCCTGAAAATTCTTATGGTCGATCGTATACTTCAACTTAAGTAGAACAATGTACAATATGATTGCTGGTAACCCGGGCACAACTCAAACAATGCTCAATTCTGTTTCAGACTTAGACAATCTACTCCTAAATTTTACAGTAATGACACTTGTATGCTGAAGATAATGAGGCTTGTTTTATGTCTATATCTGATCCAAAGAGAACGGTTACAGTTTGAAAAAACAGAACCGCCAGTGCTTCCACTTGTTTAAATAGTTTTCTGAAAAAAAACACCAAACTTGCTGGAATCGATGGAATTTTCTTAAAACTTTCAAAATGCCTCTTACATGGATTTTTTATTTGGATGAATTAATTGCCATGGGGAGACCAAGTACGTAATACGACTTTTCGCACAGTACCAGATTATGAACTTTAAACTTTACAATTTGCAAACAACAGTTCATACTTAAGAGGAAAGGGGTAAAACTACATTTCTCAGCCGCGGATCGAGGGGGGGGGTCAAAGCCAACAAGTGCGCAAGTGCGCAAAGCACACTGCAATCGCGTGTAAACGCTAGCCCTTCTGGGTGGGGTCCAGGGGCAAAGCACAAAGATGTTTAAATAAATATATATGAATTATTTAGTGGGGCTTATTTTGCTTTCTAATGGGTCCGTACAACATGGCAGAGCTTAGGGGCCTGCAGAGTCCCTGCCAGGATCCTCTCGAGTTCTAGCAATTCAGAACCTTCAAGATGACCGTCTTTAGCTATGGAAACTCACTCTCTCTCCTAAAGACAGTTTTATACGACAGCGGGTTGTCTTGGGAACCACTTCTATCTTTACTAATGGGGTCCATGGGGTTATCAATATAAAGACAATAATTAGTGGATAGTGAGGACCATACGTCACAGACTCATGAGTGAGTTGCCAATTTGTGTAGTGATTTTCAAAGTTTTTCATGTCATTAAAAATTCATAACTTTCTTATTAGTTATCCGATTTTGCTCAAACTTTTTTTGATGGGTTTGTCTGATTTTTCTGGTTCTATTGAAAGTAAGTTATTTTTGGAGTGGACTTGGGCTTTAATACTGGACACAACATTCAATGGGATGATGCCTGCTTTACTGAGTTTGAAAAGTACTTCTGGTCAAGAATGGTAGAAGAATCCATTTGGATAAAAAGGATTCATCCTTCACTCCAGTGACCTCGAGGCAGCAGACAGCAAAAAATTGTGTAAATAATAAAAAGTCTACGGAATTGGTTCTTAGAAGCCAGGAACATGCTAAGATGCACCACTATTGTTATTGTTCATTGGCTCGTTCACTCTACCTACGGGGACTTCTGTGGAATGCTGTCTCTACTTGAATCAACATGTACTTTTTCTTTCTCTCTTTCTGTCCTTCTTGCAATCCCTTCTCTGTTGTATGGTGTCATTTTTTTTGTATCTGTACTTGTCCACAAGTAATACTGTTGTTGTGTCTCCATGCAGGACTGTACTATCGCCCAATTGCTTGCTTATTTCTACAAACCCCAAAGCCAAAAATGAAATATCATATTGAGATTTTGACTGTACTTCTATGGCCCACTTAGCTGATTATGCCATGCTATTCTCTTAATGATGACCTTTTTGATTTATTTAACCCTTCATTAACAAATCACTCGAATGATTATTCTTCAACTGATGTAGCGTATACGGTAACCATTTTGTAGCAAATAATATTAACTCATCAACAGAAATGTTAGACTTTTACCCTGACCATGACCGAATTCAGAGCCCTTCATCTGAATACATGTATGTAACAGAGTCCCAATTTAAAAACCTTGTTAAGAAATTTGCTGACGCATTTTCTCTATTGCACTTAAACATTAGAAGCTTAGATAAACACTTTGAAGAACTTCTATTATTATTAGATAGCCCATCCAAACAGTCGTTTTCCATAATAGGACTTACAGAAACTTGGTTATCCAGTGAATCAAACCTACCATTTGCATTAGATGGTTATGATCTTGTTGTCAATAATAGAAAAAAACAGACCCAGCGGAGGTATTGCATTGCAATATTCAATTCATAATGAAATTAATGCAATGAACGAAACACTGGAGTCTCTTTTTATCGAAATCAATGTTCCGGATACTAAAAATATAATCATGGGCATTGTGTATAGACCTCCAAGTTCTAATTCAAATGATTTCCTAGTTTACTTACAGATTTACTAATATATCCACTTTTTGTAAACAAAGACATTTTCATAATGGGAGATTTTAATATTGATATTTCAAAGCATAATAACAACAATATATCCCATGAATTTCTTGAAATATTTTTGACTGCCTCATTCTTATATGATATCGAAACCAACTCGCATGGCAAATCATTTCGCCACCCTTATTGATGTTTTTTTGCAATACTCTTCCAACCCCAGACTCTTCTGTAATTTTATCCGATATAACTGATCATTTTCCTATTAAGACACATTTTACCCTTAAGCAC
>CP137684.1:7356576-7517924 GCA_037976565.1 Mesocentrotus franciscanus
TTAAACAAGCGAGTGTCGATGCCATGGCCTGTCATCGCTGTACATATCGCAGCGCGCCGGCCGGCCCGGTGCGTGGCTCACAGTGTTTGCGATCGGATAAAGTCGTCAGGCTTCAGCCGGTACAGGTGAGTTTAAACTCTTGTCTTACGATCTGCGTTAGATGTTAAAGTATTTTATTTATCTGTGTATCTGGGGCGTATTCAAGAGCCTATAATTTCGTGAATTGGTATCTTAAACTCAATTTTAGTGCATAATTGACAATTTAATTAGTGCTTTTTAGTTTTACAGTCAATATGATGGGATCTAGTACAAAGTGTCTGCTTAGTCCGACAAGTAGAAAATTTTGTGGTAGACCGTAATTTGTAAGGTCTTCTTCACAGATGGGAGGCTGGGGTCATTCCACAAAAAAACAACAAAAAAGTTCCAAAACCAATTAAAAAAAAGGAAAAAAAGGGAAAAAGAAAGAAAAGGAAAGGAAAAAGGGTGAGATAATTAAGAATTAAGAAGTCATTTTCTGAATTTTATACCAACATCTAACTTGTTGTTAGATTAGTCTTAGATCTAGACTCTATCTTAGATCTAGACTAACCCAAAATTAAATTTTCATTTTGAAAAGATCAAAAATTTTGCTCGCTCGCTCGGGATTTTAAAGAAATTTTGCCACATACAGTACACCATGTTTTGCCTCAATTTTTGTTTGGCCCATTACGCCACTGCCACTGGTCTTCTAAATTTTTTATTAAGTGCCCTCAAACTCGACCCTTTAGTTTTCTCTTTTATATGATGAGTTAGAGTCAGGGGTCAGCATAGCCTTCTCTTGGCCCTTCAGCAGGTTAAAAACTTGTTGATTTATTAAATCAAGGTCGGCTTAGACTAGATCATAGTAGATGGGGGGCTGGAGGAGATTTTAGTTGGGGCGGGGGAGCAAGTAACACGACTAATTGACAATAAAAGGACTAAACAATACCTGATACCTGGAATACTTTATTTCACGTAGATCATTGGATGTCACAAGTAAGCGAGACCCGAATCTAGAAGAGATGATGCAGATGCCGATGGACATAGATACTGACAGCGACTCTGGTGATGATGGCATCAACGTTCAGCCTCAGGCGGTCGTTCCTGTCAAGAAGGCCAAGGTGACCGGGTCCAACGGAAAGGTGCGGCCACCTACAAATCGTCATTCAAGCGTGAGTGGACGATTATATGGCCATTTATAACGATGGGGGCCACGGCAGGTCATTTCAGATGCAATGTCTGCAATCAGGAGGTTCCTGTAGGCATCAAGGCCTAAGTGACATCAAGCGCCACATCAGCAGTAAGGGGCACAAAGATAGGGAGACTCTTCAGAAAACTACCCGAAGTATAGCTCTTTTCACACATAGCATCAAGGAAATGTCGGCGCAGAGACCAAGGCAAGTATCAAATAATATATGATTGATGATATTTTTATTCATTCTTGCATCAATTATTGTTCATGGACATAAATTAATCCTAATAATCCCGAGAAATTTTGAGTCTTGTCAGTTGGGGCGTCCATCAAATGGAGAGCACAAATTTTCCACACTCAATTGGTTTTAAATGGTTTGATGCCTTATAAAATAAATATGCAGAAATATAAATGAAATAAAAGTGGTTTATTGTGATAAGTGATAAGTGGTTGATTGCAGTTTCCCAAAATGTTATGCACTTTGAAGAAGTTTTATCTCATTGCACTGATAGTGTCTAATATATATATATATATATCTATCTTTCCAGATCCGCAGAGCAGAAATCAAAATGGCCATGTCATTGGTGGAGCACAACGTACCGCTGGCCTTCTCGGATCACTTGAGCCCACTTATGAAAGAGTGCTTTCCAGACTCCCCCACGGCCGCAGGATACCGATCGGCGCGGACCAAGACTACGTGCATTGTTAACGGGGCACTGGCTCCATATTTCCATCAGCAGCTGGTGAAGCAGCTACGAGCAGCCGTTCTCCTGTCGACAGATGGTTCAAATGACACTGGTAACCTTACACATTATATAAATTTAAGATTTGAAGTGATATAAAACACCATAGAATCAAAATGAAAGCCTTCATTTAATATTTAAAAAAAAAAAAAACATTGACATCGACAATTATTATTCTCACGTTAAAAAGACATATTTTGATATACTTTCAACGACCAAATAAGTGATTGTTGTAAAATACGATTCAAATAGATATTTTTCCTGAAAGCAAATCCACCGACAGCCATACTCAAAAGAAAATTTACAAGTATAGTAGATTATTATTCAATCCTGAAACTCATACAACTAATAAAACTTTTCTTTTGTCTTATTTCAGGCTTGGAAAAGATGAACCCTTTGACTGTCAAGCTTTTTGACATTAATCAAGGAGTAGTGTACCGATTTCTGGACATGTGCACAACAAGTGGCTCAGCTGCTGCGACAGCACAAACCATTTTCAGTAAGATGGACGAGGTGTTCTCAAAGGAGGAGATTCCTTGGCGTAATTGTATTGCCCTGTCTCTTGACAATGCAAGTGTCAACATGGGAGTGAGGAATTCCATTAAATCCAGAGTGCTGCACGTTAACCCCGATGTTTACGTCCATGGCTGTCCAGCTCACATGGTCCATAACAACGCACATGCGGCTGGAAATGCCTATGCAAAGGTAATTATTTGTTTTTATTTGACTTCATATAAAAGGTGTGTGGCATGTGTAAACATATCATCTAAATTATATCTATAATACAATAGTTTCATTCAATTTTGTTTGCTCTTTTATAAGTTACAGTAATAAACATTTGCAAACAAATTAAACAACTTTAGGTTTTATTGCAATGGCATGAATGTATCATGTGACAATGATTAAGATTGAACACACATGAATCATTAGATGAATATGAATTAATTTCTACTCATTGCTATGTTGCAGGTGACAAAATTTGAAGTGGAAGATATGGCAGTAGATCTGGCCTATTGGTTCAAGGGAAGCATGAAGAGGAAGGCTGGACTTGAGGGTAAGCTAGAGACAGAATTCTCCAAAACTATATTTTTAGTTCAGTTCATTTTATTTTCCACAATCAAGTAAAAGAAATTTAAAGATACAAAACAAGATAAAAATACAATATCTATAAAATATAAACACTCTTGAAACAATAAGTTAATATAAGAGCAAGGTACGTATCAAAACAACATATTATCAACAAGCAAAATCCTAGTAATTTTGAATCTCCTATTTTCTCCACCAGAATTTTGCCAGTTTTGCGACACCCAGTACATGGCGGTTGTAAACTATGTTCAAACAAGATGGCTGAGTCTTGAAAAGGCAGTTAATCGGACCTTGAAACTCTACACTTCACTGGCAAGCTACTTCAAATCGAACAGTGAGTACATTAAAATTTATCAACCATCATACATGTATATTTTTCTTCTATATGTTGGTACAGATGAAATATATATATATATATATATACATGTATTAACGTTTAACACTATCAATCATAATTTATTGAGGGTTTACATGCCTACGGGCAACAGGGAAGAACTTCCCTTTGTGAATCCTGACCCACATACCACTCTGACTTATCTTCCTCTATTTTATATCTTTTACTTTGTATGTACATATTTTTAAGGTCGAATGAAAATAATAATAATCCACCTTTATAATATTAATGCTACATATATTATTTTTATTTTTCTTCTTTAAAGTGATTTCATACAGCCATAACACTATTTGTTATCTTTTGGCAGATGACAGCCAGGCTCGCTTCAAGCGGCTACAAGAACTATTCTCCAACCCAATGACGGAGCTTCACCTTATGTTTTACCAGGCAACTTTGCCAACATTCACCGATTTCAACCTTCTGCTCCAACGGCAATGCTTCTCCGTACATCTTTTGCACAAACAGGTGTGTAGGCTGCAATTTATCTGAAAATAAACAATAAATTAAAACTTTCTCAATTTTGTTCACATGAATACATATAAAAACTTAGAAGGCAGTCAAAGATTTATAAGTACACATTATTTCAAAACATCTATCAAGACTTATCTTTTTTCATATGATTGTTGTAGCGTAATGTAGTTTAATTCAATAGTAAGACATCATGTAATGATATGTAATGTAATCTAATTTCACGTGATATTAAGTAGAATGCAATGCAATATAGATTTAATGTATAGTATAATGTAGCATAATATTTAGTATAATGTAGAATAATATTGTATTATTCGTTCAATTTTTATGTAATAAATAATTCATTTGTAAAGCGCATAGAGATCATGAATATAATGCGCTAATATAAGTACTATATTATTATTATTATTATTATTGTTGTTGTATATATTGAGATTAATTTTGTATTATAATCCACAGATGCATTTGTACATCCGGAAGCTTATGAGCAAGTTCATGAAACCTGAGAAAATCAAGGACATCAGAGTGTCAGACATCCAGTACAAAGCAGAGGAGAACCAGCTGCCTGGTATGTACCTTGTTTTCTGTCATGATGTACACTTACAAACATGCACATAAATGGCTAACCTTCTAAACTCAACATGACTGTTATTTCATCACAATGAAGGACCATTGCAATTCTAACTGAGATACATTGAAATTAAATGATCATTGTAACACAAAATAAATATTTTGTATAATGTGCGTGGAATTATTCAATTGCAAATAGTGCTAAAGAAAAGTTCATTGCTTACTTATTGTCAATGCAGACAGCAAGCTCACTATTGGGTTTACTACTCGCGGGACATTAAACCGACTGTTGGAAGGTGGCGACATCAGTGAAACGCAGGTTAAAAAGTTCCTTGGTGGTGTAAGGAGCTTCTTCTGTGAGGCAGTTTCATACGCCCTCTCACGTCTCCCCCTTGATGAGCCGGTCCTACAACATGCTACCTTCGTTGACTGGCACCAGAAGATGGAAGCGTCAATTGATGATGTGCTCTTCTTCATTGACAGGTATGTCAATATTGCCATATAAAAAATGCAGAGATGCCTGTCTTAGTCTTTAATTTTTAATCAAATCAGTCTATGATTTGAATCTTGAGGTGATATTGTTACTTCAGATCTGAGATTTTTTGCGTTTCATTTCTTTTTTATTTTAGGTTCCAGCATCTACTGCCGTTTAATAGTCCACAAGATCAGGACAAGGTGCAAGAAGAGTTTACGGACTATCAGATGATGGATGAGGTGTCTTCCAGGCAGTGGAAGGAGTTTACTTCTACAGATGCAGAAGCTGAATTTCTTAGAATTGACAAGCTCTGGGTCCACCTTTCTTCGCTGAAGAACGAGGTAACTGGGCAGCCGAGGTTCTTGAGGCTCGCGAAGGTGGCTCAGCTGGTGCTCTGTCTTCCCCACAGCAATGCTGATGCTGAGAGGGTTTTTTCGTCCATCGGTCTAAACAAGACAGACACCAGGAATGCCCTCCACTTAAATGGTACGCTCAGCTCCATCATGACAATCAAGATGGCAGCATCGGAGCCCGTTGCAGGTTTGAACCACCAGCAGAGGTACTGAGGGCATCGCGGGCGCAACCTCCAGTTACAACAAATCCCACTAGACTAACTGGATGAGAGGAAAAAGTAAATGGCTTTGCTAATTGACACCCAGTATGGACAGACATCATAATGATCACTTGTTCTAGTATCATCTTGGGAAGCTGCAGCCCAGCCTTGCTTTAAGTTTGAGCTACCAGCAGAGAGTAAGGTCATCCTGAAATGCAAATTATCTCAAGATTAACTGGATGAGAGGTATACTTATTTTGAAGAATGAATGACACCCAGTATGGACAGACATCATAATGATCACTTGTTCTAGTATCATCTTGGGAAGCAGCAGTCCAGCCTTATCTCAAGATTAACTGGATGAGAGGTATACTTATTTTGAAGAATGATTTATTTATTTTTAGTATTTGTTATATATTCATTATATATCTATTTATTAAGTTTTATATTATTTTTATATATTATATATCTATTTATTATTTTCAGTATGCATGTTCCTGTTGAGTGAGGATTTGTCCATTTTGTTACAGATAATCATAGGTTGAGGTTCAACTGCTAAGCTTATAAAGAAAGTTGATTTGGAATAATGCACTTACAAATGTGGAAGTTTGTATTTTTTCAAGGTCAGTGTACTTCATGAAATCAATTAACCTATTTGAATCCTGCCTTATGTATTTGTGGAATCAGGGTTAAAGTATGCACCAGATTGCACCATTTCAATTGCAAAATTGTAAAAGCTCCCTACCGTGGAAGGGGACACCCCTTCCACACCATCCTCGGGCGCTTCGCTCGGGCTTGTCGCTCCGCTCCCTCGCATTGTCTCACTCCAAACTCTTTCCAAAGGTTGGCAGCCCTGCCATCAGGTTTGATCAGTTTGATCATATGACTTTCCCTGTAGTTCCTATTTCAGCTTTTTGATATAAAAGAATGAAATTTTCGGTGTCCGGTCAAATTAATCAGATATATGAAAATCGGTATGAGTAAAAACATTTGTTTGGATTTTCATATCGAATGTTCTTTATCTAACCACTCAGAAAAAAATGAGACATTTAGAGCTTTTTAAACGAGATATTACGATCTAAAATCAGGCTTTCAATTGTGCTTTTGTGAGGTTCTTGATCCTGGATAAACTAGCGTTTTGCGGACCTGCTGACTACATCAAACCATGTAGTAGATCCCTGATCAAACCATAGAGATATCTCTGGATCAAACACACAGCTAGCGGAGTATACACAGCCGCAATACACAACGTACATGTGAATAGTCGGGTACGGTACGTACACAACACACTGCCTTACGTGGTACAGTGCTACGGTGTGTGTGCATGTGTGTATACGGTTAGTGATAGATTCACGTACGTACGGCGAGCTTTTTATGCTGCGAGTATCATGGACCTACCATGCGAGTATTCAGGGATCAGGGATTTGGCTTACAAAAGCTGGCATATGAGAAAATCATTTGAGGTGTCGTAGTTTGTATTCTGCCCCATATAGGCAGGGAGCTGACAGGCAGGATTTTTTCAGGGGGTTTAAATTTCAAAATCGCGAAAATTTCGCAACGACTCAGCCAACCGCTGAATTAGCGGGGAGGGGTTGGGGTAAGAGCAATTTTTTTGGTCCCGCCAATTGGGAAATTATTATCATTTTTTTCACTTGAAAAAACCGAGGGGGTGGTTTGCTCTGAAACACACACATAAAAAAATGAGGGGGGGGTTATGGATAAATTGTTACAACAACAACCAGGTGCGGATCGAGGGGGCGGGCCTTGCCCCGCAAAAGAGAGAGAGAGAGAGAGGAAAAGAAGGGACAGGGAAAGAGGAAAGAAATGGAAAGACAGAAGAGGAAGAGGAAAAGAAAAGGGGAAAAAGAGATCGGGGCGAAAGGGCCGTGCCTCCCCGCCCAGCAAAAAATAAGAGAGAAGGAAGGAAAGGGAAAGAAAAAGGAAAAGAGGAGATAAAGGGAAAGAAGAAAAGAAAAGAAGGGAGATATCACTTGCGCGTGCGTGGAGTAGCCATTTCTGAAGCGGCAAAGAACCTACAGCGTTTAGTGAACATGCATCAGATTCTGGTGGATGCTGACCCATTTACCAAATATATTTCAAAACCATCAGGTTTGATCAGTTTCATATGACTTTCCCTGTAGTTCCTATTTCAGCTTTTTAATAAAAAAGAATGAAATTTTCGGTGTCCGTCAAATTAATCAGATATAAAATTATGAAAATCGGTATGAGTAAAACATTTGTTTGGATTTTCATATCGAAATAATTCAATGTTCTTTTATCTAACCACTCTTAAAAAGATGAGACATTTAGAGCTAATAATAATTTCCCAAAGGAGAAAGAACAAAAGAAAAGAAGGGAGATATCACTTGCAATTTTCCCGCCAACAAGTTGTGGATCGGGGGGGGGAGGAGGCCCTTGCCCCCCCCCAAAATAAGGAGAGAAGGAAGTTAAAGGGAAAGAGGAGAGCTAAAAAGGAACAAAAAAGAGGAAGAAGAAAAGAAAAGGATGAACAAAAGGGGAGATCAGTTGCGATTAATCCCGCCAACAACGTGTGGACCGGGGGGGGGGGGCAGAAAGGCCCTTGCCTCCCCAGCAAACCTAAAAGAGAGAGAAGAAAGGAAAGGAAAGAAAAAAAGAAAAAGAAAAGGAGGGGAGATCAGTTGCGATTTTCTCCGCGAACAAGGTGTAGATTGGGGGCACTGGCGTACTGATGGGGGGGGGTGAAGCTTGAATACAGTTGCCCCCCAAATAAAATTCAAACGTCGTTTATTTCCATTTCAATACCGGTGATTTACAATTAAATGTTGCTGAAATGAAATAATTTTCCGAGATGCGTTTGTTGGAAAATGACAAATTCTTAAATTTACAGTCAGGCAAGAAATATGCTTATTTAGAGGTCTACCCCCCACTTTCTTGAAAAAATATATTAACGTGAAATAGAAAAAAAGAGAAAGAAAAGAGAATATAGTGACCTGTCAGTGTCACAAAATAATGAGGTATTAAAATATGCTCATCTGACCGTGATTAAATGCCTCAAACCCCTGAGCTTCCGGGGGCTCTGCCCCTGGACCCCACCTAGGGCCCTAAGGGGGCCCCTAGATGCTCATCTGACGTTAATAATTATTTAATGCCTAAAACCCCGAGTTGCTGGGGACTCCGCCCCCCTTGACCCCACGCCAATTAGTGTCCTGCCAGTGTCACAAATAAGGTATCAAAATATGCTCATCTGACCGTAATTAAATGCCCATACCCCCTGCGCTTCTGGGCTTGAACGCTGGCGTTTTTGTTGTTTATGCGCCATGTGTGCATGCGCACGTAGAGAGAGACAACAGTAAGCTTATGGGAGGAGCGGAGCGGGTAAAAGGAACGTCTTCACCCGACGACGGTCATTCTAGCATTTTGAATCGACGCTGCGACATGGAAGAATCGTTTGTGTAGGGCTTTGAATAACCCTTTTTTTCCCATCGAAGATTTCTTCAAATTATGAATTCAAGTGATCATTGTTATGCCCTGAGGATTCGTGCACCCTATGATGTAAAAATTGTAAGTACTACCATTGCAGATTTAACAATAATGTTACCCCATCGGCTGTTTTAGAAGCCCCCACGTCAGTTTTACCGAAGCTCCGACGCCTACGCCTACATGCATAGCCATATGTAGAAGCCTATTGTGAAACCTTGCAGTGCACACCAATACTTATATGCTAGATGATCAACCTTTTCTGATCGATTCCACAACTTTTCTTTCACAATGCAATCGCTTGACCAGAACTGGTCTTTATCTTTAAGGTTGGAGCTTCCTTTAAAGGTACGTACTATGTCCCATTTACAGGCCAAAACAAATGAAAAGTTAAATTCCAACGGCATTTGAAAGACAATACTATTTTAGTACTTCCCTAAAAAAAGGGGGCTTAAAAATGTCTTTAAGTACGAGGGAAAATAACGACTATTATTTGTCGAATCGACTTAGGAGCTATAGAGCTAGTAAGTAATAGTCTGATTTTTCAGACCATTGTACCGAATGGTCGTACGTTTTAATATGCTGCGCAAAGATTCAATCAGTTTAATTTTGGCCATTACAAGAAGTGGGTTATTGATGTAGACAAATGCTCATGTAGACCGAAAGCTTCAGTCTCTGATATCGACGGTTGTTCCGCTGAGATTGCATCTGGCTCCTCTGACCGCCTCTATACATAGACTGAAGTACGGCGTATGGGGTAGTGTGCGGAACGAATGGTTCGGTTCGGCGGACCGCGATGAATGAGATATGCAACGAGTTTTTCACTTTTTACGTCTTCACATATTCATTTTGGCTGCAATATTACACTGAGTATTATAACAAATAATAAATAACCCGGAAATATATACTTGACTTACGATAGCTTGCTCATTTAGATCCTAAATTAATGAAAATGTGAAAAAAATTGAAAATTGTATAGCTGATTTAAGGAACTGGATGATTGAGAGTCGCTTAAAACTAAATGATGCGAAAACAGAATTCATTTTACTTGGCAACAGTAGACAGCTCAGTAAAATTAAGGTATCTCATGTTCAAGTTGGTTCTGCCCCTGTATCTCCTGTTCATCAAGCTAGGAATCTTGGTGTAATATTTGATTCTGCCATGTCACTTGAAACCCATGTTTCAAATTGTGTTAAACTGGCCAATTGTAATCTCCGTAATATCCGGGCAATTAGGCAATATCTCTCACCTCAATCTACCCAACAATTAATACATGCTTTTGTTACTCGCATCTTGACAATTGCAATTCATTACTTTTTCGACTACCCGCCAACCAAATTAACCGACTGCAAAAAGTTCAGAATGCTGCTGCTCGCCAGCTTGTAACAAACTCTAGAAGATCATCACATATCACTCCTATCTTGAAATCTCTTCACTGGCTCCCTGTTCAACAGCGTGTGTTCTATAAAATTCTTCCCCTAACCTATCGTGCACTAAATGATCTAGCTCCAGAATATATTTCATCCCTTTTATCACCCCACTCCACAGGTCGTTCTGGTTTACGTTCATCACATAATAATGTTAGGCTTAAAGAAATACGTACCAAAAGAAATTGGAGGGATCGAGCATTTGCATCAGCCGCTCCTTCTTTGTGGAATAAGTTACCTTTCTCTATTCAGACGGCCAACACTCTTTCTACTTTTAAAATTGGGCTTAAAACTCACCTGATGCATAATGCATATTGTTAAATTTCAATGTTTTCTTTATACAATGCATGCCAAACAAATAATAATCACCCTTTGCCACATTGTATATACCATGTCGATGCCATGATGAATTTACATGTAAGTTAATATTTAATATTTCTTTAATCTTAAGTATGTTTAATTCCTAATATAAATTTAATTTTTTTGTATGCGCCTTGAGCATCTCTAGAGATGGATATGTTGCGCTTTATAAATATTGTTATTATTATTATTATTATTATTAATCCGAGAAAGTCTGCCAACATGATTTGTTGTCAGCCATCTTGGTTTGAGTTGATGAATATTCATTTTTTCTTTTCGAACGTCCAATAGCTACGTATGAGTCAGCCCGGCTTGAGCCGGTGATGTTTGAATATTCATAAGTCCAATATCAAACACGTGCTCTGATTGGCCATTGGGCTTGTTTTGGTCGGTTGACCCGAAATATATCGGCGGGTCATGTCATAGATTACCAGTTCGAATGCCGTTTCATGGTTCTGAGATAAACAATTGGATAATTCATATACGTAAGTCCGTAAATTTCGCATTTAGAAATAGGTAATAAAACTTATACAACTGTACATAGGAGAAAAAAATACAAATTTGATTTCTATCTGATTTATAAATCAGAAAATTAGATCTAAATAAGGAAAATCGTGGGAGAAAAGTTTCGGGGTAACAAGTGCTGCACAATCGGCTCAATCTCTCCCCCCGTTGCGAGCCGTATTGGTTACCGTCTGTGTATGGGGAATGGCAACAAATGTCAGTTTTATTAAAGAATGACCCATACCAGATGGTTATTTCTGTCTAATTTCATGTATGTTATTACCAAAGATGAAAAAAGCCAGTCAGTCACTCAATAGTGTCTGACAGTGAAATCTAGCAAGCTAGTACACGGTTTCCTTGCATAATTTGAATATTAGGACACTTCTAACGTTTAAATTTTACAGATAGGACATACATGACATATTCATAATTCCTGCAAGGTTCTACAGAATTTGATGTTGGCTGCAAAAGGGACATAAAGTAAAGCCATCCTCGGAAATGCGAAACTACCAATATACTGTAGGCCCTAAGATATTAAATAACAACAATAATAATAATTAAGTTACTTATATAGCGTTCTTACACCTATTAAACAGTTTCACATCGCTTCACAGAGTTCAATAAATTAACATATAAGTAGCAAAAGTTAGTGATAATCATTGGAAAGGAGAGTTTTGAGGGCCTTCTTTAAAAACATCTAATGAAGGAGACAGGCGGACAGATCGTGGTAGGTCATTCGACAGTCGTGCAGATCGAGGTCTGAAAAGCATTGTCACCAGCTTTACTTTATGTTCTGGGCACAAAGTCATGGAGTATTGTGCAGTCTGAACTTGAACGAAGGCCGGGTGTTGCAGAGCGGTAAGGAAATAATGAGAGAGCTGAGATAGGTGGGAACTTTACCTCGAAGACACTACAATGGTCAAGATCTTGAACACTGTGGGTTGTCTGATTGGCAGTGTTGCATTGCAATTGATAAAGTTTATTTTGCTAACGAAATTGCATTGTCAGTAAATAACAAAGTGTCAAAGTTTATCTGTACTCCGCTAGCAAATGAGGTTGAAAATGTTAACATGGGAAGAGACGTCAGCCCCTCGTCCGATGAAGATGTTCCCTTAGCCTTATGCCTATAATTATTGATCTTACAGTGTAGGGATCATTTATCATAATGGAGCAGTGGTACATCAGCCCATGCACCTATTTCAAGGCCAAAATAGCAAACCTTTAACACACTTCCCCATTGGATCCCCTTTCAAAATTAATGTTCGACCCAGTTTTCGAAAGAATGGTCCCCATCCTTCTACCACCACCACATTCTAGATCCTCCCCTCGTAGGAACCATTTGATTACGATAAATGCGTTTGTACCCCAGTCCTTAAGATGGATTTTCATAGATTTTTTCTTCTTTCTCCTTTCTTAAATTCACTTTGCAGTGATCCAGTCCTAGAGAAAAGCAGTATAGTCTCGAAAGTCTGCAGAGCAACTATGACAGGGTTAAAAATGCCTAGCTTAGCTCACATTGCATTGATCGGCCTTTTCCTGACACTTTTCCTCTCCTGTGACACATCCAACATATTGGTAAGCCCCCTCATCGGCAAGGGAAGCCATTTCTATCTTTCAGCAGCCATTGGAGAGCAACTCCTCGTCCGGGGTCATAACCTCACCTACCTGGTCAGTAATGCTTTCGAAGACCACGTCAAGAAGAGTCGTTTTGGTGAGATGTTCCACTATGAAGTATTCAAGCATTCGATCCACGTGGAGGACATCCATGAACAATTCCACAATTTTAGTCAATCCTTCTCCTCAGCAGGTCGAGGCAATGAGTACAACGTCATGTCGATAATTGCTGAGACACGACAGCACGACTGCACCGCCATCCTTGAAGACGAATTCCTAGTGACTCGTCTTCGATCTGCAAACTTCTCGTCACTCTTGTACGACATTACTTGGATTTGTGGCGCGATCATTGGAGAGGTCCTAAACCTTCCATATTTTGCAGTTGTTCCCTATCCAAGTCCTTGCTTCCACACAGCTAGTGAAGCTTCAGGCTTCAATCCAGCCTATGTACCATCTATGATGACATCTTACTCTAGCATCATGTCTTTTAAAGAACGCTTAATCAACTCATTGGCTTTCGTAATGCATCGCAATTTGGGTATACAATTTTCGATAAAGCCCTACAAATCTATATGTGAACGAGTTGGTGTATCAGACCCGTATGATCTTATGAAGAAGACAAATCTTTGGTTTGTGAACAGCGACTTTGTAGGAGAATATGCATGTGCCTTACCCCATAATGTCATTCCAGTTGGTGGTCTTACGTCGCAAGATCCTGTGCAACTCCCATCGGACATAGAAGACTTCATCCAAGGTTCAGAAGGTGACGGCATCATCATCTGTTCATTTGGCACCTTCTTGATCCTTGACGAATCTAACATGGCCCTGTTTAAGATGTTTGTAGACGCGTTTACCAGGTTACCCCAGAGGGTCATCTGGCTGGTGAAGACATCACCTCCATTTCCTGTCCCCTCAAGTATCAAGATTCTGCCTTGGCTTCCCCAGAATGATATCCTTGGACATCCTCAAACGAGAGCCATTTTCTTTCATGGAGGGCACAACAGTTACTATGAAGCTATTTATCATGGTGTTCCCGCAGTTGTCATGCCCGTCTTTGCAGACCAATACGGTGTGTCAAATAGAATTCTACACTTCGGATTGGGACTGAAGCTGAATAAAGACGATGTAACATCGGAGTTAATTTATGAAGCACTGTACAAAGTTACATCCAACAGCACCTACATGCAAACAGCCAAACGGATGTCGGCAAATTTTCGAATCGGCCGATGAAGCCGGCTGAACGGGCAGCGTTTTGGATTGATCACGCCCTCAAACATGGCACCGAAAATCTTGAGATATCCGCAGACTCTTTGAATATTTTCCAATATTATCTTCTTGACGTGGTAGCTTTCATATTCATGGTTTTTCTATTTTCTGTATACTTTACAATCAAGTGCAGTATGGTGGTATGTACACGAGTATGTCGTTTTCAAAATTCATTTAAAAAGGCGAAAGTTGACTAAGGATAACGATACACACATAATTTTATTTGCCCATCAATGCTCAGATATCCAGTGTACATAATCAGAATAACGTGCTGTAATATTCTTGTATAACTTTATACATATTTTTCGAAATTTCTTTATAAAGGGTAAGACCAATATATCCTGTTCTGTCCAGTACGTTACTGACCGCCTCATCTGTGATGGATCTACATTCTACAAATCCTGCTTCTCAGTGGATTCCTCCATTTCCTTTTAAAGGTACTATGTCCCATTTGCAGGCCCAAAAATGAAAAGGTTAAATTCCAACGGCATTTGAAAGACAATACTAATTTAGAACTTTCCTAAAAAAGGGGGCTTGAAAATGTCTTTAAGTGGGAAAATAACGACTATTAGTTGTCGAATCGACTTAGGAGCTATAGAGCCAGTAAGTAATAGTCTGATTTTCAGACCATTGTACCGAATGGTCGTACGTTTTATGCTGCGCAAAGATTCAATCAGTTTAATTTTGGCCATTACAAGAAGTGGGTTATTGATGTAGACAAATGCTCATGTACCCTTTACAGCTCATTTTATGTATGTTTTTACCAAAGATGAAAAAAGCCAGTCAGTCACTCAATAGTGTCTGACAGTGAAGTCTAGCAAGTAAACGGGTTTCCTTGCATAATTTGAATATTAGGACACTGCTAACGTTTAAATTTCACAGATAGGACATACATGACATATTCATAATTCCTGCAAAGTTCTACAGAATTTGATGTTGGCTGCAAAAGGGACATAGTATCTTTAAAAAGGCACACATAATTTACAGAAAATGTATTAATTTTCTTTTGTAATTCGATTTATGATTTGCAAAATGTACATTGATGTTTTTATGTCATAAATACTTATATTCATTGTTCTGTTGGAAATGAAAACAAATTTAATCTGAAACTGAAAAATACATGATGATGGTATAACGTTAATACCTTTATTACTAGATCAGTGATTAGATTATACAGAGGAAATTTCTACTTTTTAATACTGTCAATTATGTTCATTATATTTTTGACACTTGGTAATGTGACAATAAAATTACTCTATTATACTTGAATACCTCCTTTTATACTTACTTTTAAAAATGATGCAAATGTTATTTACCTTTAACAAAATATGGGCTTTTTATGAAAAATTGTTAAATTATTTTGTTCTTTATGACTATTATATAAGAGGTTTATGTCATGTCGTATATTTTATATTTGTTTCATTTATTTTCTTGTCTCAGTCTAGTGTATGTGTATTCTATTTTTCTGTATATTACGTCAGTAGTTTAATTCAGTGAGCCTATATAGTATATACACGAAACACGGCCAGCTTACGTGTTCATTTTTCATTTCCGTATGTAATGATCGACAGAACATTCTTTCACGTCATTATGATTAAGGATTTTCGACTTTTTTCATATTTCTTAAAGGAATTTTCATTTTTTGTAAAAATGTATTTCGGCTTTATTAATTTTACATGGGGTTTTGTAATCTATCGTGTACGTGTTTCTATTTATACGGTTTCTATAAGGACCCTGCTAGGGTCCTTGGTTTCTTGAAGCTCTGTTTATATGTATCAGTTATTTTTTCATTTATGTAGCGCTGACGAACAATAAATTGGTTTCACGGCGCTTTACATGGTTATGAAGGTGGGAAAATCAGTTAAATAAATACAGGCGTGTAGCCAGGGGGGCGATGGGGGCGGTCGCCCCCAAAAAAATGCCGGCCCCAAAAAAAAAAAGAGAGAAAAAAAGGCAGAGGACGTTGGAAGAAAAAGGAGCAGACAAAGAACATTTTTGATTAATGGAACGTCAAAGCTTCCGCGCTTCGCACGGGAGAAGGGAAACTGAATTCAGACAAGGATTAATTAAGAGTCGAGAACGGCACCACGAATCGTCTTCTTTCTCTAATAATCTAATGGAACGTCAGGGCTTCCGCGCATCGCGCAGGAGAAGGGAAACTGAATTCAGACAAGGATTTAAGTACAGTTATAACAGCTGAAGTATTTCTACCCCTTGTAAATTTGATGTTTTTGTGTTTTGGGTAGCTAAAAGAATGAAAGGTGGACTGGTTGAAATAGGGCATTTGTTGAATCCTTTTAGAATTTAGATTTGATATATCACTTTCTCCAGAAACTTTAATTGGGACAAATAAATTTTCATATACTTAAATATAATTCCAAAACTTGGTAAGGGAATGAATACTTCAGTCGTTAACTTTAAATGAAGAGAATAATTCAATACCATTTTTTCCGCAGACCGTTTCTAAGAGTAACACACACACAGAGAATGGGAATAAGTCTTGTTTTGAAGGTGATACACACTATCGAAAGGAGCAAATTTAGATCATAAATTGTCATGATTATGAAGAGTAATGAAGAACATGTAAGAAGTATTATAGGTCTTATAAAACTATGTAATTTATGACATACATGTACATATTTCTCATGATCAACACTATGTGGAATGAGAAAAAAAACTTTGAAATCATTCATACCATGAGTAGCATGTTCAGACATGGACTGGTCATCTTTGGTCAGTCTTCTCAGCTGTATGGCTCTCAGCAGTGCTTCATTGAGTGACCGGTGTGATGTTTCACTAGATGACCACTGGTAGTTGACATAATTAGGGTCATCCTGCAGAAGAAAAAAATATGTCAAAGCAAATTCTGATTTCTGAATTGCACTAGATTATACCAGATATGATGTATATTATAAGAGAGAAAACCCTATAATACACAACATTTTTGAGTTCTTTTAGGCATAATTACATGTTCTGGTGGAATTCTCACTCTTAATATTCATAATTGGATGAACCGATTGCAATACAGATTATTCTGTTATAACTTAAGTACAATGCAAATGTCACGTTCACATAGGGACCAGTAAGTACTATTACATAAAAGTACAGTGATGGTGTTATGATTTAATATCTCGTTCCCATATTTTCCATGTATGGGAAAGTGCTGTTTAAGAGCTGCTTGTGTTTAATATAGCTGTATGTTGACAAATAGGGATGTAAGTAGACAGGGATAAAATATTACATTACAAAGACATGATCATGTATCAAAATGGCTTTGTGATTTAAAGATGTCTATTATACAAAGGCAATATACTAACCTTGCTTATGGCAGGCTCCGTGAAGCAGGTGTCGTAAAAGAAGTGTGTAAGAAGAACATGTAAATATAAATGATACAGGAGTGGATATATTAAATTGTTGCTATGATATGCAGCATTCAACGAGTAAGTGTATAATTATTCTGACAATTTTCCATATTTGCCAAATGTTTGATACCTTATTCAAACAAGTAAAACTAGACTGAGTCATAATTAAAAGAAAAAAGTTAGAGCAAGTGAGAGTGAACAATTATTGTTTTGGATCTATACAGCATTCAAACAAGCAAATTATAAAAAGTGATACTTCAAATATAACAAGCAGGAAATAAATTGTTATGAAACTGCATGAGAAAATACTTTGCAAACAAGGTGAAGACCAACTTTGAGTAAAAAAATAGAACCAAATTTGGAAATCACATTTTTGTATAAATGATATACAATGCAAAGTATGCAG
The DNA here is from genome assembly GCA_037976565.1 of Mesocentrotus franciscanus. Taxonomy (NCBI): domain Eukaryota; kingdom Metazoa; phylum Echinodermata; class Echinoidea; order Camarodonta; family Strongylocentrotidae; genus Mesocentrotus; species Mesocentrotus franciscanus. The sequence goes on from CP137684.1 coordinate 7,374,477, forward strand.
ATCCTTTTCAGTTTTGTATAAATTAATGAAAATGAGGATCGAAATGGTCTCCATTACTCTCCAATATTTCTGGGTGCAATGTCATGTAACAAAAAGCTTCATTGTGAGACTAGGCAGACAGCATAATGTATTGGCTCTGTCAGTAGCGTACGCAGGATTTTTTCAAAGGGGGCCCGGGGTTAAAATTTGAACAGCGCGCCGAGAATTTCGCAACGACTTAGCCAGCCCCCGAATGAGGAGGGGGTAAGAGCACTTTGTTTTTGCCCCGGAAACTGGAAAATTACGTCGTCAGATATTTCCTTCACTTCAGTAGCTCAGTGGGGGGGGGGAACCTTTTTTTTTTTACAATTACAAAAAATTTGAGGGTTAACCCCGCGTACGCGCCTGGGCTCTGTACTTCAGCTGCTCTGACTCGAAAGAGCTATACATTGCCGAATGATGTAAGTGTCATATATAAGAGTCTGTGCTTTTGTAGACTATTAAAACGTAAACAATCAGGTCAGAATATCACGTGACTTGTGAAGTTGTCGAAGTCATGTGATAGATGCAGCAGAGATCGAGCTAGCTAGCTAGCTATAATAGCGCTAGCTAGCCTAGAGGAGCGAAAAAGGGATGTACCATTATTTATAATACTGCCCATGGCCATGGTCATGTCACGGATCGAAACCGAAGCTGGCGAAGAAAGGTAAATCTAACTGAATATGTATTTAAATGATAGTTTAGGTCAGAAGATGAGATCGTCCTAACGGCTAGGTAGCTAGCTATTACAATTTACATTAGCCGGTATTTATAGCCGTAAGCCTTCGGCGTGCAGGGGCCCGTTTCATGAAACCAACTCTATGACGGCATGCCATGACTTTGACTGAGTTTGAGTCATGACAGTCGCAGTGCTATTCGGCGTCGGAGCTTCCTGGAGTTAATTGGGTGTCATTAATTCTCACTAAAGACTAAAGTACCGATTTTTAGTGAAATCAGTTGAGTTTTGTACAGACTAACAGAGGTGTTTGAAATGTTGAGAATCAATACTATAGCACAGCTTTTAATACACAGCCAGGATAGTAATATGCAGCTTAGACCGAAAGCTTCAGTCTCTGATATCGACGGTTGTTCCGCTGAGATTGCATCTGGCTCCTCTGACCGCCTCTGTGTATGGGGAATGTCCACAAATGTCAGTTTTATTAAAGAATGACCCATACCAGACGGTTATTTCTGTCTATATGCAGCTATGCCTATGCATATGTATGTGTGTGTGGATAAACTGTTTCACAAAACCATGAGTCATGACAGACATGATATCGATACTATCTGTATCAGCTAAAGAACATATAGTCTAGGTCTAGTCTTTGTCACGATCCTATCCCGAATAACCCCAAAACAAGTTTTGGGGCTAAAATTGTTCATAAAGTAATATATAAATATATTTTCTCCTAAAAAAATAAATTATAGAATACAGTGTTGGGGAATAGGGTGTCTGAACGATTTTTCAATTTTCCCATTTGGATCGTTTTTCACCATAGTGGTTGGATATAATTGAAAAAATGATTCACTGAGAATAATACATTTCAAATTTCAAGACTCACCGATTTTTCTATCAAAAGTTACAGCCCCTTCAATTCCCTACAATATTCATCCATTTTTTGTAAGATACTAAGAATCAACGAAAAAGACGTACACGCAGAGTTATGTTGTTTTGCTAAATTTAGCACAACAGCTGAATTGCGCAATATGCAAGCGTACGCGTGTTGCTTAAATGATGCGCAACTCGACCCGATCGGCAATCCATTGTCTTCAATGGGCACCCACTTCCGGGTTGGTACACACGCGGTCCGATGCATATTCATGTGCAGATTTTACGCGCTATCACCATGGGTTCGGCCGGCGCGGAGCTCACGCCTCCCTACTTAGCTTAAAATGTAGGGAAGGGTATTTTCAAACTGTAATTGTTTGTGATCCCTGGGGGCTAGTGAAAAAATAAGCGTATGGATATTTTCCTTACGACTGGGACTACTTATCGCCAGGGGCGTCATATCTTATAAGTGGCAAATTTCGGAGTTAGCCAGGAAACAATGTTTAAATAGCTGTTTTGACCAAGATATTTTTAGAATTCTGAGATGACGCCCCTTTGGAAATATTGGAATTAATCTGCTCTTTCATATGACACCTCATTTATTGAGTATCACCTTCAGGATCACAAAGAATAAAGGTTTGAATCTCGACTTAATAATGAAAACTTTGACCAATTTTGCATGATCGCGTAATGCACATAGACTGCATAGGGCTGCGTGCAATCTCTATGGGAAGGATTTTAGCACACAACATCGGGTGCGCGATCAGACACCCTAATAGTGTCATTATTTACATTATCAAATGTACATCATCAAATGATTTGCATATTTTTTGAAAGAATTTTAAATTGAAGGAAAAATTCAGTGAGTTAGTTGAACTTGAAGGATGCTGTAATTTGATAGTTTATCAATACTTACTGTATTTTCTTACTGTGACGAGGAATTCTAGGAAAAATACCTTTTCTCAGCCAGTGTATATTCTAGGCTAGGGTCTCGTAAACACTCGTTATCTAATTGATTTAATATTTAAAATATAATTTTGAAGGAGTTATTAGAGAGGAATTAATAATGCACATAGGCCCCAAAGGTATGATGGTATCCTATTGAATGACTATGGATCCACTATGGACAACGGTGTGTAACATTTTGATCTATTTTATTTATATGTTATCATTTTTGCAATTTAATTTAGATCCGTGGAAGGAAATACGTAGATTGAAAATAATTTAAACTGATTCAATGTTCATATTCAGCTTTTTAAAATTTCTGTATATTTTGTATTATTTTCTTGAGGTTGGTAACTTCAACAGGATATAATGAAGTACGTCGAGTAGACCAGTACAGAAACAAAGATGAGATAGAGAGAGAGAGAACATGGGCATAGACTAGAGTTAGAGAAAGAAAATTGTAACATATAGAGTGTGTGTGTGAGTGAGATAGAGAGAGAGAGAGAGAGACGGACAGACAGATAGTGACAGATGAGAGATAATTGTGAGGGGGAGGATTGACGGGGAGATAGAGTGAGAGAGATGGATTAGAAATCATTAGTGAATATATTTTTCGAAGTTCTTTGAGTCTGTAATTGAAATTAATACACAGTCATCGTTACATAACGATAATATGATTTATTTTCACTAGTTCTAAGATATAAATGTTCTGATCTATCAATAATAAAACATATTCTCACAATCCCTTCAAGAAAAGAGGTAAAAGTTTATTCCAACTTCATGGGCAACATGATAAAAACACAATCAACCTAATTAAAGATAAAAATGATAAATTTGCCTAAACACTTTCATCGTTTTTTATTTATATACATGAAGTCGTAAAATCAAGCAGCATACCGAAATAAGCTACACAACCAATCGAAATGCAAGAATTAGGATGGCCCATTTCTGTTATTAGTAATGTGAACAAAATCTGCATTATAGGTTTTTGAAATATAGAGGAATCATTGGAAAACTATCATCATCTATAAGTACAGGGCTAATTTGGTTCCACCACTCCCCCTCCCCCCTATGATGAACAAAACAGATAGCCAACGAAATATGACTAATAAGGCAATGAGGAGGTCACCTAGCGAATATTATTGGAACTTAAATGACAGACAAGTGAATAGCATGAGCCTCGTGGTAGATCAATGCCAAGGGATCATGCTTTATACAGAATAAGCATCCCAGAGAATTACTGAACTCTTCTATATTTTTCTCAAAATGATATTGAAATTATTCGTGCATTTTGCGGCCCATAGAATAGCAACAAACTGACTTGTGGCGCTTTCCAGCAATTCAAAAAGACATGACGGGTTCGGAGGAGCGACAACTCACTTGTCACAGAAGTTGTTGCTCATCTTGGCAAAGACGGTTTTGTGAAACACTTAGCGGACAAGTTGAGCGACAGTGTCGAGATGTCGTTGATCTTGTAGTTATGACGGTTTCGAGAAACGACCCCTGGTTTCAAGCTGTCCGCGCTGCTGCACCAGGCCAGCCAGCAACTCGGCCACTCCATCCACTCACACTTACACACACTGTACCTACACTGCTACAGCCTACACAGTCTACACACTGACTCGACTGAGTTCCTGACTCTGAGTCTGAGTTTCTTAGTCTTACTCTGCATTTTTTAATCTGATTAACCGTCAGCAAGATTTTAAATTTAAATTGGTGACTATAACTATATCCTAGGGTCTACACTGTGTTAAGACCAAAAGCTTCAGTGCAGTCTCTGATATCGACGGTTGTATCGCTGAGATTACATCTGGCTCCTGAGTCTGACATCAGTTTTATTAAAGAATGACCCATACCAGATGGTTATTTTTGTCTACACTGTGTTTTGAAGTTTATAATTTTGTTTGTCCTGATGCTATTAATAGTAGTAGTGACTAATAGTACTAGTAGTATAGTAGTAGATCTACTAAGTACTAGTAGATCTACTACCTGATGCAAAGTGTGGGATTGGCTTCTAAGTTCTAATCTAACTTCTAAGTTCTATGTCTATTATTCACTTTCAGAGAGAGAGAGAGAGCACGAGGGAGAGACTAAAAAGTGTTGTTTCCTCACTTTCCTGTGGCCTGGCCGTTTTTGCCAATTTGTTGGAGCTGTTTTTTGTTGTCCTTTTGTAAGCTAGGAACTAACTAGCTAGGGCTAGGTGATAATATGAATTATGATATTGATATCACCTAGTCTTGATTGGCACCCAGGCCATACCCCTGCATAAGACAAGACTCAATTCAATTCAATTTCAATTCAATTCAATTTATTTCCACTTTTAAAACAATTTACAAATCAATATGAATAATAGTGGTTGTGGTGGGATGTTATTAAAAATGACCCCTTTAATAACAAGTATACACATAACAAATTATACATTGTAAGAAAATATCAAAAATTATAACAGGAGAAAAACATAACAAAAACATCAAAATTAATTAAAATAAAAAAATTGATAAGAAAAGATAGGAAACATCAACAAAATATTCATCATTTATGAGTTCAGTAGGTGTTGTTTAACTAATCGTTTGAACTGTTTTACAGTCTTACTATTCTTGAGATTAGTTGGGACTCTTGAGAGGTTATTCCAAATAATTGGTCCATTGTAAAAAATTGAATTTTGAGTTGTTGATATGCGGTTTAAAGGAAGGTGGATATTTTGAGCATTTCTAGTATTGTAATTATGAATGGAACAATTCAAAGTAAAATAATCATCATACATCTTTGGAAGAAGTTTATTATGCTCCCCAGGGAGTGGAGATTGTGCACACATTGTGTGCTGGCAAGCACTGAATCCAATGACCGGGGTAATAGTATATCTGTAAAGCGCTTAGAGACATTTGTATTAAGCGCTATATAAAAGCTGAATATTATTATTATTAGACAGATGAAACATCAAGAATGATGTAAACTAAACGAAACCTAAAATGCGTTTGTAATCACCCATTCCCGCTCCCGCTCCTGCTCTGTCATCAGCACGCTCCGGTACTTTAATGTATTTCATTTCTATTTTTCCTTCATTTTTCTTTATACAGGTCTTCATCTAATTAGAACTGCAAGATTCTGTTGAAATTCATGCCAAGCTGACTCGAGGGACATGCTTTCTAAGATGTTCAACTCGGCCGTCCTTACGTTTTTTCTTCTGGCCTGTATGCTTGAGTGTGTGTATACCACTCAGCCTCCAAACATCATCTTTGTTGTCGCAGATGATCTGGTGAGTTAGAGGTCTTCATGCAGCATCAACCTCAATATAATGTTAGCTTCAGGGTCCACCTCCGAAAGGATATTAGTATTCTGGACTAGTCCCCAGTTATTTTGTCCCAGACATTATCAACGACCTTTAAGAGTTTGGTGGGGTATTCCGATCATTGTATTAAAGTGTACCAATTACCTGAAGAAAAAAAAATCATTTGTGTATTGATAGAATGTATAAAATCAATTTCATAAGACCTTACATGACACTCTAGAGGTAGCTGTTAAAGTGACTCGGTAACATTGCCTCAGATTCTGAAACAAAATCCTGGATTTAGCTCATGCTGCAATCATAATTATGTCGTGGGTAGGACAGGAGATCGAGAGAAAGGAGTCAGAGACAAACGATGCGGTTGCAGTTGATCATTTATTAAATCAAAAAATCAAAAACCCTGCAAAGACAGGAAACAACAATCAATCAGTTCATTGTAATATATGGCAATTATATCGATACATTGTAATACATGGCAATTAGTATGCATAATATTGTACTATTGAAAACATATCTATTATTATAATCATATTAAAATTTAAGTGAAAATGGAAAATAATTTATAAGCGATTTCCCAAAATCATATCAAATCCTCAGCTAACAATACAAGTTATTCATTAGCACCCTACATCTGTCCTCGATCACAGATAATAATGAATTAATTGTATATCTGGAGAGCATCGTCACCTCAAATGTGACATGCAAATCCTCCAATTTGCCCCTAAATAGCTACTTCCTCGTTATCCTCTGATAACACTCGTTATCTTGCAATGCAAGAGCAAAATTAATTTCAAAGAATAAATTCTAACTCCAATCCCTACTATAAACTCCAGAACTTGCAGTTAATGAGTCACAAGTACTTAATAAATCCAAACTGAATTAAATGGATGTATGGGTATGTGTGTGTATAATTACACATCGTTTCCTATTAATTACAACTTATCATATCATTAATCATACATTTATAACTATGATTATCAATTTAATAGCATAACAAAACTTGGTTGAAATTTTAAATTGTTCATACTTCATATCCAATTTGGAATATCAGACAAAAATTAAGATTTCAGTACATTTCTTAGTCTGAAGCAAAAAGCTGTTGCATTAAAACATGATTCAAAGATATCATTACGTCCATCTATAAATCTACAGGAAAACTGTTACATACATGTATATCCAAAAGTACAATTACATGAAAATTATCAAGTAAATGCTCACCCAGGTTCAACAACCCCGATCACTCAAGCAGACCCAAAGCAGAGCTTGAGTGAACACATGACTCGGCCACAGCCGACAGGCAGGCAGCTAAATAAATTAAATGTTTATCAATGAATGCAAAGTCAAGTGGGCGTAGCATAAGTTCGGCTGGTCGGCCATCTTTAAAAGTCAATTGCCACTCAAAGAAATCTTAGTACAATGCATAATTAAAACGATTCAAATCTTCAAAATACAAATTCACTTCTCAATTTGTGCCTCATAAACTTCAAGCAAACCTCAGTACACTGAACAATTTGAATGTAAACCTTAATATAAAGTACACTGACCAGACGGCCTCAACAAAATGCTATGAGTTAATACACGTAACCGCGCTGACTATGTATGGTACAACGCATCTACCTGTCCTGTATACATACTAAGCATAGAGCAAAATAACTTTATAAGACCGCTACAACTTCAAGTAAGATTTATCTAACATGCATATGAAATTATTCTACATACCTAACACATGAATCAGCTTCTTCTGTTACATCGAGAGCAGATAGACAGGACAAACACCTCGAATGAAAGTTGGTAGAGGAATAAATTCAAGCTTCCCGGCCTCTCCATCCACCCACTATAATACTAGTCCCAGAAGCAACCCAATTACCTGAGATTAAAGGTAAAGACCAGTTTTGGAAACGCCCCTCTCTCAAAAAAATGAAATGGAAGCTCTCATTACCAATCATGTGAAAGAATATGTTTTGACTAATACGTGATGATACAAATTTTGCCGGAAAGTCGGAAACCACCTACTAATTGATATATTTGGTAAATTATTATATCTATTGGGACCAAATAGATATCGCGCACGTGGTCGCGTAGTCCCATATAAATCTTTCTGTGTACAGTGCTTGTAACTTTACCAAGACTGGGCCAAATTTCTTATCATTTTGATGATTCCAGAACCTTGCAGTACATACCAATACTTAATATATGCTAGATGATCAACCTTTTCTGATCGATTCCACAACGTTTCTTTCACAATGCAATCGCATGACTAGAACTGGTCTTTCTCTTTAATCCGCCCCTCAAATCTTCAGAGGTAGCCTCCATTAGATAGATTGAATGTAATCACACACAAAATCCCTCTGTAGCTTGAGACTGCTACACATTCCAAACTACAGACCTACTTTTAATACAATGTAAAGATATTACAAAATAAAGTGTCTCACTGCATACCTGGCTGCACTGCAAACAAAGCTAGTGCATGCCAAGCTACGGACCTACTTTTAATACAGAGTAAAGATATTACTTAGTGTAGCGTCTCACTACATACTAGAGTACATCTAAGATATTTTCACCTGTTCTAAACAATGTAGGCCTACAGACCTCGGAGAAACTAACAAGTTTAATATCATAACAAGTCTGTGCAGCTTATTGTTCCTCTGCTCAACTATCTCAAACAGCTATAAATAAACAATCAAGTAATTTAAAGGCACGCTAAGCTTCTGAGCAATAAAACCAAATTTCAGCTTTACATTTGCAACAACAAAATTCTCGTCCCAGACAATTATAAACCTTTAGGTCAGTCAGGAATCCCATGGATTTAACAAGCCGATCCCCTGTCTGATTATCAAGATATTTATGATTGGAAATCAAACTTTCATTTTTCGTTTTCCTAACGGTTTTCATAACACTACAGTCTATTGGGGATAATGAGTATGGTAAAACCGGTCACTCAAAGATTTTTACTTTTTTGAGGCACTTCATGATCATTTTGAATCGCAATTTTTTTTAGAGCTTCAATTTTACACCATATCACAGACACTGATAACACATAGGGCCATGCATCTCAGATTTAACATTGTTAAACGATGCCTTTAAGGAGTATGAAAAAATAAAGGATAACATAAGACCCTGCATATAGGGATTGCACGGACTTGCTAGAGGGTGAAAATGTAATTTCGATATAAGGAATATAAAATCTATTTGGGCACCATGCTGCCTGAATATGATGTTATATTCAGGCATCTACAAATATGGAGGTATTCGGGTAGTTCAGTGCTTGAAATAATCCAGGTTCTAAATGTTGCGAGAGAGCAAAGCGAGCGAGGAAAATCGATACTTTATTATCTTAAAAATGGCAATTCCTCCAAACAGGAACCCGCTCGGTTCCTGTTTACAATGGGTTTAGACCCCAAGTATATTCTTGTAAAGTGATTTTAGGGAATTATATATTTTTTTTTTTTTTTTGGGGGGGGGGTAATTATTTTGATTTTTCATCTCTTTGTTCACAAGATTTCTCTCAAATTTCACGCAGGGTTGGAACGATGTCAGTTTCCACGGTTCAACGCAGATCCCGACCCCGCATATCGATTCCCTGGCACAAGAGGGCGTGATTCTCACCAACTACTATGTGTCACCCATATGTACTCCAACGAGAAGCGCCATTATGACTGGCAGGCACCCTATACACACAGGTTTGTTGTAGTGCGATTCTGCGCAGTGTGTCCCCAACCATTATGCTTTTTCTTGTCTCACCCGCTGAAGGTCAAGGCGACACTTAGAGATCCAAATCTTATCTGTCCGTTGTCCGTTGTCCGTCTCAAACGTTAACGGTCCTGTCATATCATACTTCATCTACTTTTTATGTCCTATGTTCCAAACTTCAGGCCTGCAGTATGACATTATTATAGCAGACGAGCCGTATTGTCCTATGTAGCACAATATTTCATACAGTGGAACCTCATTATAAAGAGCTCTGATATAACGAGGTATCTGTTACAACAAGGTGATTTTGCTGGTCGCAACTCTTAATTCTTTTGTGTTTTAACCCTGATATAACAAGATTCCTGATATAACAAGGTAATTTCCATGGTCACAAGTAGTACTTGTCCCAAGGACCTCGTTATAACGAGGTTCCACTGTAATTTTAAAAGTAGCAGAAATGTGATATCATATTCAACATGATTCATAACAATATTCTTGATGCTACCAATTCTACATGTGTGTTCTCTTTAAGGCATCATATTGTAATTCATCTACTTTCTTTGTCCTATATGTTGCAACCTTTAGGCCTGCAGTATTCTGTTATTATAGCAGACCAGCCCTACGGTCTTGGAACCAACGAGACCATAATGCCACAGTATCTCAGGTCTTTAGGATACCGTACCCATATGGTTGGAAAGGTAAGAGAAATCTGCGCTTATTTAACCATAGCCGCAGAGTGTCACCTGTTAGTGATGTTTTTGCATCATCATTTGATCCAGAATGCTAGGAATTACACATTATACATGAGTAGAGAGAACAAAAATGACTGGAAGATAACATAACATAAAACCCTGGGTATAGGGCTCGCACGGAACCCAAGTTCTATACGAGTGTGTATCTGTGCATTATTAAAGTAAGCTACTCCAACAGGTCGTTTTACAGTTCACTGGTAGTGTATTTTAAACTGCAATATCTCTTTGTAGAAATAATATTTGAAGCTCATAGTTTGTCAATAGTTTAGCAACATGGAACCCCTTTCATCAAGAGCAGACATGTTTTTCAGTGATTGGTACACTTTAACCCCATCAACCCTATATTGTAAATATTACTGTACCCTGTATGTGTCTCCATATCAACGTCGTTCGTCTGCCACAACAATGCTCGTCCCCTGAACCCGAACCTCCCACTATGGGGATAGAGCTTTTGGGTATGTCGCACTACTTCTGTGGAACAAGCTACCCTGTAGCATCAGAAACATTAACTGGATAAATACATTTTAAATGATGTTAAAGCTGCTTGTGTTTACCCAGAGAGCTACACTCACTAATTTTTGTATATGAGGATTAACAGGTATGTAATTTTATTTCTAAAACGATGAATGTTATTGTATTGTATAAACTATAGTATACATAGTTTTTATTTGCAATACTAATTATTGTAGCGCCTTGAGTGACTTATTTTGTCAAAAAGTTTGCTATCAAAATCTATATTATAATTATTATTCTTATACTACATGTTTTCTGTACACTGTATATTTTTTGTTCTGGGTTTGGGGCTTTAGTGGCATTTAGGGTTTTACAGCAAAGAGTTTACACCGATGGAAAGAGGATTCGAGTCGACGTTTGGTTATTACCTGGGGCAACAGGACTACTTCACCCATGAAGCTCAAGTGAAAAGAAAGGTAGTGAATTTGAGCCCTGGAAATGCTTTGGTTATTCCCTTTAGTTGATGATTCTTTCTTGTATTTTCATGTTCAACTCAAAGCTATACATGGGGAGTGTCATTGAGAGGGTGACATGGGGGGTGTTTCACAAAGATTCTAAGTTGAACTTATCTCTAAGTTGGACTTAACAATTATGGAAAGCCGTTAGCATCTATGAAAATATTTGGGAAAAGTTATTTTAAAAGGCATAAAATGTTGATTCAAATCATTCATATTTTCTATTATCAAGGAGATTTCATGTTCTTGATGTGGAATTTATAAAAAGTCTAAAATGGTTGAATTTTCGCTTTTGAATATGTTTTTTTTTAAGGCTACAAATGGCTCTCCATAATTTTTAAGTCCAACTTAGATTTAAGTTCGGCTTAGGATCTTTGTGAAACACCCCCCTGGTTTATAAACGCGTCAAAGATGTAGGCTGCATTCATCTGATGGCATTCAATAAAGCTAATGTTGGCTTGAAATCCTCTCCGAGGGATTTGGTAATGAGGATTAATGCCTCGCCAAAGAGCACTAGCGCATTGACTCGGTTTCGCACCCAGGACCTCCCGGTTCCGAGACCACTGTTCTACCACTGAGCCATCGCCCCTCCATGTTATTTCTCTTGTGTAGCCCTGAGTTTGCACGGATTCATTTAGTTTTTTTAAAGCGAGGAATGGGGAATTGATTTCATTGTTTCTATTCTCATTTGCTATCTCTCCCATGCTGATACTAACAAATCCATGTGGTATGTTAACCTGGCCTGCCTGCATGCTTGCAACGCCCTGCTGACTCCTTGCACCTCACCCCACCTCGCCCCATCTAATCTGGCATCCTATCCTCAATGGGGACTATGCTTTTTAGTGGCATCTGGGGTTTTTCAAGGAGAGTCTCACACCCAGTCATCGTGGCTTTGAGTCTTTCTTTGGCTACTATGGGGGAATGCAAGATTACTTTACGCATGAATCTACAGAGGTAAAAGAGCTTCGCACTCGTTAGCGCACATTTTTGCACTTGTACATACACATTTCACATTCATATGCACACACTTCGCACTCATTTTTTCTTTTTCCATATTTTTTTATTAGAGATTTCATTCAAAATATATCATGACATAAAGAATCAATGTAAATAATTCCATACAAATACAAAACTTCATTTCGTTTTCTTAACACAAATAAATTATTCACAAAACAGTGAGCAAAGAAGGAGAATAATAGAAAGAAATCACTAAATTTTTCTAATAATAATAATAACATAACTTAGTTATTACATGTACCGTCATTCCTGAAAAATAAGATAATACATATTTGTATACAATACCCCTCCGTTAATATCCCCTGCCAACCCTCCACCCCTTCTACTACCCAACCCCTCATAAACATTCACATTCACACTCACAAGCTCGCACCTCACAACCATACACAGATTCACACGCACAACACTGGACACATTTTACCTGTTCACATTCACATCCTATATTTTAGTTCTTCCCACTTTTGTAGGTGCAAATTCAACTTAATTGCCCACCTTCACTGCTAAGTATTTTTCTTCCTCTATAAATTCCGCTATATATTTTTGTATCTTCACACTGGAAGGTACATGGCCTTGAGCCCTACAATTTAGCATTCATACACACACATTTTGCATTCATACACAAACATTTTGCAATCATACATGCACAGAATGCACGATTGGCTCAGTATGGTAGAGCAGTGGTCTCATCACCGGAGTTCCTGAGTTCAAAACCAAGTTAATGCCATTGTGAATTAGGCTTTAAAGATACTATGTCCCTTTTGCAGCCAACATCAAATTCTGAAGAACTTTGCAGGAATTATGAATATGTCATGTATGTCCTATCTGTGAAATTTAAACGTTAGCAGTGTCCTGATATTCAAATTATGCAAGGAAACCTGTTTACTTGCTAGACTTCACTGTCAGACACTATTGAGTGACTGACTGGCTTCTTTTCTTTTTTTGTACATGTAATAACATACATAAAATGAGCTGTAAAGGGTACATGAGCATTTGTCTACATCATTATAACCCACTTCTTGTAATGGCCAAAACGTACGACCATTCGGTAAAATGGTCTGAAAATCAGACTATTACTTACTGTCTTGGTAGCACCTAAGTCGATTCAACAACTAATAGTCGTTATTTTCCCACTTAAAGACATTTTCAAGCCCCCCTTTTTTTAGGGAAGTTCTAAATTAGTATTATCTTTCAAATGCCGTTGGAATTTAACCTTTTCAATTTGTTGGCCTGCAAATGGGACATAGTACCTTTAATGTGCCTAACTTGTCCCTCAGAGTCTTGGAGAGGACTTAAAGCTGTAATGATAATGACAATTTTAAAGATAAACCGTTCATTCAGCCCATTTTACTCTCAATTATATTTACTTCAATCTTGTCCATGAAGATTTGATCACATCCACTTCAAAGCTTGCAAAAGATCTCATGTAACATTTCCATTTATTTAACTTAGACAATTAAAATTGAATTGAATTGAATTGAAGACATGTGCTTCACAAAATAGGAGATTTATATACTGTATGTTGGAGTTGAAATGACAATTTATTTTAATAATTATTGATTATTTCCCCCTCATTTCTACACAGCATACATTAACTGGGTTTGATTTTCATGTGAATGGATCTATCTACAAGCCAGAGTTTGGTCAGTACTCTACCAGGATATATACAGAGAAGACCCAGGAGATAATTCGTAACCATAATCCCCAGGAGGTAAGAGATCCTTAAACCCATAGAAGTTCCATACAGAGAGAATCCAGGAGATAATTTATAACCATAATCTCTAAGAGGTAAGAGATTCTTAACCAATAGAATTTCAGTGTCTCCTTCCAATGACTTTGAAAATGTATCTTTTGATCCAAAATTCTAGACATCACACATTGCACATGAGCAGAAAGAGCAAAAACCACTGAAAATTATAAGTCTATTTCTAATGTGGTACATTGTACCATTCATGAAAAAGAACGATTTAATTGTACATATTCATTACAGTGTCTAAATTGGCAACGCGGTGTGAAAGTTAAAATCACTATTTTTGCATACATAGTGGCATAAAAAAAATAATGAATTTCCATTCACATTGGTTCATTTTGTGTAGGTACGCTTTAAAAAAAAATGTAGGAGTGGAAAGTAAAAATAATGGTTTTGTTGGTCCATTGTGTATCTGTATCTGTATGGTTTAGTCAGCAAAATGTCCTCTCCAGACACATCCACGCTAACTTTGTGAAGAGAGAAGCGCATTGCGTGTGGAAAGACTTACCATCTATTTTAGCTTTGAATGTTTCTAGGGATGGGCTATTGACAATTGAAGAAGGAAGGTTGTTCCAGTCCCTAACGGTGTTTACGAAGAAGGAGTCGTGGAATACCCTGGCCCTATGCCTGATCTGGAGAAACTTCTGGTCATTCCCTCTAGTAGCTCTTGGGTTACGTTGAATGAATTCATCCAAATGGATATTAACTAAGCCATTCTTCATCTTATATAACATGGAAAGTCTTTTGTGCTCTCAGTCTTGTGGACTGTCGGTCTCTTGACCCATTTGTCAAAGTCCTTCTCCTGGACTGCTGATCTACTAGGATGACCCCTCTTTATAAAGAGAAGGTTGTATTCTGGACTGGTGAAGATTGAAAACTAATTTGGAAGCTTTCTCATTCGTTATATGTCAGTTTGGAAGAAAATCATCTAGAAGAAAGGTGTGCCTGGTAATGGCAAAACTCAATATGGATTTTTATTTCATTATCATGATATTTTTTATTTTATCTGAATATTGTGCAGCCCTAGTGAACAATGCAAGGTTATTTAGCACTTTATTTTAACCTATTGAACATTTGAAAAGCTTTAGTTCTAGTAATGATAGAAAATAAATTCTCACAGAATCCAACAAAACTTACACTGAATGTTCAAGATTAAAATAATTTACAAATAAATGACATGTGCCAAACACTTTTGGTAGAAAATGTATAGTTGCCGAGTAATGAGCATAGAAAGATAAGGAAATCCGGGTAATTAGGACCGACACCATGTGCTTAACACAGGTCCCTTTGTGCAAATGAGAGTTGTGGTTCTTATTGAAGATGATTTCAAGTTTTTGTGAGGTTGTTTCTATTTTACTGGTTCAAACAATCGATCTACTGGAGGATAAACAATCCAGAATGAAGATTGGGTTTAAGCCACTTTTCTTTTTGTCTCTCACTATTATTGCCAGCCTTTGTATATCTACCTAGCCCACCAGGCGGTACACAGCGCCAACTATAATGGTCAGAGACTGCAAGCACCCACAAATATTACGAGAGATTCCCTAACATCACAAATGAAAACAGGAGAAAATTTGCAGGTACTAACTGAAAAAGGATGTTATGAAATGCTGACTTGTAACAACTATTATTATTATTGTTATTGCTATTGTTATCTTTATCATTATGTTATTGATATTGTTATTATTATCATTTTTGTTGTTGCTGTTGATATTATAATTATTATAATTGTTGTTATTGTTGATATTGTTGTTGTTATTATTATTATTATTATTATTATTATTATTATTATTATCTTTCATAACACCATGGACCCTACCATAGTAACTGTCACATTTCTATATCAAGTAAACTCACAGCCAGTCAAAGGCTACAATTTCTATAGCTAATAACAGCAGGATGGTCCACCAACATGAAACATGTAAGATAGGAACATGGAAGGAGTATGACCTGATGAATACAAAGCATGAAGTCCCCTGTGGCTGGGCTACAGGGATTGCTTAATGGCTCTAAGATCCTTAGATGCTACTCTGGTGCAAACTGATCCATATTTTGAAGCATTCTCAAACACAATAGTATAGTTATATCGACTGCTACGAGAGGACTAGCTGTTTCTATACGCTCAAGGGATAGTTGAATCCCCTGCCATCACCCCTCGGGGTGATAGAAGGGCCGGTATGAACACAACCGAGGGAGTGGTAATTTCCTTCACCATCTGATTACAGAGCAGTCCATATTTGTTTTATATACCTCATCCTTTTCATTGATTCATGAATAGGTTTAGAAAATAAATCCAATATCAAGAGTCTATATGCTCATCATAGTAATATATTTACAGTCTTTTGAAGCTCAAAACAGTTTCAAATATCTAACGCTAAAAGAAATCCAACATACAGAAATCCAATCTATACTGTAAATTTTTACAGGTACTGCAGTAAGGTAATGCAGTTACTGCGGCCCAGCGTATATTGCATGGCTTGAGCGCGCATTTGAAATCTTGTACGCTCTGTGTGTGTGCAAAAGTCGCGGAGGGGTTAGGAGCACTATCACAGGGTTTGATAGTACTATCAAACCCTCTGACACAATGATAAATGGAAATGCTCCTTGTCATGTGATATAGTTTTGACCAATCAGTGAATGACAATCTATGTATGAGGTATATAATAATAAATGACTACCGGTAATAGTTCACGAATAATATTGTTTGAGAATGAATATTAACCTGCAGCTGATTTCAAACCATGTACAATAAAAATTCAAACTTGTAGCTGATTTCCAAACCTGCACAATGAAAATTCCAACCTGTCGCTGATTTCCAAACCTGCACAATGAAAATTCCAACCTGTCGCTGTTTCATGTTTAAAGCTTTAACAGTCACTCTAACTGATCTTGTGTTACATGTATGAAACGGGGGACATGTTTATAAATCTTACAAATCTTATGTCAGTATACCTCTATGAATATGAGCTTTTGATCAGTTAAAAAAAAAAAAAACTTTCGTCTTTTATTAACCGTCCTGTTGATAGCCATGGTGTCTGCCTTAGATGACTCTCTCGGAAACATCACCCAGACTTTAAAGGAGAGCTCCCTCTACAACAACACCATTATAGTTTTTACGACAGACAATGGGGGACCCGCTCATGGCTTCGACGCCAACTACGCCAACAACTGGCCTCTGCGAGGGGTGAAGGACACAACATGGGAGGGCGGACTGCGTGGCGCAGGATTCCTGTGGGGCGCCCTCGTTGAGAAGCCAGGGAGAATGAGCGATGGGATGATGCATGTATGTGACTGGGTTCCTACGCTGTATGGCTTAGCAGGCGGTAATACCAGCACATTGCAACATCTAGATGGTATTGATGTCTGGCCAATGCTCTCAAGGTGAATAGCCCATCGGTTGGCATTTGAGCTTGTATTTAGTGTACTGTATAAGCTGTTTTCGCAGGGTTTTATTCTCGCGAATCACTCACTGATCGCGAATGTAACAACACGCAAAAATATTTCCAGCAAGTAATGTCGCATGTCAGAAACACTAAAACAAGCCCAGTTTTGTGTTGCACTTTCCGTTTATACACTGAAGCATGAGCCGTCACCGGATTATGCGACGCAGTTTGAGACCACACTGATCATAATGGGGCACTTCAATAGAAAATAATCATTTATTTCTCCCGAAATAATTCTTATACATGTATTACGATGATTATAATATAATAAATAATACAAAAAAATTTATGGCCCTTGTGACGTAAAAGTTTCAAAACGCTGTACACATATCAAGATTACTTCAAGAAAAATCAATATTACTAATGAACTAACATAACTAAAATTACCAAGAAAATTAAACATTACTAAGATTATTCAGCAATATTCGGTAATGGAAGAAGAATGATTATGATTGAAAAGTATATAATTGGTAGTGGTTGTGGCTTTATGTTAATTTAAGGACTCGTGAATTTGTCCTTGTACTTCTTGAACCTCATACACTGTGTACTCTATAATATACATGTGTGTGTGTGTGTGTGTGTGTGATTGGGTTTTTACAGACGTGTATCAATCAGATATGATTATTTAAGTCTGGGGACCGACCTTTAACGTCACCATCCGAAAGACGTGACTCAGTTTCGAACCTGCTTCCTCGGCTGAATCAGTTTGTAACTTCCACTGTTAGCTGGATTACAGGCGCACGCCACAACGCCTAGTGTATGTTCATTATGTAAATTATAACTACTACCTTTGTCTGAATGTAATGTTATGAATCGCTTTAAAGCCCAAGTCCACTCCAAAAATAACTCACTTTCAATAGAACCAGAAAAATCAGACAAACCAATCAAAAAAAGTTTGAGCAAAATCGGATAATTAATAAGAAAGTTATGAATTTTTAATGACATGAAAAACTTTGAAAATCACTACACAAATTGGCAACTCACTCATGAGTCTGTGACGTATGGTCCTCACTATCCACTAATTATTTTCTTTATATTGATAATATAAATTTCCTATTTTCACCCTAAGAATCTTATTTCTTCACACCAGCATCCAAGTTAGATTGTTAGGGATATGTTTTTGTGTGGATGCACAAATAAAGAGTACTTTTTGTCCAGTTAAATCATGAAAAATTGAATTTTGATAAACTATTTATATAAAAATAATTATGAAATACAATATTCAGAAAATAGTATAAATTCTTCAGAATTCATAAAAGTTTTTGGGAAATATCATGCACGCAATATGATACAAATCATATAACCTGGGCAAAGGCAGGGGAAATCTAGTTTTGGGGGATAAAAAGGGAAATTAATGGGATTAAACTATATAAAGCAATTGATAAGTTGTGAGGACATGACGTCACAAACTGATAACCATCTTGGCATTTTGTGTTGTGATTCTCATTGTTCCATAGTTTTACATACTTTTTCAAAATTTCATAACTTTCTTATTAGTTATCCGTTTTGCTCAACCTTTTTTTGATTGGTTTGTCTGATTTTTCTGCTTTTATTGAAAGTACCGGTAAGTTATTTTTGGAGTGCACTTGCCCTTTAAGTTTTCCTTTTTTGTTAAAATCCTACCTTTTGGTTGCAATAAATAAATGAATAACATTGTATCTTTTAACAGAGCGGAACCCTCACCTCGCAAGGAAATTCTGCACAACATAGACCCTGTGCGCAATGTGTCTGCTATACGTATAGGAGACTACAAGCTTGTACAGGGTCAGAATTACAATGATCAGTGGTCTGACTGGTACCCACCAGAAGGAGAGTCTTCAGGTAAGTCTTCTCTTGTTGCAAGATTAAAGACACATAGGAGTGGGCTCTGAGTGGACACCGTTTGGGTGTTTACCCAATAACAGGTGTTGTCAATCACTAGGATTAGTCTTGATGACGAAAGTACAACAATACGAAAAGAGTTCTATAAATTATCTTTAAGAGAGAAAGAGAGGTTATTTTTTAAATGAAATGAAAGGGGCTATGTGACTTTCAAGAAGGAAATTACAATTTCTATCGCTCATGACGACTACTTTGAATTTTCTTAAATTTTAAAAATTCAAGAACTTCCTGGGGCTCCACCCTAGACTCCTGGCAAAGGCTATGCCCCTGCACCCCGTCCGTAAAGATAGAAGTGGTTCTCAAGACAACCTTTTGTTGTATAAAATTGGAGAGAGTGTGGGCTTTATGTAGTTTAAGCTTCTAACAACCAATCCCTTGGACTTTTATAATTAACACAATTTCTTGCTGTCTGCTGCCTCGAGATCACTGGAGTGAAGAAAGGTAACAATGTATAGCAAGAGTCCCTATCCAAAGGATGAATCCTTTTTAATGCGTTTCAAACTCAATAATGCGGGCATCATCATCATCATCATTGAATGTTGTGTCCACTATTAAGGGCGTGTTCTGCTACTACTGAATGAGATGGAATGCCTAATCTGTGGGCTTTTTTGTGCTCTTTAAAAAGAGCAGATAATAGGGACAGTGCAACTTTAATTTCAATGGATGGATTAGAGTTCTTATCGCTCACGACGGCTATCTAGAATGTTCTAAATTGCCAAAACTCAAGAGCTTGCAGGGGGTCCTGGATCACTGACAGGGGCACTGTTCCTACAACCCACCAGAGGTCCTAAGGCGGACCCCTGGACCCCATTAGTATAGATAGAAGTGGTACCCAAGACAACCCGCTGTTGTATAAAATTGTCCTTAGCTCAAGACAGTCATCTTGAAAGTTCTGCATTGCTAAAACTCGAGAGTGTCCTGGGGCTCTGCCCCAGAACCCCCGCCAGGGACCCTGGCAGGCCCCCAAGCACTGCCATTTTGTACGGATCCATTAGAAAACAAAATGAGCCCCACTAAATAATTCATATGTATTTATTTAAATGTCTTTGTGCTCTGCCTTTTCCCCATATGGTAAAGTCATCTGACATTTGCATCACCCGAAGACTCTCCGAGAGACGAGGGGGTATTTCTTGATTGGCCTATGGTTTTGCTGTGTGCAGACTTGTAAACCCATTAATGGTATTTCCACCAAGTCTGGTGTCAGGGAATTATGACCTTCTTCAAATGGAAACTGACACCCCTCTTCCTTTGAAAGTACATGCAGTTCTAATAGTCATAGTACAGATGATTTATGCACAAGAAAAAAATAAATCTTTATAGTAAGTGAGTAATTAAAAAAAAAAAAACAGACAAATAATACGAACAAGGAGGTGATGTTCACTTTACACCGGATGTGACATTCAAAACACTTGGAGAGATACCAAAAGGTCTACCAAGAATCAACATGGATATGGATGTAGCTCAGTGTGTGTAGTACTAAGTGTCATAGTGGATTCATGCACAATCTTCTAAATTTTTAGTGAAATTTGAATATTCATATTGTAATAATAGGAAGTTCAACATACAATTCATGCACACTTCAACAAACTTTGTTGCTTATGAAAATGTTAATTTCATCGCTTATAATCGTTTGCGTAGTACTATTTATAGTTCATTAGGATTCATGGAAAGTGTTCTAAATTTTAATGCCATGAAATTTGTTAATTTCATCATCCTAGTTTTTGAAGAGATTCTGCAAATTCTACAATGCACGAGCTGAAATGGTTTAAAACTCAGCACTATGTAGATCAATTTTTGTTGCACTAGATATATATTCATACCATTTGATAAATAGCAAAAAATATAGAAGAATACTAAGTAAGCAATGCAATGAAGTGTGTCACGTGCGATAGCTCGCTTGAATTAGCTCATTAATCTAGTATAGGCTACTTAACAACCCTGAATAATAATACCAAAGGATTCCAGAAATATAGGTTAGTATTCCATTGAATGTAACTCAAATAGTTTAGAATCCATGTTTACACTAACCACTACAATAACAGGTATGACAGGTTTACAGACTCTTCCTATAGCTGGTGCCAGGTGCTTGCAACCCCAGTGTGACTGCGAGTGTTCCCGTCTCCTTAAATATAACTGACCTGAAAAGGAGTGATCAGAACAATGATAAGATATAAATACCTAACAAACATGACAACAATTTCTCACTACAAACTAACAATCCTTGGATTTTACTAGGCATTTTACAGCTAAGTGTTTCCTGGACGAGCCCCCAAATGTCACGTGCGATAGCTCGCTTGAATTAGCTCATTAATCTAGTATAGGCTACTTAAAGCCCAAGTCCACTCCGATTTTCAAAAATTAAAATATGTTATAAATAAATCAAAGGTTAAAACTGCCAAATATCACGGGCGTACTTCAATCAGGTGATTTTTAAGAGCGATTTTTGTTTCAGGTATTTCGAGCAAAACATTTATATTGCTGTACGGATGTGACGTATGCTCCTCACAACGAAAGTGCCAGCGGTATACATTCTGACAATAGGCTATTTTCGTAACCAAATAATATACATGTTTAGAGTGTCTATACAAACTATTTCATTCACCTGATAAGAATAATAGTGTTTCATTATTCTTATCAGGTGAATGAAATAGTTTGTATAGAGGCACTTCACAAAGACGTATGCATTAAATTTGGTTACATTACGAATCTGTGTTGTGAGGACCCTACGTCACAACCGACTCGCTCATTAACTTGTTTTTTGCTCATTAAAAAAAATTATTAAAAATAAATCTGAGCACCATTTTCCAAAACCAAGTTATATTTGGGCTTTTTAGATTTTTGTCTATCTAATCAGCTCAACTTTTCAGTGGAGTGGACTTGTACTTTAACAACCCTGAATAATAATACCAAAGGATTCCAGAAATATAGGTTAGTATTCCATTTAATGTAACTCAAATAGGACACATCATATCATTGTCACTTACAAAATAATAAGTAACTACAAATAGAATACAGGCATTCAATACTAGACTTTAGTATCGTGTAATAAACTCATGATATGAAGTTTAAATAAATGTTTGTCTTCTCCGAGTTTATGAGAATATTCATGGATCAAATACTATAATTCCGAAGGAAGAATTCAAGGACTGAAGAGAAGCTAGTCGACTGCGACGACGAATGAGCGTGTGTTGATCAATGGCGACGGCGAGTGACTGCCATGATGAACAGTTGAGACGCACCCCGTTGATCTGGTTGAAGATATACTGTGAAGAAGGTCTTCTAAGTTCTGGAGATAGCTATTGGCACTGACGACCTAACTCACGTTTAGTAGCAGATACCAACTTGTGACGTGCCAGTCATTCACCTTGAATGACCTTGAATAACATGACTTTGACCTATAGGTAGGCCGAGGTTAACCGCCGTCTAAAATAAGAAAAGGCCGAAATCTTAACGGCATAGGTCCTAAAATTAACATGACTGAAAACACAAAATACAACTTGTATTTATTGAATTTCCAACATTAGCATAAATGTCCATATTTTAAAGGACTCAGCCAGACAAGAAATACATATCATTCAGTAATAAAACATCTTCATATCTATCCTCTTTTAAGTAAATAAACATGTTATAAGCATATAGAAATGACATAGGTTTACAATGATGTATAAACATGTACTTTACTTACAATTCGGCATTGAGAAGAGGGAAACAGTCTCAGAGCTGGGTTGGCACCACACCACGCCCGGTTCCTTTTCTTGAAACACCCCCCAAAACTGTAACGGACCTCTCTCTTCAGAATCAAATACCGGTATCAAATGAAAATGTGTCATACAAAGAGTCTGCCATTCTATACACCTGACAGAACCTAGCTATTGTTTACACTTGAATGCACTTGACCATTTCATCTATTGAAGTGGAAATCTACATAAGCACCTGTACATAGCTGGGCTCACAAAAGAACAACTAATTTGAATACGATCCTCACATAACTTACATGGGCTCACAAAACAACTAATTTGAATAAGATCCTCACAAAGTGAATGCATAGTTGCTGCCTCCACAAATTGGCACTTTTGTGTACACAATCTGCTTTTTAACATTGTATAGATGTTTTTTTCTCCCCTTTCTAGTTGATCTGGATTCTAAACCAGTCCCTAATGCCTTTGTCGTGAGCTGCCCGACTAAGCCTTCCAATGCTTCTACGAACTGTAAGCCCCTTGAGAAACCATGTCTGTTCAACATACGCAATGATCCCTGTGAATTTAACAACATAGCTGACTGGAATCAGGGTGAGTGATAGTATATATTATATACCTCTCCTTAGTATGTTGAATAATTCTAGTCATGTGATTGGTCGAAATTGGAGTCGTGGTTTTAGCCATGCCTGCCTAACGGTCAATAGTAAATGAAAAAGATGCCTGTTGCCCAGGTAACGGGCCGCATAGTTAAATTTTGCTGTAATTTTGCGTGTAAAAAATTTCTTTGTGCGAGCGCGGATACCATTCAGTGTGTGTGTGATTTGGTCGCTTAGTGTGGGCGATTCCCGAATGATCGTAACATTCAGGCAACTTTTCAGCGAAGATTAACAGACAGTGTCTCACTCTCAGATTTTCTGTGATGTTTTAACCAATCTTTACTCAAGAAAAGGATAAGGCAAGAATTCTTTGTAGGTTTTTTTGTGAATTCAGTATATAAAAGATATATGGACTGCTTTAATATTCGAGGCATAGCTATTTCTATACTATTTCATTTTTACCTGCTAATGCGTATACTGATGGTAAGCATTGTAGGGAACCCTACAGAAAAAAGAAAAATCACTTTTTTTATTGTTGACTGATCACCAGAGGCTTAGGAATTTACAGGTGTGAAGTTATGTTGACTATTTCATGGTATTTCATACGTTTCTATCTATCTTTTAACAGACATTGTTGAGCTGCTCCTGACGAGAATTGAAGAGTACAGAGCAACGATGGTTCCCATTAGGAACAAGGAACCCGACCCACAGAGCAACCCAAAATACCATGACAACTGCTGGGTTCCTTGGATTAATGATACAAAGACATGAATTATAGTATAATACAGGCTGAAGTGTTTTTTTGTTTTTGTTTTTTGTTTTTTTTCTCATTTATATTTTGAGAATCTCAAATTTGCTTAATACATACATGTAGTTTATCAGTCTTCTTTTCGGGTATGTCCAAGATATTTGTTTATCTTGTGTCCCATAGAGTACCGAAGCTGTGACGTCATAAAAATCTATTTTTGGAATTTCTCAATTTTTTTCGAAAGAGCAAATAATGTCAAATGTCGAAAACATCGAATATGTTAAGTATATGCCGAGATATGACCATCTGAATAAAGATTGCCTATATTGCTCTGGCTCATAACATTAGGAGCCAGAGCAATATAACACTGAGTTCCCATAGGCAATCTTTTTATTTAGATGGTCATATCTCAGCCAATACTTAACATATGAAATGGGTTTTCGACATTTGGACATTATTTTTGGTGCTCTTTCGGAAAATGAAGAAAAAATTGAGAAATTCCAAAAATAGATTTTTGATGACGTCACACTTCACCACTCTATAGGGACTTTACCAAGTAGTTTGAAGTTCCAAACACTAATTGACATCAAATATGTAATTTCACTTCATATGTGGATTGATGTCGGCTTTAGTTGTGTCCACTAACTGAATACATTGATCAGGTATACTACAGTCGTAGATATGATCTGTAATGTATGAGATGAAAAAGCTTTCAATTGACCGCTTTGTTTTTATTGTAATAATGTACGCTTCTCATTTCTGTATCTTATGACACAGAGCTTAAAGTGAATAGTGCAGAACCTCTGTTATTTTCAGTTGCCATTCATAATACACGTAAGAAAACATTCGCGGTTTACCGCTTCACATGGAACGAGCCTTCAGTGTTTCAAATTGTGGAAGTATTTGATTTGTGCAGTATCTGTTGTAAATATTGATCTCTTTATAAATACATGATTTGTGTTGGTATATAGGAATATAGAGCATGGAGCATGCATGTAAAATTGTTAAATTTACATTGTACATGGCATAGAAATTGGGATTATATTTTTGTACTATGTTATATGATATAGCAAATTTGAAAATGAAAGGACTGGCTCCTATTATACATGTCTTTTTACCAATTCCTTGAATGTTATACTCTGCTGCCAGGCTTGTAACATGCACATGTTCTTGTGAACACATCACTCCAGTACTTCGCAAACTGCATTGGTTGCCGGTGATGTACAGAATCATTACTTACAAAATCTTGGTTTTAACTTATAAATGTATTCATGAATTGGCACCAATTTATCTGCAAGAACTGAACCAGGAATACAAACCCTCACGTAATCTACGATCATCTTCACAATTAAACTATTAAACCTCTACTTCGGTGTCAACTCTTTCTTATGGTCATCGCTCTTTTTTTACAAAGCTTCTGCTGAACTTTGGAACAAACTACCTTTACATGTCAAAAACTAATATTGAAGCCCTCTTCATGAAGGGTCAGGTGTGACGTTTGTGAAATACACCCCTTTAATCTTCCAAGTGTCGGGTCCAGTTTACCAGACACTTTATGACAAACCTACAAGGAATCTAAAAAAGTTGCGTCTCAACTTAACATTTTTTTAATGTGAGATAAATAATCAGAAGAGTACATAACAAAGGCTGGCGATCAACACATTGTCATTGTATAGGTATGTTATCACGTGACGCACCCAAACCTTTCGCGAGTATGGGGGTATGTTTTCATGAAAGTTTGTGTAACTTGACAATGAATTAATTGCTTGTCATGTGATTTTTGTATGCAGTTCTATCTTACTTCTGCTCCTTTATTTATATTGCAGATGCTTGCATGTGATCCCTTTTTTGTTTTTTTGTTTCTCAAGTGTGCCTTGAGAATTTGATTCCAAGTGGATTCGGTGCCTTACAAATCTCATATATTATTATTGTTTTTAATGTTTAATTTTATCTTTGTGCACAGAACAACTTCTTGACACTACCGTGCAATGATCTACATGTAGGGCAAGATTTGAGATTGATAAAAAAAAATGTTTACAAAAAAAGTAGATTAGCAAAAGCTTTAGTCTTGTAAACCAAGTTCCATAGTGGTATAAGTTCATATTTGCTTTGTGTACACATGATAGAAATATCTCATAAAATGGGGAATTTGTTTTATTATTTTTTTAATTTATATATTTATTTGTTTATTTATTTGTTTATTTTTTATCGTTATTTTTTTATCTTAATTTCTTCATTTCTTAATTAATTTATTATTATTTTTTTGTTGTTGTCGGGGGGGGGGAATTTTTCCACACTCTTCAATATTAGGGTGTTTGACAAAGGGGTATGTGTTGAAAGAATAAGGAATTTCACTAGAAAGGATCATATCTTCTTTATGTTTGCAAACGTTAGAATGCCTATGTACCAATATTGTGAAAATTGGGTACTTTTTTGGAAAGTTTACTTAATAAGACAAAATTGGGGTACATACAGAGCCCATTTTGTACCCATTTTATATGCAAAACGGAGTCCTATTTTGCAGAAAAAAAAGTTCTTGAAAGTATAGATAAAAGGGGGCGTTGTTTACTCCCCAAATGGTCGTTTGAATGTGCAGAAGAGATGCCACTAGGGCTATGGGTAGAGATGTTGTGGTCTAGTGGTTAAGTCTCCACTGAACCACAAGGGATAGGGTTCAAATCCCAGATGAAGCACTAACTTTCTTTGGCTATTTAATCTATATTTGCCACACTTGTCTCTGTAATGTAGCTGAAACTACCACATTTGTGATGGAAAATTCTTTTTTTGTATTTTAAGACATATTTGAAGATTTTATTGTCCTTCGAGCACCAGCAGGGCATTAAAATATACACTTTGACACAGATAGCTTCTTTATGACTCTTTTTGTTGACAATCGCATTGTAAAAAAGACACAGATTTGATAATGTGGTGACTTGTGTGCTCTATATTTGCCATATTTAGAAATATTTGTATTGAAATGTAAAATAGGGCTGTACTACATTAAATAATGTGTACTTGAAAAATATTAGATTATTATTTTGATGATTATCATTTATTTATTGATTTATTGATTTATAAAGAATTACCAGTACATAGCATAAAGGAGAAAATAAGAGTCAATTTTACACTGTCGTTACCAAATTGATATGGGCTGATCGTGATCGATGAGCATGTTATTGGTGTATTCATGGATCCAAGCAAGGCTTTTGACACCGGCCCTTGACCATCCAATACTTCTTTATAAACTATCTCATTAAGTAAGAGGAATTGCTTTGGATTGGTTTACGGTTATCACTCTGCATGATAGGAGGCAATATATACATGCTACAATTCTGCACACTCTGATATATCATTCTTGAAGTGTGGTGTACCACAATATTAAGGTTCTATATTAGGCCCGTTGTTTCTGATTTACATCGATGATATTTGTAATGTACCACGTTGAATTACATATTGTTTGCTGATGATACAAGTGTTTTCCTGTCTCATCGTGATATTAATATCCTTGAAATTAAACACCATTAACAGGGAACTACCAAAACGTAATATGTTGTCTCTCAATGTTTTGAAAACAAATTATTTTCATTTCAAAGGTAGGAAATCATTTGATAACCTGGCTAAATCTCAGCGTGAAACGTACTTGACAATGTCTTACTATAGAAAGAAAGAAATCAACATAGTTTCTTGGAATTTACATTAACGATCATCTTAATTACTGGAGAGAGGGATCGATCGATCGAGAGAGAGAGAGAGGGGATAAGAGACCCAGAGACAGAGAGATTTCTGTTTTAATCGTGCATCATTTTCATGCCAATTGTGTGCGACGATCATTTTCCATTGAGCGACACGTACAGACGGTACTGCAAAGTGTGCTGCAAGTATATACCAAATATATAAAAGAGTATAGGACCCTATATGCTTCTGTGACTCGGTAACGTCATTGTTGAAGGTTGATGAAAAAAACTGCGTAAATTTTTAATGAAATATACTTATTATATTCCTTTTACTGTACTAACCCTCTAACATATGCAAAAAATCCAGAAAAAATTCTCAAACCACAAAAAATATTTATGGTTTTCCTTGAAGGCGTCACTCTGCAACACTCTCTAACAGTAAATTCTTCAAATTCTTTAATTTTAATTCGCACCGTTTATCCATAAAAATAAGACATAAGGGCAGGCTTTTAAAAATCTTGTACACTTAAATGTTCGGAATGGTATATAGAGCCAATTCATTGCTTTAATTGTGACAATTTACGTTCATCTAAAATTTAATTAAATTATAATAATTCAGGAATCGATCAGAAAGGGGGGCGCCGCGTATTTGTTATTTACACGCTAGTGAGGGGAATTTCTCGATTAATTCCAATGAAAACGCTCGCGGAGAGCCTAGACTGTATTTTAAACCTTTATGTACGTACTGTACTGATAATGATAATATACTGAAATTGTTTTGGTGATGAATGTTGTGTGTACATGTGTGTGTATGTTCACGCTCGCTGTGCTGATTTCTGCTCTCATATTCAACAGCAAATTGCAAAATAAATCCCAATATTTTTGTTTAATATCTGTAACTGCTCGGAATCTTGTGTTGTGTTCAAATGGTTGACGTGGTATCAATTTTGAATAACTTGTTTCAATCCGCCTTTTCCACAGGACTTCCCTCACCCTTCTCTCTCTCTCTCTCTCTCTCTCTCCCTCCCGGCTCTCTCTATCTCTCTCGCTCTTTCTATTTATCTCCGTCATAACTCTTTAATCTCTCTCTCTCTCTCTTATACGCCTATCTACCTACTCTTTTCTGTCCTCCTTATCTCCCCCGGCCTCTCTCTCTCTTTCTCCTTTCTCCCTTGCCTAGCTTTTTCTTTCCTTTTTTCATTTCGACTCCTCCCATGTCTGATTGAATTTATCACCTTCTTCAGTAAGATACTATTATTGAAGTTCACACAATCAGCGCCGTAGCCAGAGTTCATGTTTGGGGGGGGGGGGCACATACATGTAATTGATCGACGTCCTGGGGAGGGGTCTATGAGGAAGTGCGTATGATCCTGGCTACGTGCCTGCACACAATACATGTTCAAAGTCTGGATTTTGAAATATAGTATGTTCAAATCTTTAGTGTGATATTTTGATAGTTTATACGCATTACTCACAATTTCCGCATGCGCATTATCATTTCCTTAAATGTATAACTTCATTTATTGTATTTTAACTGTTTTAAAGTATGAATGACATTAAACGTGGCACTACGAACTGTAGTTTTCCATATATACACAGTCATTATACTTCATCTAATTCTCTCTCTCTCTTCCTCTTTCTCCCGCCCTTCTCAGTCTCCCACGGTTACCTGTTTCTTACCTTTTACTTCGTTCTTTCTACTATATCCACCTCTCGATTCCCTCTTCTCTAACTTTCCTGGGATTCTCCCACTTTCCTTCTACTCTCCTTTTTTGCTTCATCTCTCGGTGTAATATGTGAACATAGCTTGATTCTGTTTTAAGAATACTGTCTTAATTATTTTGATTGCCGTATTGTTTTAATGTTTTAATGTTCTCACATTGTATGGTAATTGTTACAACATTGATGTGCAAGTTCAGTTGTTTTTATCATGTAAATTGAATGTAATTCAGCCTACGGGCTGCCAGGTTCAGTATTTAATAAACCGTAAACCAAAATCGTTAAATATCGTTAAATATAAAGGACCTTTCAGTCTTTTGACTCGACGATAGACGGTCAGGAGTATGAGTTGAACAAAAAATAGTTTAATCACAAACAGGCGCGGTGGAGCATTTTCCAAAATGGGGGATCACCATCAAAATAGGGCACTTTCTGGAATATAAGGGCACCTACAAAGGGAAACATCAAAATGTAAATCTACCATGCATATTTAGACATTGGTAGGCCTATATACCCCTACAGTTTTATGATTGTGATTACATTATCAGGGATGATTTCAATATTTGTTTCTCTCTTTACATGGTCCAATATACTGTTTAAGAATCACACTTTGCAGTTGGGTGTGATGGTCTGCATATTAAGAAATTTTAAAGATTTCTGACGTCGAGGGCAAAAAGTTTCATAATGAGAAAAACAACAACAAATCCTGATGGGTTCTAAGCACAAATTAATCA
Source organism: Mesocentrotus franciscanus (assembly GCA_037976565.1). NCBI lineage: Eukaryota > Metazoa > Echinodermata > Echinoidea > Camarodonta > Strongylocentrotidae > Mesocentrotus > Mesocentrotus franciscanus. The sequence continues at coordinate 7,404,942 of CP137684.1, forward strand.
TGAAAGGCTGAAAATACATTTCATAAGTAGCACGATTATACCAATTATAAATGCGAGCGAGCTTTGGGGGAAATAAATGAAAAAAGTTGCTCTAAGCCGCTCTAGCTATATGTTATGGAGAAAGGAAAAAGGATATTTTTCAGAAAGAAAAAGGACAGAAAAGGGGCACATGTCATAATAAACCTCGAACCTGAAAAGGGCCACTCACCAGAGATGAAAAAATGGAACTTATGAGAAAGGAAAAGGGGCATCTGTCGAAGAAAAAGGGGCACCTATCAGATTTTAATAGGGGCATTTATCAGAGGTGAAAAGGAGTATTTATGAAAAGGGGAAGGGCCAGTGTTATAAAAAAAGGGAAAAGGGGCCTTTATCAGAAGGAAATAGAGTAATTAATGAAAAGGCTCCCCTCCCCCACCTCGGGAGTGCCGCCCTGAGCACTACGCTTCAACGTGCATGTCTTTATTTCCCAATCTGTTTTATTTTCTTCTTTTGCTTTGTTTTCCTTTTGATGTCTTTCTTCATTTTCTTCTCTATAATTGTGTTTGGCAAAATGTTCCCTTTAGTTTGTAGTGAATTTATGCTCCATTATAGTGTCAACGAACTTTATGTAATGTTTTGATATTGCCTTGTTGTGCCGACAACTTTTGAGAAATTTACGCTGATAATTTATGCAGTTTTCCTGCGATGTCGTATGTTTCACATTCTTGACACATTTTGGCACCTGCCTTCACATATCTCGTCGCCATGGTTTGTTTTCGTAATTTGACCAATCACAGCTTCCGCTGGTCACGTTTTCGCCACGGAGCTGGGGTTTTCGTTAGTTAGCCTGCATGATCTTGTAAGATCATCACGTATTGGATTGACTCACTTTTATAGCGATCTTCGCGATTTTTCATCCAGCAGCTACGGCGACATAGTGTAGCGTTTTCCGTTGGATTTTCTCTAGTACACGCCTGTGATTTCTTCACGACAACCGTTAATAGCGAACTGCTTGTTTTCTCTTCGCGACTCGACATTTCGTGACTTCAATTCTGACACTTATTTCACTTGGAATACGCGGTTTATTTACAACGCGCCAGTGGTTATTTTCGTGTACTTTCTTCCTGGGCTAGCATATTTTGATTTACGCTTGTGCTAGCCCGAGGTGTTTATATTTACGTTACTTCATTTTTGCCACAACTTTAGAAGAACGCGATCCGCTTCTCGTACCTTAGCCGAGGCCTCCGGTTATTAGATAGCGTTTGTTTTACCAACTCTTGCCACAACTAGACTCCACTTCTTCAGTCTTCAGTCTAGTATTTTGTATATAGTCGTCGGGGACATTTCCTACGAACACTCCCTCTGTTCCCCAACATTTAGGAGTGTCAATTTCTACAATTCTTCTTCAACGTGTTACACTCGACATTGTATATTGATCAACACACATCGCGATCGCCATTGTCATCTTCATACTACATATATAGGATCACTCTCAAGTTTCTACACAACAAAAGACAGTGGTGAGTAAAAGTCTAGCTCGTACTCATTTTAGTCAGCATAGAATTTTTACAAGTTCACCATTTCCCGTTTTTTCTCTAGTCTCTTTCTTGACCTTATATTTGTATCTCCTCTATCGTTCTCTCTCTCTTCGCCTCTCTCCCTTTCACGCGTACTTATTGGCACCCCTTTGTAAAAAAAAAAGTTGGTCTTATATAGTGGAAACAGACAAATCCGGGGAGGGGATTATAGAAATCGAACAAAGAAGAAAGTCATGAAAATTGACACTCGAGATCGATAACTTTCTCCTTGTGAAGTTGGTCCTGATGTGTATAATGCGTAGGCCAGGGGTTCTCAAACTTTTTCTTTGACGGTCCAGAAGTGATTTCTATGAAAGCTGTAAGGTCCGAAATGACACTTGTATACTGAAGATAATGAGTGTTTTGGTCTATATCTGATCCAAGGAGAATTGTTACAGTTTAAAAAAAAACAGAGCCGCCAGTGCTTCCACTCGTTTAATAAAGTTTCCCGAAAAGAACACCCAATTTCCTGGAATTTGAAGGAATTTTCTTAAAACTTTCAAAATGCCTCTTGCGTGGATTTTTTATTTGGATGAATCGCTATGACGTTTGAATATATATTAATTATTTAGTGGGCTTATTTTGCTTTCTAATGGATCCGTACATGGCAGAGCTTGAAGGGCCTGGCAGAGCCCCAGGATGCTGGCTTGAGTTTATCTGACTTTCAAGAGAGAAATTGTCTTTAGGAGAGAAAAAGAGGTTATATTCGACTTTCAAGAGAGAAAATTGTCTTGAAGAGAGAAAGAGAGGTTATTTCTTTCTCTCTTATAGACAATTTTATGAGATGGAATGTTCAATCTGAAGGCTTTATGTGCTCTTTGAAAATAGCACACAATGGGGGCACGGTGCAACTTAAATTTCAAGGGATGGATTAAAGTTTTTATCGCTCTTGAAAGTCAAATAGCCCCTTCATTTCATTTGAGAAATAAACTCTAATCCATCCCTTTAAATTGCACTGCCCCTATTGTGTGCTCCTTTTAAGCCCTCAGATTAGGCAGCAAGAAGCAGAACACGCCCTTATTAATACTGGGCACAACATTCAATGGGATGATGCCCACATCGATCATTGAGTTTGAAACGCACTTCTGGTCAAGAATGGTAGAAGAATAAATCTGCATCATCATCATCAACTTCAGGTGGCGCTGTAAAGCGCTGCTGTGGTCTTCACGAGCACGCCATGCAACTCTTTCACCTGCCCTTTGTGTTGCACCTTTCATTCCTCGTCCAGACACTTTCTTGATATCATCAGTCCAAGATATTGGTGGACGACCTCTATACCCGTTTTCCTTCGACTGCTCCTTGCTGTATTTGCTTCTCAACACCTTCCGATCTCCTAACAATGTGCCCAAAATAGTTTAGTTTTCTTTCCATGATTCCCCTTCTGATGGTCAAGTCTGTTCCAATCTTTTCCAGGACCCATACATTTGTCTTTTTATCTTTCCATGACACCTGCAACAGCCTCCTGTAGCGCCACATTTCAAAGGCATCAACTCTCTTTCTGTCGTTCTTTGTCATGGCCCAAGACTCACTTCCGTAAGTCGCAATAGAGAAAGAAGTTGCTTGAAGCAGACGAACCTTCAGACTGAGAGATAGGCCTCGGCTCTTCCAGATGTGAGGCGTACATCTGTTGATCTCGCCATTGCCATCCTTCTTCTTATCTCTGCGGTGCTCTCTCCTTTAGTAGTGATAATTGAACCCAAGTACTCAAACCGATTTACTACTTCAATCTTATTTCCAGCTACGGTGAAGTCAGTGCAGTGGCGGATCCAGGGGGCCGGGGCGGGCCCTCCCCTAGCAAAAAAAAGAAGGTAAAAACACCCTTTTTTTGAAAAAAAAAAAGAAGTTGGGCCCCCTCCCCTGGCGCCCAAGGGGGTGGCGGTGGATAAAATAACCCTTCCCGTAGGGAAAAAAAAAATTTCGGGTGCCAAAAAAAAAAAATTGTGCTCACTACCCCTGGCGCCTAAAGGTGGCGGTGGAAAAAAAAATTACCCTTCCCGAAGGAATTTTTTTTTTTTTTTTCGGTGCCAAATTTTTTTGTTGTGCTCACTACCCCTCCCAATGAGCGAAAATCGACCGGCACGATTTTCAAATTTTCGCACGAAGTGGGCCCCTTTTTAGGCCCCCTCCCTTGCCGCCGGCTGCATGGATCCGCCCCTGAGTCAGTGTTATTATTATCTCTATCGACAACCATTATTTTTGTCTTGTTTGTTTAGAAGAAGGTCTTTCTCTTCACTTGCCTGTTTGATATGATTCAACAAATCAATCAGCTCTTCTCTGCTGCTGCAAACGAGAGTGGTGTCGTCAGCATACCTTAGGTTCGTGATTTTTTTACCTAAATCTGCATAAAAAGGATAAATCCTTCACTGAATAGGGATTCTTGCTATACTTTGTTACCTTTCTTCGCTCCAGTGATCTCGAGGCAGCAGACAGCAAGACGTGTGAATAATAAAAGGTCCACGGGCCCGGAGGCGTATTTTTTTTTTACACGCTAGCGAGGGGAATTTCTCGATTAATACCAATGAAACCGCTCGCGGAGAGCCTAGACTGTATTTTAAACCTTTATGTACGAATTCGTTGACTGTACTGTACTGATAGATAATGTACGGTACTGTCGAGTGGGTGTTGTGTGTACATGTGTGTGTATGTTCACGCTCGCTGCGCTGATTTCTGCTCTAATATTCAACAGCAAATTGCAAAATAAATATACCAATATTTTTCTTTAACATCTGTAACTGCTCGGAATCTTGTGTTGTGTTCAAATGCAGTGGTTGAAGTGATATCAATTATGAATAACTTGTTACAATCCGCCTTTTCCACAGGACTTCCCTCCCCTTCTCTGATCTCTCTCTCTCTCCCTCTCTCTCTCTCCCTCTCTCTCGTTCTTTCTCTTTCTCTCCCTCATAACTCTTTCATCTCTCTCTCTCTCTCATACGCCTATCTACCTACTCTTTTCTGTCCTCCTTATCTTTGCCCTCCTCTAGCTCTCTCTCTCTCTCTCTCTCTCTTTTCTCTTTCTCTCCCTTGCCTTTTCTTTCCTTCTTTCGTTTCGATTCCTCCCGTGTCTGATTGAATTTATCTTTCACCTTCTTCATGCAGTAAGATACTATTATTGAAGTTTACACAATACATGTTCAAAGTCTTGTTTTGAAATATGGTATGTTTAAATCTTTAGTATGATATTTTGATAGTTTACGCATTACTCACAATTTCCGCATGCGCATTCCCATTTCCTTAAAAGTAGGCTATAACTTCATTTATTGTACTGTTTTAATCTGTATGAATGACATTAAATGTGGCACTATGAACTGTAATTTTGCATACACAGTAATTATACTTCCTCTAATTCTCTCTCTCCCTCTTTACCCCCCTTCTCAGTCTCCCACGGTTACCTGTTTCTTACCTTTTACTTCGTTCTTTCTACTATCCTCCTTCGATTCCCTCGATCTTCTCTAACTCTCCTTTTCTCCCACTCCCTTTCCTTCTACTCTCCTTTTTTGCTATACTGATCTCTCAGTGCAATAGGTGAACATAGCTTGACCCTGTTTTAAGAATACTGTCTTAATTATTTTGATTGCCGTATTGTTTTTATGTTTTAATGTTCTCACATTGTATGGTAATTGTTACAGCATTGATATGCAAGTTCAGTTGTTTTTATCATGTAAATTGAATGTAATTCAGCCAACGGGCTGCCAGGTTCAGTATGAACCGTAAACCAAATATCGTTAAATATCGTTAAATAATTATAAAGGACCTTTCAGTCTTTTGATTCGACGATAGACGATCGGGAGTATGAGTTGAATCAAAGCTATTTTTTTTTTAAAGATTAAGCACAAACAGGCGTGGTGGAGCATTTTCCAAAATGGGGGGACCATCAAAATAGGGCATTTTCTGGAACTTAGGTGCACCTATACAAAGGGAAACATCAAAATGTAAATATACCATATTTAGACATTGGTAGGCCTATATACCCCTACATTTTTATGATTGTGATAACATTATCAGGGATGATTTCAATATGTGTTTCTTTCTTTGCATGGTCCAATATACTGTTTAAGAATCATACTTTGCAGTTGGGTGTGATGGTCTGAATATTAAGAAATTGTTAAGATTTCTGACGTCGAGGGCAAAAAGTTTCATAATGAGAAAAACAACAACAAATCCTGATGGGTTCTAAGCACAAATTAATCATGAAAGGCTGAAAATACATTTCATAAGTAGCACGATTATACCAATTATAAATGCGAGCGAGCTTTGGGGAAATAAATGAAAAAGTTGCTCTAAGTCGCTCTAGCTATATGTTATGGAGAAAGGAAAAGGATATTTTCAGAAAGAAAAAGGACAGAAAAGGGGCACATGTCATAATAAACCTCGAACCTGAAAAGGGCCACTCACCAGAGATGAAAAAATGGAACTTATGAGAAAGGAAAAGGGGCATCTGTCGAAGAAAAAGGGGCACCTATCAGATTTTAATAGGGGCATTTATCAGAGGTGAAAAGGAGTATTCATGAAAAGGGGAAGGGGCTGTTAAAAAAAGGGAAAAGGGGCATTTATCAGAAGGAAATAGAGTAATTAATGAAAAGGGGACACGCCGTGTCAAAATAAAAGAGGCACATAATTATCAGAGGTGAAAAGAAGCACGTATTAGAAGGGGAAGGGGAACTGCTTAAAAAGGAAAATGTCACTTTTCAAACGTAAAAAGAGGCACCATTTGCTCACCTTTTCCCGTTTTTTCTCTATAGTCTCTTTCTTGACATTATATTTGTATCTCCTCTATCTTTCTCTCTCTCTCTCTCTCTCTCATTCTCCCTCTCTCTCACGCTGCTAAGTGGAAACAGACAAATCCAGGGGGGAGATTAGAAATCGAACAAAGAAGAAAGTCATGAAAATTGACACTCGAGATCGATAACTTTCTCCTTGTCAAGTTGGTCCTGATGTGTATAATGCGTAGGCCAGGGGTTCTCAAACTTTTTCTTTGACGGTCCAGTGAAGTGATTTCTATGAAAGCTGCAGGTCCGAAATGACACTTTTATATACTAGAGATAATGAGGCTCGTTTTTGGTCTATATCTGATCCAAGGAGAATTGTTACAGTTTTAAAAAACAGAGCCGCCAGTGCTTCCACTCGTTTAAATGGAGTTTCCTGAAAAAGAACACCCAATTTCCTGGAATTTGAAGGAATTTTCTTAAAACTTTCAAACTTTCACCTCTTACGTGGATTTTTTATTTGGATGAATCGCTATGACGTTTGAATATATATGAATTATTTAGTGGGCTTATTTTTCTTTCTAATGGATCCGTACAACATGGCAGAGCTTGAGGGGCCTGGCAGAGCCCCATGATGCTCTCGAGTTTATTTGACTTTCAAGAGAGAAATTGTCGTTAGAGAAAAAGAGGTTATTTCTAAATGAAATGGAAGGGCTCTTGTCAAATAGCCCTTTCATTTCATTTTAGAAATAACCTCTTTCTCTCTTATAGACAATTTTATGAGATGGAATGTTCAATCTGAGGGCTTTTGTGCTCTTTGAAAAGAGCACACAATGGGGGCAATTTAAATTCCAAGGGATGGATTAGAGTTTTTATCGTTCTTGAAAGTCAAATGGCCCTTTCATTTCATTTTGGTCAAGAATGGTAGAAGAATCCATCTGCTTAAAAGGATAAATCCTCACTGAATAGGGATTCTTGCGATACGTTGTTATACCTTTCTTCGTTCCAGTGATCTCGAGGCAGCAGACAGCAAGAAATTGTGTAAATAATTTAATTGCCTTTGCCGGGAGTCTTGGGGCGGAGCCCCAGGAAGTTCTTGAATTTTTAAAAAAAATAGGAAATTCAAAATAGTCGTCACGAGCGATAGAAATTGTAATTTCCTCCTTAAAAGTCACATAGTCTCTTTCATTTCATTTTAGAAATAACCTCTCTTAGTCTCATAAAGATAATTTTATATAACTTCTGTTTTCGTATTGTTGTACTTTAAGTTTCATGTTCTTCCCTTTTTCTTTCTTTCTTTCTCTCTCTCCCTCTCTCTGTCTCTCTCCTTTTCCTCTATCGGCTCCATCTCTTTCTCTTTTACATTATTCTCTTTTCTTCTCATTTATGTGTGTGTGACATCGCACATATTTAATGCCAGTTGGAGATTCCCCATCTAATTACATGTATTGATCTCGATTTAAAAAAAATATATAACTTTCTCATTAATTCTATTTCCGATATTTCATACTTACACTAATCTCCAATTAAAAAAAATTGTCTACTTTCTCTCAAGACAACATTATATAAAGGATTCATTAATGCAAGGCTATCTCACGAGTCATCTCTATTTCAATAACTTCTTGCTTTCCTCATCTCCCAGTCTCTCTTGCTTTAATATTCCTCGTTACTTCCTTCCAATTGAGCTCCAACTTGACTTCTCCACATCTCCATATATTCCAGTTTATGCACTGTATCTATTCTTCAACTACAGGTAGATGCAAATATTACTCAAAATCCATTATATAAATCACACTCAGGATACAGCCAATTGACGAGAATTGCTTCAATCTATATTTTACATGTATCATTAATATATTTAAAATGGCTAAAATGGTGATGAGATGTCTAGGTAATATGTTGATGTGTTTGTTAAAATGTATTTACCATGGTGCACCTTCTTGGTTTAAAAAATATATATTTGTATGTATTAACGTAAGTTCATGCCTTTACATACCACAGTAGAAATCAAATGTTAAAAAAAAAATATTTGATGCAGAATAATATTAATATTTGAAGATTAGAAACACAAACAGGTTCCATAACCATTCAAGTGTTTCAAGAAAAGTTAAGCAAACTTTGTCCTCGAAGTAAATTCACACTAGCGTACTAGCACTAGCGAGCTCTCCGATCCAGTCTAGACTCTTCGCGCGAGCGGTTTCATTGGAATTAATCGAGAAATTCCCCTCACTAGCGTGTAAATAAAAATTTCGCGGCCCAGAGTGGTTGTTGGAAGCTTAAAATACAAAAAACTCACTCTCTCTCCAATTTTGTTACGACAAAAGGTTTTCTTGGGAACCACTTCTATCTTAATTTACGGACTTATAGTGGGGTGCAGGGGGGAGAGCCTTTGCCGGGAGTCTTTAATGATAGTCCAGTGATCTCGAGGCAGTGATCTCGAGGCAGCAGACAGCAATAAATTGTGTAAATATAATTTGCCTTTGCCAGGAGTCTTGGGCGGAGCCCCAGGAAGTTCTTGAATAAAATTTTAAAAAAGGAAATTCAAAATAGTCCGTTACGAGCGATAGAAATTGTAATTTCTTCCTTGAAAGTCACATAGCCCCTTTCATTTCATTCTAGAAATAACTTCTCTTTCTCTCTTAAAGACAATTTTATATAACTTCCGTTTTAGTATTGTTGCACTTTCGTGCGCAGACTTCTTAGGCACATAATATGTCAAGCCAACTCAGTCGGAAATGTAATCTGTAGGCCTATAAGTGTAAATTTAAGTTTCATGTTCTTCCTTTTTTTCTTTCTTTCTTTCTTTCTCTCTCTCTCTCTCTCTCTGTCTCTGGGGTTGCGAGTAGGAAACTTATAAATCACGTGACCAATGGATTGCGTGTCATGTACGTCACGTGACAATAACAGATAAAACTTTAGAGGAGATAATATTATAGCCTATGATGGCCTAGGCCGCGTCTGGCGCTGGATCTGAAAGCTGGAAGAGGTGAGGAACATAATTAGTACATTCTTGGATCTATTTGACTAGACATGAATGATGTTTGAGTGTAGCCGAAACTCTATCAATATTTCTATTACAAAGATTCATTGAAATTCACGTTGTTGTACAAACTTGAAGGCCTATCGCTTTAATTCCATTTGCATATTGTTTTTGGCATTGCAGGGCAGAGCCAAGGTTAGGCTAGCTCTAGCTCTAGGCAGCCGCTATCCGTGGGTATAATGCTAGCGTATAGGTGAGCCAGTTACTGGCTTGTCACCGGCTGTAGTGGCCATGCGCATTCACCGTACGGCAGTCGTCCGATGCCGCTGCTGCGCTAGCTGGAGCTGGAGCTCGAAATAGGGCTGGGTGCGGTATCGGTACTACTACTACTAATTAAGTTGTTACAGACTCTATGATTATCTAGTATCTATTCTAGGCATGCAATGCCAGTGTTAGTCTAATTTGTCTAATGTTGTTAGTAATGTTAGTGTTACTGCAGTCCTGACTCTTGTTACAAATCCTTCTAAAGACAGTTCTAGTCTACTCCGAGTCCTAGACCGAAAGCTTCAGTCTCTGATATCGACGGTTGTTCCGCTGAGATTGCATCTGGCAACAAATGTCAGTTTTATTAAAGAATGACCCATACCAGATGGTTATTTCTGTCTAGTCTACTCCTAGCTTATGAAGTTATGGGTAAAAGTAGACAGAAATATCAGTGGTAGCTAGCCTGTGTAGCTGTACACAGCTGTGCATGTGTGGCTTTTTTTATATGGGGAGGGGGTCCGAACACTTTGGGTCACGAAGAGAGAGAGAGAGAGAGAATGAAAGAAAAAGGAAGAACATGAAACTTAAAGGGCAATCCCATATCCCACCCTTGTAATATTAATTAGTTGATTTGTATGAAAGCAGAAAAATAAACAGAATGGCAAAAGTTGGAAATGAATCGGACCAATAAGGCAATAATATATGAAGTTATGAATGATTGAAATATGAGATCACTAAGTCTACGCGAATCTAAAATAGGTAATTGGTCAGTGGCCTTTGTGACGTACACTGTAGGACGTGGATAACTCTCCCTTTTGCCGTGTACAAAAATATCACTATTCATTTCTGTTTTTCTCGTAAGTTCCTTCTCCCTTGGGGCAATACTCAAAATATATTATAGATAGCATATTATTACAGGTCCGCTAAAAAGAATAGACCCTCCTGAGCCATGATTTTTTGACAAATTTAAATTTCAGTCATGTTATGTGTTGGAACAGATGGGATAGTAGTCCGGCACTATAGTCTACGTACATCACATTGACAATACCGTTTCAGCCAATTTGAAGTGCCCATATGTAAAGTGATTACTAAGTACTTTCTAAAATTCATAACTTTCTTATACTTAGTCAGATTTAATTGAAACTTTCATCAGTTTGCTTCTCTGAATTTTCTGCATTCTTTTAGAGTAGTTGTCTATTTGGGTTGGATTTCCCTTTAAATTTACACTTACAGATTATACATTTCCGATGGGTTGGGGGTTGCGCGTAGGAAACTTATAAATCACGTGACCAATGGATTGCGTGTCGTGTACGTCACGTGACAATAACAGATAAAACTTTAGAGGATTGGTTGCCTAGGCCGCGTCTGGCGCTGGATCTGAAAGCTGGAAGAGGTGACAAACATAATTACGTTCTTAGATCTCTTTAACTAGAAATGAATGATGTTTGAGTGTAGCCGAAACTCTATCAATATTTCTATTTCAAAGGGACTTGGTAACATTGTTCAGATGAGAGAAAATTGTGCTAAGGTAGTGACTTCAAAGCTAGATGTACAATTAAAGATAATTTGAAAGTTTGAGTGAAAACAGACCATTATTACCGTAATGATAAAAATTGGGATAAACTGTTCTGATCGATTCCTGAATTTTCCGAACTACCGGTAAATTATTATAATTTAATCAAACTTTAGGTGAATTTAAATCGTCACAAAGCAATGAATTGGCTCTATATACCATTCCAAACATTTAAGTGTTGAAAGATTTTTAAAAGCCTGTTTTATGTCTTATTTTTATGGATAAACGGTGCGAAAAATTACGGAATGTGAAGAATTTACTGTTAGAGAGTGTTGCAGAGTGATGCCTTCAAGGAAAACCATAAATATCTTTGTGGTTTGAGAATTTTTTCAAGATTTAAAATTTTTTTTTGCATGTTAGAGGGTTAGTATGATAAGTTAGTACGACGATAGAAGGAATACAATAAGTAAATTTCATTAAAAAATTACATTTTTTTCATCAAACTTCAACAATGTTACCGGTTCACTTTAAGCTTCAATTCAATTCGTATTTATTTCATTTCCAACAGAAAGATAAACAAAGGCATTACAGATATTATTACAGAAAGTAAATCTTGATAGGTATACAAATTTTAATTTCTGAGGAAATGGGGGGATCTACTAAAAAGCAGTGCTTGTAGTTTGTGGATCCCCCAGAAAGAAAAAAAATAATTGTTTCAAATTGGGCCTACGAAGACCTGGAAAACACCAAACAATATTACAGAATGACAATCACAAAATGACAAGGGCAAGGATAAAAGAAGAAGAAAAAGGGGGGAAAAGGAAGAAGGAAGTAGCAGGACAAATCATGACCGAAGAAGAGGTACCCTAGTTATATTGGTGATTCTGGGAAGGTAAGATCATAAGAACAAATAAATATTAAATTAATCGAGCAGATGATGAAGACCTAAATGAAAATTTAAGATGATTACCAGCCTGCCCAGCTTTTGTCAGATTATTATTGTATATTACTATAACATTTGAGCAAAAATATTTTTAGTTTTTCTTGAAAGAATTTATGGATGGACTATTTTTGATATCTTCCCTTAAACAATTCCAAAATCTAGGACCATCATACATAAATGATTTCTTTGCTAATAAAGTTCTAAAGAGAGGTAGGTGAAATTCGTTAGACCGTCTAGTTGGGTAATCATGAAATGAACGATTTAGGGGGAACATATGGCAAATATATGTGGAAGGGTCTTTCTACTGTAGTTATACATAAATTGTCCTAAGTGAAATAGATACAGGTCATTTGTTTTTAATAGTCTGCTAGTAACAATGAACGGGTCTGTGTGTGAGAGAAATGCAGAATTGTAGATAATACGGAGAGACTAATCTTTTGTAATAAAATAAGTCTATTTAGGTCTAATAGAGTTTGCTGCGTATTGCCCCAAGCAAATATCCCACAATTCAGATACCGGCAGGCGCGTATGCGGCGGGGAGGGGTTGTTTAGAGGTTAACACCCCTCAATTTTTTTTTATGTGTGTATTTCGAGCAAAACTCCCCCCTCAGTTTTTTCAAGTGAAAAAAAAGAGAAAAAAAATTGTTTTTATTCGCGCTAAAGAAAGAAAAAAAACTGACCTTACCACCCCACTGAACAAAATATCGGTCGGTATAATTTTCCAATTCCGGGACCAAAAAAAAAAATTGCTCTCTGTACAGGGGATGACCTTTGCGATTTTCATGCTATCTGGGACTTGTCCATTAAATAATGATAGATTAAGATTGTGTACTAAGGAATTAACACTTGAAGATATTACACCTTTTAAAATAAAATTATTAATATCATCATAGCCAGGACTATTTTTGTTTTTCAAATTAGACACAATATCAATGATATCTTCTTTAACTATGGGAGTGAGAAAAATAGTATTGGGGTTAGGTGTGCCTAAGTATTTAGAAAAATATTTGGTTGAAGGAGGAATACATTCAGCTAAGTTTACCCCTTTAGAGGAAAAATAGTTGTTAAAAGTATTGGCTACAATTTCAGGATCTTCGACAATTTCATCGTTATGCCTAATTTTAGCTATATCTGATTTGTTATTGGATAAGTTCATTGCTTGTTTAAAAATCTTCCATATGTTTTGAATATCATTCTTATATAAAGTTAACTGGTTCGTAAGTAACTTTTCTTTGCTAAACGTATTGTTTTAGTTCATTTTTTTATATCTGGTGTATCTAGCCTTTGCTTGTTTAGTGCCTTTCATTTTAAATTTATAGTAAAAGTTGTTTTTTCTGTTAATTGAACGTAAAAGTGATTTAGAAATTCATGGAAGTCTCAGTGCTTTCTGTAAGTAGTTCCTTTGTCTTTAACTTTAGGAATGTGAATATCTAATTGATTATTGAATATGTTAAGGAAATTATAAGATAAATTTACGTCATTAGTATCGTAAACACAAGACCAGTCAGCAGAGTCTAAAGAAACGCCATGACTGGCAATGTTTCAATGGTTAGGTCTCCGTCTTGATGGTCTGAAGATTATTTAATGAGTGCTTATAGACCCAAATGTCAAGCCATAGAAGCTTCATTTCGTGACCTATAAAAAAGGTGGGGATAATTTTTGTGTGATAATTTAGATAAAAATAAAAGAACTAATCAGTTATTTTTCACAAGCATAATTTTGGTGCAGTAATGAGAATTTTGAGTTTTATTTCACCATTTTTGGCATAAATCGTCGCGTATGCTTAGTAAAACATTGACCAATCAGACATCGTATTACATCGCTCGTAGAATCACTCGTAAAATTACAGCCAATGACAGCTCGCGTAGTATACGTATTACGCGCGCGTACGGTGTTCAACATGGCAGCTTCCAGTGAAGAGGATTGTCCGTCTTCTAGTGAAGAAAGTTCGGTCGAAAATGTGTGTTACATGTGTGTACACCCATCGAAAAAAGCGGAAGTTACTCCTTTTTCCGAGAAGACCTGGTCCCGATTTCTAAATTTTGTATCAAAATGGAGAAATTTGGAAGGTCCACAGGCAAAGATAGCGGCAGATTTTTCTGCTTTCTGCAGCGGTGCTACGTCTACATCTACTACCGACGGGCCCGCCAGTGGCGGGCAGACTTCCTGTCCATGGAGGTACCGGGTTTCACCGGATGTGCTACGCACGATTTACGGATTCTCAACGAGTGGAACGAACAATCAAGAGCATGAAGAGAAAAGAAGATCTCAAAGGTAATTTCTAGACTTTTATTTATAAGGAATTAATGATGTGATTAACTGATTTGGCCTAGATCTATACTAGATAGGTCTAGTAGTAGTAGTCTAGTAATACTAGTAGACTAGAGCTAGATCTAGTCTAGTAGTACTACAACTAGTACTACTACATAGAGTCTAGACCTACTTAGTTAGGCTAGTGAGTAGTGTGTGACTGAGTAAAAAAAAAAGTTAGGCCTAGAACAGTAAATTATTATAGGTCTAGCCTAGTACTAGTGCCCTAGTCTACATCTTATTCCTTATGAAAGAGAGTTTTATCCCAAATCATTTGGTATCATTTTTGTGTCGTATGTCACTGTATGTGTTCACACTTGGATGAACAGCAGGCATTGCTTGCGAGAATGCAAAAATCGACTCGCACCAAAGTGATGCCTACAGTACAGGCTACAATATGTCATATGTTGGGATTAAAGTGAGAGAATGAATTGAATGAATCAAATGAGATGCATTGCATATGCTTTTGCAGAAGCAAAGTCACACACACGCCAGCACAAATGTTCGTTGATATTCGATATTTGATATGTGTGGCATGATTAATTTTGTTAGGGATGTTATTTGGATCTGCAATGATCGAATTAATACCCAAATCACAGTTGTTTCATTCAAACATCACATAAGCAACTTTGGCGCAAGTCGATTTTTGCACTCTCAAGCAATGCCTCCTGTTCATCCAAGCGTGAACACATACCACATAAAAATGATACTAAATGATTCGGGATAAAACACTCTTTCAAAGGATGTATAATAATTTACTGTTCATAGATGATTTATAAAATTATTAGCAATTTTCTAGGTGTAAACTTTTTTTTGACTCACACTGTTGACATCCCTGACGTGTCTGATTTTAGTAGCCAACGCCAGTACTAGTAGGGTGACTGCACAAACATCTAAAATTTCTGCCTTTTGCACTCACACTCGCACCCACGTCCACAAAAGTGGTTATGGTTTCGGGGGTAATAATAATATCAAAGTTTGATGCCTTTGTGACATGTGATCCCCTTATCCAATTTTAATGTAGGTCTATGATGACGTATTTCATATTTACTACAGGCTAGCCGACAGATTTTATCGTATTGTTGATTTTTTAAATATTGTTACATGTATATAATGATATATAATATAGGTCTAGTAGTGTAACTTCAATATCGCATTCTCTGGCTAGGGTGTTACATGGGCTAAATAATTTCACATAAAACTCACACATGATAATCTTCTTTTAGGTAGTACTAGTAGTAGATCTACATGTACAGCATGACCTCAATCAACCTGCTTTTAATATTTTTTCCCTGTATCTTGCTCTTGTAATTGTAAAATGGAAAAGAAAAATCAGTACTTGTCTGCAAATGAAAAGTAAACACTGCCCCTTTTTATATGAGAAAAGAATGCCACCAATATTAACATGAGCATGACACTTCTCTTCTTCTTCTTCTCTTCTTCTTCTTCTTCTTTATCTGATGATGATGACGATAAATTCCATTCTTAATGAATGATAGTCCAACTCCAATTCATGATGATAATGATACATGACGGGGGCTACTTTTGAAGCTTGCTTGCGTGAAAATAACACTCTACAATTTGTTTTGCATTGAACTCTGTCTTATGTATGAGAAAAAAAATGTATAGTTTTATGAACTAATGTTATTGATATATGTTGTAAAAGTTTGAGATTATGATGGAAAAATTAATAAAACGAGAATTGAAAAAAAAGTCTGTAACTGATTAATTTTTAAATGTCAAATTGAATTAGGGGTTCATGAGTCAAATCCATTTTAATGCTTATTATTCTCTTTTCTTTCTGATTACAGCATCTACATCCAAAGATGACAAGGGTGAGGAAACAGAAGCAGAGCTACCACCAGCAAGAAAGAGGCGCATTCTTCGGTCCACTTTTGATAGACCTTCTCAGCCAGTTAGAACAAAGCATGTTTTGCCCAAAATGTGCATCCTGTGTCAAAAGGAAAAGACTTTGGTGTGTAGAGTGAGTGGGAAAAGAAAGAGAGAAAGCCTAGTCACATGCTCTACTGTTGATGCATTGAACCTTAGGAGAGCTGCAGAAGACAGCGGGAATGAAGCTCTGCAAATGCAGATAGGAGGTCAGGATTGTGTTGCGATCGAGGTGAGATATCATAACTCATGCTATCGAGATTTTACAAGATATCTTACAAGACCAGTCAATGCAGACAGCACTGAATCCTCTTATGCCCAGGCCTTTGAAGTCTTTGCAACTGAAGTAGAGGATCGCATCATTAAGAAAAAGGAAATCATGAGGCTAAAAAACTTAATAACATTTTCATTAAGCAGATAAAGGTCACTCATGGAGTGGATGCCAGCTCCTACAAGACAGGTTATCTCAAGGCAAGGCTAAGCAGAAGGTTTCCACAGCTGTGCTTCCTTACACCCCACATGAGATCGCAAGGTGATATTGTCTATGTTAATGACATCTCAACAGGTTCCCTTGTAGAAGAGAAGCAAGTTCTACAAGAAGCAGCTCTTGCCCCTAGTGACACTGACACGGCAACTGACACGGCAACTGATGCCGCAACTGATACAGATGCAACTCCACCAACAGAACATCTGCATGCAGAATCCAACATGCTGCATTCCATGTACATGTCAGCAATGGAGTTAAAGAAAACAATACAGCAGGTGAGACCATCAATGTCATGGCCACCTACAGCAGATACATTGAACCTGCAAGAGGCTGAAAGGACTGTCCCTCCCTTATTGCTTAACTTCCTTGCATGGGCCATTGGAGCATCTGAAGAGCCAGATACAGAGAAGATGGTTGAGTTGTCTGCACCTATCCAGAGAAGGCTTCTGTCCATTTCACAGGACATAATATACTTGGCCTCTGGAGGACGTACACTGATGCCGAAGAACTTGTCACTAGGAATGGCTGTACGGCATATGTCTGGTTCTGCCCAGTTGATAGGTCTGTTGAATGGTTTCGGGCATTGTGTATCCAACTCCGTCGTCCTCAATCATGACACAGCACTTGCTGAGCAAGAACTTAGCCGTGGTGAGAGTGCTATTCCATCTGTCATCCAGCCAGGCCTACCAACTACTGTGGTGTGGGACAACAATGATTTTGGAGAAGAGACATTATCTGGCCGTGGAACAACACACAACACAAATGGTATCATCATCCAGAACTGTAACACCAAGCCTTCTTCACAGGAGCATTCTTCTTCTATCACTGTAAATCCAGCTGTTAAGAGGACAAGGAAAAGATCAATGCAGCCACCAGAAGAAAAACTGGCCACATATTGTGGAGGAAAGAAAGATGGTCCAATGCCATTTGCCAAAGATGTATCTCTCTCTCAATCTGTATATGCACCAATTTTGCAGACACCTTCAAAAGTGGACATGGCATACTACATCACAAAGTTCAGATCTGACAAGCTCTTGCCTTCTTGGACAGGATTCAACCAACTTATATCGAGAATTCAAGTACCACCAAAGTCTGTTGTGGGCTACTTACCTGTTATTGATGCCAGTCCGACTGAAATGGACACAGTTCTTACCATTCTCAACAGAAGTGTTGATATTGCAAACAAGCTGCAGTTGGAGACAGTTGTGATTGTGATGGACCAAGCCATTTACTCAAAGGCTCAAATTATCAGGTGGAGGAATGCACATTTTATGAAGAGGTTAGTAATTCGTCTTGGTTCATTCCACACAGCTATGTCCTTTCTTGGGTGCCTAGGAAAACGTTTCCGAGATGCAGGGCTACAAGATATCCTGATAGAGTCAGAAGTAGTTGGTGCAGGATCAGTGAATGGAGTCTTTACTGGCAAACACTACAATAGAGCAGTTAGAGCTTATAAACTGTTGGCCGAGGCAATGCATCAGATGCGTCTGGCTACGTATATGAACTCCATTCCTGAGGAAGAGGCAGCCCTGGTCAGACAACTAACAGCTACCTTATCAGAAGCCTTTCCTGGACAACAGTATGAAGCAGTTTTGCAGGGAGATAGCTTTCTGAGATTCATGACGTCTTATGAGAAGTTCATTGAGGCTGGCAACAAGAAGCAGACATTCGCATTCTGGAGCTCTTTCATAGAGATGGTAGAAGTTCTACTACTCTTCCTAAGAGGTACCCGTGAGGCAAACTGGCAGCTCCATTTGGCCAGCATAAGAGAGATGCTTCCTTGGATGTTTGCATATGATCATGTCAATTATGGTCGATATCTACCTGCGTACTGGCTAGAGATGTTAGAGCTACCCACCACCCATCCTGGGGTTCATCAGCAGTGCCAAGAAGGAGACTTTGCTGTCCAAAGAAGCTGCAATGCCTTTGCTAAAGTTGCTTGCGACCAGACCATAGAGCAAACTGCAAACAGGGATTCTAAAACAAAAGGAGGGATGACGGGATTTAGCACAAACAAGGGAGCCGTCAATCGATGGATATGGTCTCACCATGCAAGAGGGTCCATCACTCGGGAATGTGAAATAATGGCTGGTAAAGGAGAGCACAGTGTAACTCGATCAGATCTGTTGCAGAGCCGCATGACCCGGGATAAAGCTGATGTAGAGAAGCTTGTCGACACAGTGAATAACATGGTGAATCCCTTTGAATATGAACAAGACGAGCTAATCAACATCTCATCAGGAGCAGTCGCAACAAAGGAGGTAGAGTCTGATTTGGCGAATGCTAAGTCAAAGGGTGAATCGGAATTCACAACATTCTGCCACAAAAGGTTACAGAAAGGAGACATGGATTTCTTTGCTACATTGAAAAAAATGAAGCTGAAGACATTCAACAGCATGTCAAAAGCAGTCAAACGCAAAGTACGTGGAAAAGAAGTGACTTTGAAGGCGGACAGGAACCTTTAGCAAGGCTGGTTGTAATAGGTAGATTCAGGAACATCGACCTACAAGAGCTACTGTCCTATTCATTAGGTGCGTTGCCACTGTCAATTTCAAATTCACAAGGATCTCTGGTTAAAACCAACAAAGCAAACTTGCTTCATGCACTCGAATGTCAGACTGAGAAACCTGTCACCAAGTCCCCAATTGCAGGTGCTGTGTATGTTGTAGATGGCATGGCTATGATTCAGCAGCTTAATGTGAACAAGCTACCAGGAGATAGAACATTTCTCAACCTTGCTCATGTCATCCTAAGACGTCTGGTTAACTGGGCACAGCAGAACAATTCCAAAGAAATCCACTTTGTGACTGACACATATAGACAGATGTCTATCAAGAATGATGAGAGAGCAAAGAGAGCAGCCGGTGGTACCCAGGTGACGAGAATTCATGGCCAGACCCTTCCACTGCAGTGGAAAAAGTTTCTATCAAATGGAGAAAACAAGGAGTCTCTGATAGAATACCTTGATGAAACGTGGTCCAAAGAACCAACAGCAAGGCTGAAAGGTGTTAAGGTCTTTTAGCCCACATCAAGAAATGCCACTCATTCAAACCTGGAGTGGAGGAGACTGACCAGGTGATTAGGGTTGAAGAGGCAAGACTCAACTCCACACAGGAAGAAGCTGACACTCGTCTATACCTTCATGCTTCATTTGCAGCAGCTGCAAGTACAGATGTTGTCATTGTCAGCCCAGACACAGATGTATTTGTGATAGGCATTGCCCTTCAGTCACTCATCCCAGCCCATTTGTATTTCTGTACAGGAAGAGGCACCAATTTGAGGACAATAGATCTTAAGACCATACAAGTACGTCTAGGAGATGAAGTCAGTAAATCTTTGATTGGGCTACACTGCTTTACTGGCTGTGACAGCACCAGTGCATTTTATGGCAAGGGCAAAAAGAAGGCCCTCACTCTCCTAATGAAAGAGAGAGAGTTTTGTCATGCCTTCAGTGATCTTGGTGACAACTTTGATGTAGAGCCAGCAACAGCAGCATCCCTAGAAAACTTTGTGTGCAAGTTGTATGGGCAACAAAACGTCACAACCGTCAATGAGGCCAGGTACAACATGTTCCGACTGCAACGGAAATCAGAAATTACCATGCCCCCCAACAAAGATGCTCTGTATGAACACATCAAGCGAGCCAACTACCAAGCAGGTATATTATGAATAATTTCCCTTTTAAATTTTTGGATGTAAATGGTCAAAATATTGACATGATCATGTCTTATTTATTGATAGAAAACTATTACATAATATTAAAAATAAAAATAACATTCATTTCTTTTCACTTATTCAAAGAGTTTTATTTATTTATTCACTGTTTTAAAAGCTGTAATATCAAGCTCAAGTTTTATTCAACTTTTTATTATTTTCATATTAAAACAGTATTTTTGTATCATGTTAAAGCCCCACTGCACTACTTATAGCTACTTGCGCCCTCTATATAGCAAACAATGCCTAATCGGTGCCTGTTGGTCCCCCATGATTTGATGAGATAACCACCTGTCAGTGACCTTGCAGGAGGTCTAATTCCCCCTGGCCAAACTAGGATCTCATCCTTTTACTTCTTTATTTTCAGGTATCTTCAAACGGAGCTTAATCGCAGAGCCCAAAGTACCAACACCAGAGAATCATGGATGGAAGATGGAAGAAGGGAATTTGGTCATCAACTGGATGAATCTTCCTCCTGCCCCAGATAGCGTAATGGAGCTCGCGTATTGTTCCGGTAGATGCAAAAGGCATCAGTGCGGCAATGCAGACATCTGCTCTTGTTTGCAGAACAACGTTCCTTGCACCGATCTCTGCAAATGTGCCAGAAACAATTGTTGTAATATTACTGGACGCAACGCCATTGAAAGTGACAGTGATGATGACACCGATGATGATGGAAGTGGTGATGAAGTGGAGATGCCTATGGATATGTAACTCAAATGAATGTGAATCCAGACCCCCTGCATTGTGTGGATTGTGCCAGATGTGAACTGATTTAGCCGACATAGTGATGCCTTAAATTAACATTGAACTACACATAGATAAACAAGTCATCTATGACAAGCTCACACCATGGATGTCCATGTTTACACCCTCCTTCTTCATTCACAATGCTACCAGAAAGTAACGAAACCAATTAAGGCCTGTCACAAGGATAGCTGGAGATGACAATGAACTTGATGTACAAAGTCATGTGTGACAAGCTCCCATCCTGCACCCTTCAGAACCGTTCTAATACCAGTACCGATTTACCATTTGAGAGATGAGTACAAGCTACACATCATACAGGCGAACTACCTTGCAGGTATGTAATTTGTGAGTAAATTCACTGCAAACATTTTAACAATGAAAGATGTGGAAGCTCAATGAATTTTTTTTTTGTGAAGATCGTAGTCCTTATGAATGACATATTCTAGTCGAAAATGTGTGGTTCATTTTATCATTACAGAGAATTTACAGAATGTCTGATTTATTGATTTCATTATTAGAAAACAATTTTCAGTATTTCATACTTTCCATTTTCAGAACTTTGTGATAGTCCATGTAGTTTGTGACCTTGCATGAAGCATGGTAGCTACATGTACACTCTTCTTAGAAAAAAACTATTCAGGTATTGCCAAATAAATCACCCCAGCATTTATTCTCCAGAGGAATGCATACAAATTGATCTAATGTTTGTACATTTTCTCATCTGAATTTTTTTAGTGTATTGGCCTTAAACTTGAACATAGAATTCTACTTTTTATCTTCCATACTATTTTTCTTCAGAACCATGCCAGTATAGTTGTGCATACTGAAATGGCGTGATGACAGTCAACATGATTCCAAGAGCCAGCCATGTTCAACTATCTCCGTCCTCCATCAGATCTGACCCTCTGAGTGTGACCTACATGTAGCTTCAAGGCTGTCATGATGATAGCTCGAGCCAGCAAGGAACTACAATCCCCCTACCCTTCAGAACAGTGCCAGAAGTTGGGAGGTTACTCATGCCATTGTTGTGGCATGTCTACCTGACACTTGTAAAGCCTTTTCCTGAAATTTAGGTAGTCTCTCTCATCTCTTTTTTTCTGATCCTCAGCACATATTCCATGTTCTGCATTAAATTTTGTCATCAACAGAGCACAGGATGCCGCCAGGTTGGGTACATCTCATGATATCATCATGCATTATCGCTATAGGCCTACTGTATTGCCGTGTGCACAATTATGAAGTTGGTTAGGTGGACTTTATTTCTTTTACTATTTTGTGATATTCAAGTAAATTGTTCACCAAGTTTCAGGATCGGATTAAGAGCAGAACGCAAATTATGTACCAGATTCATTGGCAAAACCCAGAAGAAAAAAAATGATTTGCAAGACAGTGTGGTTTGATTTTAAAGATGTTTTTATTTCAATTTGTAATGAAAGGGAAATAGTCCTGCTTTAAAGGGCACTGTTGCAAGTACATTTGTGCGATTTGAATCAAATGACCTTCAGAAACAAATTTTTATTTTAAAATGTACAATTCAAACTAATGTTAATTTGAGAAAAATCCATTCAGACATTGCCAAAATAAATCAACCCGGGCAGGGGTGATTTATTCTCCATTGGAATGCTTACAAAATCCAAATTACCTCTTTGTATAATTTTTCCTGAAAAGAGATAAAACATTAGTTTTTTGGTCTTGTTTATAGTTTAGGTGTTTGTTTTGGGGGTCAAAAGAATTGAAATATAGTTAGAAATGAAATAAAACAACAAAAAACAATAAAATAAATAAGATTAAAAAAACAAAGAAATACTTAAGAAATTATAAAAACAATAGATAACACAAGAATAACCTGGCTCTTCCAAATTTTTTTGTTGTATTGTTATTCAAAATGGACTCAGAAATATATGTAGTGAAAACAAATGTTTGAATATGAATAATTTATGATTTATGGGTAAAAATGTGAATTTTATGACCTTATTTGCATAAATTACAATAAATATGCAAATGAGTGAATTTTTCAAAAAAATTGATATGACCATAGTATTCTATACACTTCACTTGACACGCAAGCAAATTTTCGCGGCGATCGGCCATTTTACGGCTGAGACCTTAGGGAGGGGTAGGGGGCCATAACGCCCACCACCCCCAAGAAATCACATATTTGGCCAATAGAGGGCGTTATCGTTTTCACTGTGTTTTTCGCAAATGCGCAATATTTGCGCGTGTGAAAAAGAATATGTTGTTCCTGACCCTAAATGCTTCCATATGACACCATTTTCACCCCCACCCTAAATGTAGGTCACAGAATCACATTTCTGAGGGGATATTGACCATTGGGCCCACTGTCTACAAGGGTATGGATTAGATTTAGAGCTTCTTGACGAGAGACTGGATATCCATTAACTCCGGGAAGCTCCAACACCGGCGCCGCAGGCGTCGGAGCTTCGGTAACACTGTAGTGGGGGCTTCTAAAACAGCCGATGGGGCAACATTACTGTTAAATCTGCAATAGTAGTACTTACAATTTTTACATCATAGGGTGCACGAATCCTCAGGGCATAACAATGATCACTTGAATTCATAATTTGAAGAAATCTTCGATGGGAAAAAAGGGTTATTCAAAGCCCTACACAAACGATTCTTCCATGTCGCAACGTCGATTCAAAATGGCGAAGAGACAGTACGCATGCGCGGCAGAGCCGCAGAAAGTATGAATATTCATGCTATCGGCGCCGATCGCTCGAAATCGCTGAATATGCACGACTCGAACAAACAGAGCGGTGAATGTAAACCCAGGTCCTCGGCCCTTCTCAACCTCGTGCATATTCAGCGATTTCGGCGATCGGCGCGATAGCATGAATATTCATACTTTCTGCGGCTCTGCCGCGCATGCGTACTGTCTCTTCGCCATTTTGAATCGACGCTGCGACATGGAAGAATCGTTTGTGTAGGGCTTTGAATAACCCTTTTTCCCATCGAAGATTTCTTCAAATTATGAATTCAAGTGATCATTGTTATGCCCTGAGGATTCGTGCACCCTATGATGTAAAATTGTAAGTACTACTATTGCAGATTTAACAGTAATGTTGCCCCATCGGCTGTTTTAGAAGCCCCCACTACAGTGTTACCGAAGCTCCGACGCCTGCGGCGCCGGTGTTGGAGCTTCCCGGAGTTAGAGCTTCCCGGAGTTAATGTGCTATAAACAGAACCCAGAAGTGCATAAAGTTGTGCGACACTGACCGATTTCGATTTAATTTTGAGATCTTTCCGGGGCCCTATACCCGATTTAATTTTGAGAGTTAGGATAAGTTATTCAACTGCCTGATTTGTGCAAGTTTCGTGGCTCATAAATTATTTTTGAGTTTGTTACAGCTGTTGAAACGGCTGTCTGACCGAATACTGGATAATGACCGAATACGGCCTGCCGTGCGCGTTACCCTACATTAAAACTCGTCCTTCTGTCTTTACACCATTAATTTGTACATGACAGAAATTTTACAATTAAAAATCTTCCTTTCTTGCCAATAAATGAACTAGGTAGGTTTGTAGAAACAGTTATGTCATTTTGCCCGATATTCAACATGTTCCAGCATTTACAAAATTTCCGACATCACATGATGTCGCCTTTCAGTTTATTCAGCACACGGGCAGAACGCAACGGAATATGTGTACATTGCTGTAAAATATAATCTTTGCATATTGAAGTAACTACTAATACTATGAGTATGACTATGAGTATGAGTATGAGTACGAGTATGATGAGTCTGACTGAGAACGAACGGTAACTGCCCGTTTACATCGCTTGAAAATAAATTTGCCGGTACCAGAACTACGGTTGAATGAATACTTATGTCAGCTTACTTCATCAACTAAAGCACGGGAGAGAACTGTGGCACCATCCACTAGTCACCGGCCATTTTTCAAAGTCAAATAAAATTCGAGCAGAAATTAGGGGCTTTTCGTTTGTGTGGACGAGGACGCCGTTCCCGTCCTCTACGATGCGAATTGGCTGCAGTCGACCCGTCCTGTTCACTACTTTATAACCCTTTTCGTATGTAGTCGACGCCCGTTCTCTACACGATGACGTAATGGCCCCCCGGCCCGCTCGCTTATTTCTCCTTAATTCTTTCACTTGTTATGTTAATCTTCGTATATTACTCTTATTATTTTTTTAATCTTTCGTCATGTTATTCTTTGTTTTTCTTCTATCATTTTCTCTCTCTGTTTTTCTTATGTTATCATCTGTTTTCCATCTTCTATCTTTCCATTTTCTATTATCATTTTCTCTTTCTGTCTCTCCTTATGTAATTGTTTATTGTTACCATTCTATCATTTTCTCTTTCTGTCTTTCCTTATGTTATTCTTTATTTCTTCTATCACCTTCTCTTATGTAAGGGTTTGTTTTTATTCTTTTAATTTCCTAGCTCTTTCTATATCTTTCCCTATGTTATTCTTTGTTTTTTCCATCTTTCATCTTTTCTTCTATCTTTCCATTATCGATATATATGCTTTATCATATTCTCTTTATGTCTCTCCATATGTTATTGTTTATTGTTACCATTCTATCATTTTCTCTTTCTGTCTTTCCTTATGTTATTCTTTATTTCTTCCTTCTATCACCTTCTCTTTTGTTCTTTGTTTTTATCATTCTATCACCTTTTTCTGTCTTTTCATATGTTATTCTTTGTTTCTTCCTTCTATCACCTTTTCTTATGTAATTCTTTGTTTTTATCGTTCTATCATTTTCTTCCTACCATTCCTTATGTAATTTTTTGTTTTTCCATCTTTCATCTTCTCTTCTATCTTTTCATTATCTATTCTATAACCTTCTCTTATGTTGTTCTTTGTTTTTATCATTCCATCACTTTCTCTTTCTGTCTTTTCCTTCTTTACGCTGCGATATATAGCAATTAAGATGAGGTCAATTTTGACGACGGGGTTCGAGTTTTCTGACGAACCTCAAATCGTTGGTGAACCGCAGCGTCCTCAAATCGGGCCTGACGACGTGAGACAACCCAACGCATGCGCAAATCACCGAAATGACGTCATATCTTTGACGTCGTCTATGTGGACGTGCCAAACGAAAAGGCCCTAATGAGCGTGGTGGCCGCGTACGGAGATCGACTTCCTCCAAATGCGGGAGCTAGGTCATTGACAGCTAGCCAAGGAATGTCTGAAACTTTCGGTCTAGAGCACGCGTGCAGGGCATGCTAATCCGTCTTATTTGTTCGTAGCTGCCGATCGGCTGCGTCTTATCTTTTTCGTAACCAAGCGAGCCGCGCCGGCGACCAGATTCAGCTCGCGAAGGTAACCTGCGCATGCGCACATGGTAAGTAAATCTATATTAATAGCTTGGGGGCCTTTCGACGCCGTAAACTTTTTTGCCGCCGCTCGATCACCGGAACGCGCCCTATTTTTATGTAAATCTATGAATTACATTACACAAGATGTTCTCAAAAGTGATTTCAATTCTTATATATTAATTCTATTGATTGGATTAGTTGAAGATCCGGGGGGTAATTATTCTTGCCTAGCTTTCGATCAGGGGCGGATCCAGGCGGCGGCGAGGGTGGAGGCCCATTTCGTGAGAAAATATTTAGCCGGCGAATAAGCGAGGGCATTAATTTGTTTTATTTTTATTGCTCAACAAGGGGGTAGTGAGTACTATATTTTTTACTCAACACCCCCTCCTTGAGCAAAAAAAAAAGGTAAAATTGTGGTTACCATCTTTTTTGAAATTTTTTTTATTTTTTTGCCAGGGGTTGGGGCCCTGTCTTTTTCTATTTTTGTTAAAGTAAAATTGTTGTAACCATCTTTGTTTTCTACTTTTTTTGTTGCCAGGGTTGGGGCCGGGCCCGTGCCCCCATGCCCCAGCCCACCCTGGATCCGCCACTGGCAGTCAATTAACTCATCCTATATAATCTCAATACACTTTCATTGCACATTGATTTCCACTGGTTTTACTAGTCTATTATCAACAACAACAAAAATTAGTGCTCTTAATTCCCCTTGTTGAATGTACGTATTTGACTCCCAAATTGTGTATTGTGTACTAAGCCCAGCTTGGCCCAGCCATATCGATAAAGGATCGTCTTGTGCGTATATTACCATGCAAGTCGAAGATAAAATAAAAGGCCCGGCAGCTGTGGCTAGCAGTCATGCAGTAACATAATAGCCCGTATCAGCCACGGCCCTCCTTCTTAATTGGCAGCCTTAAAATATGGAAATGGGAAACGAAAGGGAAAATAATGTAAAAGAGAACAAGATAGAGGGTGGAGGAAAAGGAGAGCGAGAATTAAAGAAAGAAAAAAGGAAGAACATGAAACTGAAATTTACACTAGCTTACAGATTACATGCATTTCCAATGATTTGGCTCGACATGTGCCTATAAGAACTGCGGAAGAAAGTACAATACGAAAAAAAGATCTATAAAATTGTCTTTAAGAGAGAAAAAGAGTTTATTTTTAAAATGAAATGAATTAAGGGGTTACCTGTAGGCCCTATATGTACAATCGTGTTGGCTATTTTGAATTTTCTAAATTTTTGAAAAATTCAAGAACTTCCTGGGGCTCCGCCCCCTAGACTCCCGGCAAAGGCTCTCCCCCTGCACCTCATCAGTAAAGATATAAGTGGCTCCCAAGACAACCTTTTGTTGTATAAAATTGTCCTTAGGAGAGAGTTTGAGTTTAAAGATCCTATGTCCCTTTTGCAGCCAACATCAAATTCTGCATCGAACTTTGCAGGAATTATGAATATGTCATGTATGTCCTATCTGTGAAATTTAAACGTTAGCAGTGTCCTAATATTCAAATTATGCAGGGAAACCTGTTTACTTGCTAGACTTCACTGTCAGACACTATTGATGGACTGACTCGCTTTTTTCATCTTTGGTAATAACATACATTAAATGAGCTGTAAAGGGTACATGAGCATTTGTCTACATCAATAACCCATGGCCAAAATTAAACTGATTGATCTTTGCGCACTGGCTCTATAGCTCCTAAGTCGATTCGACAACTAATAGTCGTTATTTTCCCACTTAAAGACATTTTCAAGCCCCCCTTCTGATGCGTTTGAGGGTCTTAGAATTGGTATATTACTCAGAATATAAGGAGTCGGCAAACTGGTTTGTTATGGTAGACATGTTGTTTATTCAACTACCACGGATACCGGATATTCGGATATCGCGTGTATTCGTAACATCCCCCTTCCTCTGGAAAGATTGGGAATCAGTGAACATCACTGATTGACGAATATAAACATATTGCTTTGAAAACAATACTTTTGGTAGTATGCAAGTTTTGGTAATTTGCTCTGTAATGAACTTTTTCCAATCAGGTTAAATAACCTGAAGTCTTGTTTTGTTTTCAATACGTTTCTTTTGTATTGTAATAACGAATAAGTATTTAACTGTCTATATAATTATTTCGTTCCACTTTCAACTTCACATAACGTTTCCTGTGAAATTGAACATAGTTTGATATACTTTGATTTGTTTATAAATATGGCGAAATACAAATACCCTGCTGTGGTACACTAGACATAAAGTGTAGATACAAGAGTCCAGAATGGTTTACACATACATTCTATATGTAGCAGATGTCAATGGACCAGCTATCCTAGGGTTGTTAGGGTGCACAGATCTCGGAATTATCACAATCCACACAATGCACAAGGACACACCTACACATACACCTATCACAAGTGTTAGTGACCTTAAACAAACATACCCAAGTCAGTTTGATGCCATAGGAAGCTTTAACGGGAAAGCAATGCTGCATCTGAAAGATGATGCAGAGCCCACTATAGATGCACCTAGAAAGTGCAGTGTCCACTTGAAGGACAAGATCAAGGCCGAACTTGATAGCATGGAGAAACTAGGGGTTATCAGAAAGATAGAACACCACACAGATTGGTGTAGCTCGATGACCACTGTTGTGAAGAAAGACGGATCCATACGGATATGTCTTGACCCCAGAAGGTTGAATGATGCCTTGAAAAGGTGTCCACACAAAATTCCAACCTTGGAAGAAATCCAACCGATCTTCGCAGGAGCTCAATTCTTCTCCAAGCTAGACGCAAAGGCTGGATACTGGTCAGTACACCTAGCAGAGGAATGCCAAGACCTGACCACCTTCAGAACACCATTCGGAAGATATTGTTTCCAACGATTACCCTTTGGCTTATGCACAAGCCAAGACATCTTCCAGCAACACATGGATAGGATCGTCCAGAATGTGCCTGGCTGCGTATGCATCGCAGACGACATTGCGATTGTCGGAAAAACAGAGGAGGAACACGACAAGAATCTTCACTTGCTCATGGAGACAGCAAAACAAGAAGGCCTCGTGTTCAACAGTTCCAAGTGTACTATCAAGAAGGAAGCTATCAGCTACTTTGGATCCATGTACACTAGATCTGGAATCTACCCAGATCCAACCAAGGTTGAAGCTATCACAACAATGCCTTCACCCAAGGATAAAGAGGATGTTCAGAGATGCCTAGGACTGTTTACGTACCTAGCAGCATACATTCCTAATCTCTCAGAAAAGTCAGCACCACTTCGTGAACTCCTTCACAAGGATATTCCATTCGTCTGGGAAGAAGATCACGAACATGCCTTAAACAGCCTGAAAAGCGCAGTCTCATCGGGTGCATGCCTGCAGTTCTTTGACCCAAAGAAAGAGACAACCGTTGAGGTAGATGCGTCGATGAAAGGGCTGGGAGCATGCCTGCTCCAAGATGGCAAACCTGTAGCTTTTGCATCCAAAAGTCTCTCCAATGCGCAGTCCAACTACTCGAACATAGAGAGGGAAACCTTAGCCCTAGTGTTTGGTATCAACCGATTCCATACTTACCTATTCGAAGGAATTCACTGTGATAACCGATCACAGGCCCTTGGAGATGATTTGGAAGAAACCTCTCAGAAGCGCACCACCCCGTCTACAGAGACTTCTGATCAAGGTACAAGGATACAGATGCCAAGTCAAATACCGACCTGGGAAAGAAATGATTCTTTCAGATACCTTGAGTCGTCTTCCTAACCCCAAGGAAGCATGCGATGTTCCGCTAGATATCAGAGTGGAATCCATCTGCTCCGAAGTAGAAGACACTCATGAAATTGACCTGATCTTCTTCGGACAACAAAAGAGAACAGAACTCCAGAGGGAAACGTCGAATGACCCTGTTCTTAGGTCATTATGGCAGATAGTCACTCAGGGTTGGCCTGAAACCCTCCAGGAGCTGCCGACATCCCTAAGACAATTCTGGTCTTACGGAGACGAGATTGGAGTATCACAAGGAGTACTCTTCAAAGGAAATCGAGTGATCATACCAATGACACTTTCAATAGGGAGGATATCCTTACACAACTCCACCTTGGACACATGGGAATCGAGAGCACACGACGACTAGCACGTGAGACAGTGTTCTGGCCAAACATCAACAAAGACATTGAACAGCTAATAAAGCAATGTGATGCATGCCAGGAACACCAGGCAAGGCAACAGAAAGGGCCGTTGCTTCCCCATGATGTACCTTCAGCACCTTGGACTAGACTGGGAACAGACTTGTTCATGCTCAACAGACAAGAGTATTTACTCGTCACTGACTACTACTCCAAGTATCCGATAGTCTACAGGCTGACCGACACATCAAGTGCTGCAGTAGCTAACGTGATGAGTGGAATCTTCAGTCTATTTGGTCCACCAGAGGAGATCGTATCAGACAACGGTCCACAATTCGTAGGAAAACATTTCCTAAGTTCTAAATTAGTATTGTCTTTCAAATGCCGTTGAAATTTAACCCTTTCAAATTTTTTGCCTGCAAATGGGGCATAGTACCTTTAAGCTTTTAACAACCACTCCTGTGGACTTTTTATTATTTACACACTTTCTTGGCTTTCTGTGAAGTTAAAAAAAGGCATGGGGTTTAACGGCTGATGGGTCGGAAGATGCCTCTTTTAATTTAGCAGTTGAGTAGAATATGTCACATCGGTTGTCTAAATTGGGCAAACTGTTTTTATTTTGTTAATTAAAATGACTGAAAGACTAGAGAAGGGATACTTGATCATGTTGAAAGCCAGCACAATTATATTTCTAAAGGGGCACAGTTTTGAAATTATTGGTGATAGATTAGTCTGCAAGCACAGACTCTAATTTAACATTGTACCACAATATACGTGCCTTCACGGTTGTTTCACCGCAAAGCATGCCTGGACAGATTACTAGTTCCTACGGCAGGAGATTTTCACCTTCGCCGCGATCAGCTGTTCCATTGCCAACAACGGGATTGTTATCCTGTCGAATCAACATGACATCATAATCTTGTACAGGATCCGTTATTCTGCAGTGATTTTCTTTCATTCCAGTAGGCCTATCATTTGTACGGTAAGAAACCAAATTCTGTGATGTATTTTTATGACGATCCTTCAACCTAAAACACGAATGTTTAGCAGTTTAATAAGGTAAACCATCGATGCAAACTGCACACACACACATTTGAACATATGGGACTATAAATTCATACACGCCAGCGGAACCCACTCTAGCTCTCATTAGCCCACTTTACTTCGTATTATCAGCTTTATTTTTTGAAGGATCGTCATAAAAATACATAATCACAAACTTTGGTTTCTAACCACACAAGTTATACTGGAATAAAAGAAAATCCGGCCCTCAATCACCCCTTGCCAAAAAAAAGTATGGTAACGTTAATTTTACCTTTTTTGGAAGAGCCCCCACCCCTGGCAAAAAATAGTTTCTTCTTATTTATCACTTTTGGGTTGTTTAATTTCAGGTGAAACATCAAAGTCAAATCTAGACTTAAGTCTAGTTCAAAAAGCTCATGAGAAGTGAGAAAGGAGAGACTTGTTAAGATGTTCAACGAAGCCTTCCTTGCGTTCTTTGTAGGCTGTATGCTTCCGGGTGTTTACACAGATCAGCCTCCAAATATCATCTTTATTGTAGCAGATGATCTGGTGAGTAGAGATATACATGTAAACGTCTTCGGAATCTAATCACATGGTTTGCCGTTCGATTTCCTGCCACGGCACTAGTGTGTAGAGGTATCACGGTCTAGTGCATGGATACGTATTTGGACTGTGGATCACATGGTTCATGGTTCGAGTCCAGCCGCAACACTAATGTCCTTTGGCAAGCCATTAATAATCTACATTTGCCTCTCTCCACCAAGGTGCACATGTTGAGTAGGTTCTGTTAAGAATGATGTGAGCACCGAAATATGTAGCCTGGTAGGAAGAAAAAGAAGGGGCAGAAAGATAGAGAGTGGAAGAACATAAAAAAGAAAGATGAAAAGGGACGAGGAAGAACATGAAAAGAAGGTGAGGCTTCACCTGTAGAATACCCCACCAATATCAAAATTAAGGTTCTACATGAATGCTGCATGCCTAGGGTTGGGTTTATGGGTAAGGTTTAGGGGTAAGGTTTAGTGTTGGGTTTATGGCTAAAGTTTAGAGTTGTGTTTATGGGTAAGGTTTAGTGTTGGGTTTAGGTGTAAGGTTTAATGTGGGGTTTATGGCTAAGGTTTAGTGTTGTGTTTATGGGTAAGGTTTAGTGTTGGGTTTAGGGGTAAGGTTTAGTGTTGGGTTTATGGGTAAGGTTTAGTGTTTGGTTTATGGGTAAGGTTTAGTGTTGTGTTTATGGGTAAGGTTTAGTGTTGTGTTTATGGGTAAAGTTTAGTGTTGTGTTTAGGGTTAAGATTTAGTGTTGTGTTTAGGGGTAAGGTTTGGTGTTGGGTTTAGGGGTAAGGTTAAGTGTTGTGTTTAGGGTTAAGGTTTAGTGTTGTGTTCATGGGTAAGGTTAAGTGTTGTGTTTAGGGTTAAGGTTTAATGTTGTGTAATATGGGTAAGGTTAAGTGTTGGGTTTAGGGTTAGGTTTAAGGGCTTTAGATTTAGTATCATCGAAGCATTGGTCAGTGAAGGAACATCTGGAGCACTATTCTGAAAACGATGTAATCTTTATATCCTTTATGTTTAAGTGTACAAATCACACACAAACAGAATATTTTGCTCTGTATATGTTTAAAGGTTCCACAGATTCGAGCTCCAAATGTTACGTCTATAAAAAGATATTGCAAGTTTATAAATAATAATAATAATAATAGGCATTTCTATATATAGCGGCGTCTATCTAGACAATGCTATTCCGAGGCGCAATAATTATTACCCAGGCTTTAGCCTAGCTGCCATTACAGCGCTCTAGCATTTCAAGGAATTAATTCCTGTCAGGTACCCATTTAATTACCTCACCTGGCTGGGTCAAGTGTGGCAAATGAAGATTAATTCCTTGCCAAAGGACATTAGTGCCGTGTCGGGGATCGAACCACGACCTTTGAATTTCAAGTCAAGTGCCTAAACCACTCGACTACGACACTTCTACACTCTTAATTGACCAAAAAATGGACTTGTCATGATTAGACAAGTTGATCGACGCATCCATATGCAGTTGCACATATACATGTAGAAAAGGGCCCGCACGGAAGTCTGATTTTGGTTCCGTGTGCTGTATTAAACATTATTCTTTACTTTCTTCATACTCCTTATCCGTTAAGCCCACAGGATGCGGGATGAAGTTATTTGTGGTTTATAATTTAATTAATTCTAACTGTAGGCTACCCCCACCCCCCTTCCTACGGCACACACACAATATTTTCATGTGATTGACCAGTACACTTTAATTGTCATATAGCTTAACTAATTGTATGTTTCTTAAAAGCTCCTCCTAAACATTGAACTCCGCAGGGTTGGAACGATGTCAGTTTCCACGGTTCTTCACAGATCCCGACCCCAAATATCGACGCCCTGGCACAAGAGGGCGTGATTCTCACCAACTACTATGTGTCGCCCATCTGCACACCAACAAGAAGCGCCATTATGACTGGCAGGCACCCCATACACACAGGTTTGATAATAATAGAATTAAGTCTACCAAGGGTATTATACTGCTCTCCCTGTAGGCCTTAGGCATTGCCAGGTACCCTTTTATAAAACTGGTTCAAGAATGTAGGCAATTTGATTGGTCAAATAAGACCATGACCAGGTGACTGTGCATATCATTCTCTCCTAGCTACCACGCCTATCGTGCAAAAAAGTTCCCATCAAAAAGTGATTACTCACAGCTAATAGTGTTAATGCCCATATTTTGCTTTGTTGGAACTATAGATCTGGTTAAATTAATTGTTCTGTCTTTTCGTGTCTTTTTAGGTCTCAATATGTCCTGAATCTTTTTATAGCAAAGACTTATAAAAGTTTCCACGGACGGGACTATATATCTATAGTGATAACAAACTGATCGTTCTTTCTTTTGGTTTTTCTTTATATAGGTCTAGAGCATGGAGTTATAGGAGTGACAAATCCATATGGATTGGGACTAGAAGAGAAGTTAATGCCGCAGTACCTCGGAGAGCTAGGGTACAGGACCCATATGGTAGGAAAGGTACGTGGAGCAATTTGAGACGTCAACTGTGTTTTTGAAAGGTGTAATTATTTAATTGACTTATATTGTGATAAGATTATACAGTCAAACCTGCTTTAACTACCACCTGTATAGAAAGACGACCTGTCTACAAAGACCACATTTTTTGTTTCCCTTGAATATGGTTTCTCATTGAAACATGTACGAAAGGGACCTGTACATAAAGACCACCTGCCTATAAAGACCACTTTTCTTGTCTACCTCGGGTGGTCTTTATAGACAGGTTTCACTGTACAACTGTATATGTAGTTTGACTTTTGTTAGTAATATATATATGTACCTAGTTTGTATATTACTTGTTATTATATTGAAAAATGCAGAATAAAATCAAACAATATTCCATTTCAGAGATAGCTCATGTATAAATGAGCCCCATAATATCCCATGGAGAAGTCTCACTCTGTGCATATTGGATTAGTCAATGCCAAAGTTATGGAGGTGCTTCACGAATTGTTAGGCCTCTCGAAAAGAGAACTTCCAACTGTGCATGATAGAAAGTATATTATCGTTGATGTTGAAATGAATAATGATTACTTTCAAGAAGACATATTCAGCGTTCATTTCAACAAGTTCTACAGTGTTTATATATAAATGACGTTTATCTGCTCATGCTCAGATAGTCAAGGCGTTTTACACTAAACATCTGTCTGTAGTGAAGCGTAGTCGACACAAATAAATTCACAAAATTCTTTTTCAATCCTATATTAATACATACATGTATATGGACAACCATTAAGACTGCCTGCTGATTTAGTTTTATGTACATGTAATTATGGAATTACTTCATTTTCAATTATTATTTCTTGTCTTTTCTCTTTTACTACGTGAAATCCTTGTCACTTCCCATACACATACCTTGCTCTCTCCCTCCCCCTGCCCCCAACCTGCATACTCACTCTCCTCCCCACCCCTACTCTGCACCCACTCCGCCCTTATCCTGCACCTATACTCCACCCCTGTGCCACGCTTACTTCACTCCTTCTCCATCCCCACTTCATCCCTATTCGAGACCTATTTCATCCCTTCACAAACCTTACTCTGCTCCCACTCCCTGGCCTTACTCCACCCCTTTACCACCCTACTCCACCCCTTTACCACCCCTACTCCACCCCTTAACCACCCATATTCCACCCCTTTACCACCCCTTACCACCCCTTTACCACCCCTATTCCTCCCCTATATCTCCCCTATATTACCCCTATTCCACACCTATTTCATCACTAAACAAACCTTACTCTGCTCCCACTCCCTGGCCCTACTCCACCCTTTACCACCCCTATTCCACCCCTTTACCACCCCTTTACCACCCTATTCCACCCTTTACCACCCCTTTACCACCCCTATTCCACCCCTTTACCACCCCTACTCCACCCCTTTACCATCCCTACTCCACTCCTTTACCACCCCTATTCCTCCCCTATATCTCCCCTATATCACCCCTATTCCACACCTATTTCATCACTAAACAAACCTTACTCTGCTCCTACTCCCTGGCCCTTTTCCACCCCTTTACCACCCCTATTCCACCCCTTTACCACCCCTTTACCACCCTATTCCACCCTTTACCACCCCTATTCCACCCCTTTACCACCCCTACTCCACCCCTTTACCACCCCTACTCCACCCCTTTACCACCCCTATTCCTCCCCTATATCTCCCCTATATCTCCCCTATATCACCCCTATTCCACACCTATTTCATCTCTAAACAAACCTTACTCTGCTCCCACTCCCTGGCCCTATTCCACCCCTTTACCACCCCTATTCCACCCTTTTACCACCCCTATTCCTCCCCTATATCTCCCCTATATCTCCCCTATATCACCCCTATTCCACACCTATTTCATCCCTAAACAAACCTTGCTCTGCTCCCACTCCCTGGCCCTATTCCACCCCTTTACCACCCCTACTCCACCCTATTCTTCCCCAATTCCACCCCTATTCCTTCCCCATACTACCCCTCTCCACCCTACCCCACCCCTCTCCACCCTACATACATCAACCCTACTCTGCCCCTACCCCCGCCCCACCCCTACTCTCGCTACTCCTCCCTGATACCACCCTCTCCACCCTACCTCACCTCTACTATGTCCTTCTTCTCCTGCTCTTCTTCTTCTCCACCCCACTCTGCACCTACCATGCACCTCCCTCCATCCCCTCCCTCCCCCAACCTCCATCCCCTCCCCCATCTATCCTATCTTATCCTCAAGGGGTTTATAGTGGCACCTGGGGTTTTCAAGGAGAGTCTTACACCTAGCCATCGTGGATTTGAGTCCTTCTATGGTTTCTATGCAGGAATGGGAGACTACTATACGCATGAAATCACATCGGTGAGAGTTACATGTAGTAAGCATGCACAAACCCTTATTGTCTGTAGTAATGCGCAAGGGCTTCTTCCATTTGTGTCTTTGTGCTGGGTTACACAAACTTTTGTTAAAACATGCCCCCATATTCACGAAAGGTAGGTTACTTTAATGCAATTAAATTCTCCCCCTAAAACAAATCAGAAATTTGTATTTTCCCCAAAAAAATTTGCAATCATTACCTAAATACAATCATTGCAAATATCTTTTTATACAACCCCTGTATGGAAAAAAATCTATTCCATCATTAATAATAAAGAAAATTAAAGTTTATGAATTTTATGCACAGAGCAATTTGGAGAGGAGCTCGCAAGATATGTCACAGTGTTGCCAGTTTGTGTTTGATTGATCGCATCTTCAAAAATTCACGACTTTCTTATTTTTAAACGGAAATCGCTCTTCCTTTCATTTTTCGGCTTCTATTAAAACCAACTTAGTTTCACGGTGTACTTCACCTTTTAAGAAGTACGTGTAGATCTACATGTAAATATTTGTGTATCATGATTAAAGACCTCGGCTTATCCGATGAAAATACAACCTTCTATCAATGGAATTTAGGAAAGCTGAATGAACATGTAGAATACAAATATAAAGGAGTAAAAAATAATTCCCCTATCAGTATTGCACAAAAACAAATTAAAACCTCCTCTTCTGCAACCCTCCAAATTGTGGGTCAACAGCTAGGGGTCAAAATATGCCGCAGTTACAGTGACGACATAACATGTAGACCCAATCGGCTCACCTATATACATGTAGCTGAGGCGATTAGCAATGCTTAATTAATGTGAGATCATTGTGAATATGCGCACTCCACATAAGATGATGTCATCAAGTTGATAGCTAGTTTTTAGGTCGACAACTTCCCATTTAGAAGCTTTATATTTTGAGTTTTGAGAGAGCTGTTACTCCTCTGACAGACACTGAAATAGCATGTAATTGACATTATTGTAATCTTTGGCTTATAAGGTTTCCGACTTTCCATTGATATATAATTTGTCTTTTTAATTTTTCACTTCCGACAGGGTCCTTAAAATTAAACTCTTAAAGCCCAAGTCCACTCCAATTTTCAAAAATTATATCATGTTGCAAATAAATCAAAGGTTACAACTGCCAAATATCACGGGTGTACTTCAATTTTTGTCTCGGTTATTTCGAGCAAAACATTTGAATTGACGTACGGATGTGATGTATGCTCCTCACAACGATAGTGCCAGTTCTATATAGAATCCAAACTGCAACATTAGTGTTTGCCAGGTAGGACAAACATTATGGCTTGCGCTACCTAGCAACACTTAATATATGCAGTTTGCATTCTGACTGTTGAAATACTGTTATTCTTATCAGGTGAATGAAATAGTTTGTATCGAGGCACTTCACAAAGGCGTATGCATTAAATTTTGTTACATTACGAATCTGTGTTGTGAGGACCCTACGTCACAAAAATGCATTGTAGGGGAGAACCGGCTCAGCCATTAACTTGTTTTTTGCACATTAAACAAAAATATTAGAAATAAGTCTGAGTACCATTTTCCAAAACCAAGTTATATTTGGGCTTTTTAGATTTTTGTCTATCCGATCAGCTCAACTTTCAGTGGAGTGGACTTGTACGTTAAGGCTCGTTCAGATATAAAGTGGTATACCACAATGTGTTTTTTTACAACATGTAAATGAATGTCAACTGCGGCAACAGAGCTCCTATATGTAATCACTCATTGAGGTCTTGTTATATGATACAAAAATGTGAAGCCCACTAGGCTTTATAATACTTCATTACCCAGGTCACAAAACATTTGAAACCAGTTGGTTTTCAACTGGTATCAACTGGTACCATATTAAACCCACCACGGTTTAACGCTGCATATCTGAACAAAGTTTTTAAGTTTTAAGCTTAACTCTATAAACACACAAATATTGTTTTCTACTTTAATATTTCTTTTGTCCAGTCTAACATGACAGGTTTTGATTTTCATGTGAATGGATCGATCTACAAGCCAACGTTTGGTCAATATTCTACCAAGATATTTACGGAGAGGACCCAGGAGATTATTCATAAACATAATCCCAAGGAGGTGAGCAGTTATGATGTTGATAATGATATTGATAATGATATTGATAACATTTTTTAAAATAGTGATAATAATAGTGATGATAATACTACTAATAATAATGAAAAGAAGAGGAAGAAGGATAATGATCATCATTATTATCATCATAATAATAATAATAATAATAATAGTGGGTCCTTGTATAGCGCTCATATCTATCAGACTTGACACTCCTGGCGCTCCACAATCATTACCCTGGCTTTAGCATGGCTGCCATTACGGCGCTCTAGCATTTTAAGGAATTAATTCCTGCCAGGTAATAGTAATAACAACAATAATAATGATAATGATGATGATGATAATGATGATGATAATAATAATATTAATACATGTAGTAATAAGAATAGTAATGATAAAAATGATAATAAAAAAGAATAAAATACATAGATATGCCACTCTCTACCCAGGTATAGATAGATACTTGATATGCTTGAGAGCTAGATACCTTTGCAGCTCTACCATAACTGGGGTAATAATGTCTGAGCACCATGAGTACTGAATCTTGATGAATATAACTGTTACATTAGAAACCATTATTTGAATTTAGTGCTGTAGCGTGTATAAACAACACCAGGCTACAGCTCCCCACACTAAAGATTATGAGCTGACCCAGACATAATCCAGGCTAAATCACTAATCATGTCAACTTGGTAGCTCTGTGATTCGGTAGAAAAGAGTTTTGAAAAACCTCATTATTCATCTCTTTTTTTCATCACCCCAGCCTTTGTACATCTATTTAGCCCACCAGGCGGTACACAGCGCCAACTACGATGGCCAGAGACTGCAAGCACCCCATGAATATTACGAGAGGTTCCCTCATATCATTGATGAAAACAGGAGAAAATATGCTGGTATGTTCTTTGTTAAACCTTATCAAATATAATGTGCCATGCATTCCCTTCGTGTGATGACGCACATGGTAAACATGCTTCACATCTATGTACCAGAGCTGCCAACCATTACATTTTCCCAGAATTATTCTGTTTTTTACTCCAAATTACGGTACAGTGTAGTACTTTTTTTTTTTTTTACATACCGCACGTCAATCAACTGCCCTAAAATGTTGATTTGATCACAAATTCAATATAAAACTAAGGTTAAAACATACTTGGAAACATACTTGAAGAGAAAAATATTCTCAAAAAGAATGAAACGCTGATAATACCAAAATAACAAAAATACCTACTTGTAAATAAACTATAGGTCCTAATATGGAAAAAACAGCATGAGGAATGGACATTTCTGCATTGGAAGTGTGTCGCGCGTGGTTATAAGTTTCTTTTTAATGAATTCCTTTTTTTTTGCCTGAAATTCCTTTTTTTTTTTGCTATCATGGTTCCTTTTTTTGGTCGCACAAGGTTGGCAGCTATGTATGTACCTTACAACACAGAGCTCAGTGAATACGTGCAGGACCTTTCTTAAGCGCATTTTTCCATACATTTACACTTTTTTTTTTTTAATTGTGTTTTTGCAGCGGTTTACTGCAGCATATCCAAACAAGCCTTTATGCTCTATAATCTTTGTCGATCTGAAAGTTTTAATTTTAGTAGGGTTGATTAAATATCATGTAAGCCAAGGAAATATTTACATTTCAGGGTCTTAATTCCTGTTATTATCCTTCCCTCCTTCCGTCCTTTCGTCCGTAACAAATCTGGTTTCCGTTCGCTAACTTCAGTAATATACAGTAGGCTTACGGTTGCACCATGTGAGAGAGGGGAGGATTGGGGAGTCCTGAAAAGGACCGTCGGTAATCTTTCTTTCTTGAGTGTGTGTGTAGTTCTGAAAAGGACTGTTTGTAATCTTTCTGAGCATATAGTTCTAAAGAGAACTATAGCGCCGGTTGGAGAGAATGGGTGGTAGGAGGGACACGACGTTTCGAACAGGTTGACTATCCGTCGTCAGAAGTGGGGAATAGCTGGCGTGGGTGGGCTCAAGTCACCAGGTTGCGGACGTGGGGGTGCTATACGTGTCCAGGTTGCGGACGTGGGTGGGCTACGTGTCCGTCTGGACTGGAGTCTCCGGGTTGCGGACGTGGGGGTGCTCCGTGTCCATGGGTGGGGTGTGGTGTCGGCGAGACGCTGTGTGTGTCGGCAACGTAGGCGGCGTTGTAGTCTGCTGTCGTCTGCTGTGAATTGTAGCTGTGGGGCTGGCGGTTGCTTTGTGAGTTCGGTGGGTGGCGGTGATTTATGTACGGATGACTGCGGCAGGAGTGTAGGTGGTGGAGGCGTGTCCGTGTACTTGTTGATAAGTGGTTTCCAGATGTCGTTGATATATAATCCTAAGTCTTGGGGCACGGTGTTGTGGCAGTGAATTTCGATGTCTTCTTGGATTCGGCGTGTGTTCCAGTGCTTGATTGATGAGATGAATGTTGTCCCATTCGATGGTGTGTTCGTGTTGTTGGGCGTGGTTGATGATGGCGGACTTGTCCCAATCGCTGAGTCTGAAGCTGGTTTTGAGCTCCTTGAGTCGTGTTTCCAGATTTCTCCCAGTTTCACCAATGTAGACTTTTCCACATAATAATAATAAAAATATACCGTACTTATATGGCGCATATCACAATATGTCTCTATGCCCTGTAAGAAAGAGTAAGAAGGAAAGGTGGATAGAGTAACATAAGAAGAGTGAGGTATGCTAAACATACTTCCTCTCGTTAACATTGGAAAGTATTTTTGAAAGAAATGTTTTAAAGGGAGTGTAGCATGACGAGAATATGTGTCTTTCCCGTGGCCCTACTCGGGGCCAATCGGGTATAATACGACTACGGACGACGCGACCGCAGCATACACTGGCGTTAACCAGTATTTGCCATGCTACACTCCCTTTAAGACACGTCTTAAAGTCTTAAAACAGTACCACAATTTTCTTAGATTTTCCGGTACCGGTAGTTTATTCCAAAATTCGGCAGATGCAACCTGAAAAGAGCGAGACCCGCAGAATTTTGTATTTATTTGTGGAATGGTGAGGAGAGACTTTTGGGAAGATCTGAGGGTTCTGTTCGGTACATATTGGGTCAGTAATCCAGTCAAATAAGTAGGAGCCAATCCTTTGAGGCACTTAAAGGTAAAGCAAGGATCTTGAACTCAATTCTAGCACGGACAGGTAACGAGTGTAGTTTCTTCAGAATAGGGGAGATATGTTCACTTGAACAAGATCTCGTAACAAGCCGTGCGGCAGAATTTTGGATTCTGTGGATTCGGTTCAGTTGATTTTCAGGTAGATTGTAGAGAAGAGCATTACAATTATCGATATGACATATTACGAGGCTATGAACTACTCGTTCTGTCAATTTTTCATCTAAGTAACACCTAATTTGTCCTATTTGATATAAGGAGAAGGAGGCTGCATGGCATTCGCATGGTATCTTGTAGACTCCGGCTTTCTTGTGGTGTGGATGCTTGTCTTTGTTGGAGTGGAGTATCGAGTGAAGTTTGTTGGAGGAACTGTGCCGTACTTGGATGTCTGCTGCTTGAAGGATACGTTGAATCTTGTGAGAGGCTTGACCAATATAGGGTAGAACAACTGTTTATTTCGGTGGTGTAGCTGGAGGTTGGTTCTCTTCAGGGCTGGTGTTTGCTGCGGGCTTGCTGGCTGGAGTTCGGGACTTGATCTTATGTCTTGGGTATTTGTTGATGGTAGTGAGAGCTGTGTTGACATGCTGGATTTCCTGCTCTAGATGGTCGGCGTTGCTGAGTTGATGGGCTCGGCGGATGAGGGTGTTGGGGACTGATTGTAGTACAGCTCGATGGTGGAAGAGTCTGTAGTGAAGATATCTGTCGGTGTGCGTGGGTTTCCTGTAGACTTGGTGAGCGGGCTTGCCGGATGGAAAGTTAATGACGAGGACGTCTAGGAAGGGGATGCTGTTGATTTGCTCGGTCTCCATGGTGAATTTGATGCTCGGGTGATGCTGGTTGATGAGGGCGAGGAAGTGGTCCGAGTCACGTCTGCTGTGTGGCCAGATGACGAATGTATCGTCGATGTATCAGAGCCACAGAGAAGTACACGGACACGCCTCCACCGCCACCTCCACTGCCTACACTCCCGCCGCAGTCACCCGTAGATCAACCATCGCCACCCGCCGAACTCACAAAGCAACCGCCAGCCTCACAGCTACAATGCACAGCAGACGACAGCAGACAAAAACACCGCCTACGTCGCTGACACACACAGCGTCTCGCCGACACCACACCCTACCCACGGATAGTGAGCACCCTCACGTCCGCAACCCAGAGACTCCAGCCCAGACAGACACGTAGCACACCCACATCCGCAACCCGGTGACTCAGGCCCACACGGACACGTATAGCACCCCCACGTCCACAACCCGGTGACTAAAGCCCACGCATGCCAGCTATTAGGGACTTTTAGCTTTACACGACGAGAACGTGGACTGCTACGTGGACATCCTTTTAAGGCACTGGCAGTGCCTTAAAAGGACCACCACCCATCCTCTTCAACCGGCGCTATAGTTCTCTTTAGAACTATAAGCTCAAAAGATTACCAACAGTCCTTTTCAGGACTACACACATTCAAGAAAGAAAGATTACAGACAGTCCTCCAATCCTCCCCCCTCTCTCACATCGTGCAACCGTAAGCCTACTGTATATCTACATCACCATGCAAGCCAATACTTATTAGTAGCATCTAACTTTAGTAATGTTTGACGGATTTTAATGAAATTTAATAAGAATGTACATGGTATGAAAACACAGCCCAACTTCTATTTCAGAGAATGTAGGTCAAAGGTTATAGCTCATAAAAAATGTGAAAAAAAAGCTAATTATTCAAAAAATTTGTTTCCGTACGATAACTTTAGTAATGTTTGACGGATATTAATTAAATTTGATATGAAGGTACATGGTATCAAAATAGAGCTTAAGTTTGATTTCGGAGTATGTAGGTTTAAAGTCAAAGGTCATAGCTCATGCAAAAATAGATATGCAAAAATAGCAAATTATGTATCCGAAAATGTGGTTTGCGTTCGACAACGTTGGTAATGTTTGACGAATTTTAATGAAATTTGATATGAAGGTACATGGTAGCAAAATACAGCCCATGGTAAACAAAGGTAAGGTCATAGCTCATTAAATATACAAAAATACCTAATTATATATGCGAAAATGTGGTTACATGTATCATTCACTGATGTAAGTAATGTTGTTGAGTATGTATGTCAAAGGACACAGCTCATTAAATATGCAAAAATTGCTAAATATAGGTCATTTGTACCCGGCGAGGGGATGCTACGCTTTGCGTTGACTTGATTTGACTCGATTATGTTATTTGGTTATTTTGCATTGTGACAGCGATGGTGGCAGCCTTGGACGACTCTATTGGAAATATCACCCAGACTTTAAAGGAGAGCTCCCTCTACAACAACTCCCTCATAGTTTTTACGACCGACAACGGGGGCCCTGCCAACGGTTTCGACTTTAACTACGCCAGCAACTGGCCTCTGCGAGGAATGAAACACACGACATGGGAGGGCGGACTGCGTGGCGTGGGATTCCTGTGGGGCGCCCTCATTGAGAAGCCAGGGAGAATGAGCGATGGGATGATGCATGTATGTGACTGGGTTCCTACGCTGTATGGCTTAG
Source organism: Mesocentrotus franciscanus (assembly GCA_037976565.1). Taxonomy (NCBI): domain Eukaryota; kingdom Metazoa; phylum Echinodermata; class Echinoidea; order Camarodonta; family Strongylocentrotidae; genus Mesocentrotus; species Mesocentrotus franciscanus. Next base: position 7,449,603 of record CP137684.1, read on the forward strand.
CAGGCGGTAATACCAGCACATTGCAACATCTAGATGGTATTGATGTCTGGCCAATGCTCTCAAGGTGAGTGCTATATACGTGTAATGTAGGACTGAGTCGTTGCCTTTTTACTTCAAATCTTTCTATGCCACACAAATAATCTCCCTGTGCCACATTGCATTTATCATGAGATAGATATACACGATTGTAGTTACAAATGGCTTCAAGATTATTTCATTGTTTCCAGTGCAAACAACAGTACAGATTGTGCATAAAGCACAGAGCAATTGTCACGGGAGCACCTGACAATTATGCAGCAAGCAGGAACTAAGCACATAATGAAACCTGGAATTTGTCTGCAAGTACAGTACACGCTCTCTACCAAATGAAATCACATCAATAGTTTTAAGAGAAAATTAAAGAACTTCCTCCTATTTTCTGAATTTTTAGTCTAAAGCTATGTTTCCAAACTTTGATTAGAGCTGTCTGGTCTTTATGTGTTATTATATCTTTTAATCTTAATGGGTTTGTTTTAATTGTTATTAGTTTTGCATATTCATGTAACTAAATGTTTAGATATATTGTACTCTCCTCTTGCTTCGAGCACTTTCAACTTTTTTCATAAAGGGACTTTACCACTTTACAAAGGGACTCGACCAGATTGCCTTGGTCTTTTATGGTACCATCGATTCCATGTATAATGATTTGCATCTGTGCTGTATTTCTGATATGTGTATATATGCTTTTATTGGAATTAAATAAAATTTGACTTGAACTGAACTACATTTTAATTGCACACTTATCGATCCCATCTATACCTCATTTCTCTCCTGGGTAAATAGTGGAAAATGTAGATTAATGTCTTGCCAAAGGACATGAGTGCCGCGGTGGGATTTGAACCGCGAACCTTAAACACCCTATTCGATGAAAATACAACTTTTTATCAATGGAAAGCTGAATGAACATAGAATACAAATACAAAGGAATTCAAAATATTTTCCCTTTCAGTATTGCACAAAAGCAAATTAAAACCTTTTTTTCCGCACCTCTCCAAATTACAGGTCAACAAGGGTCAAATTTGCCGCAGTTACAGTGACGACACCATATGTGCTCGCCTATATAGCTGAGGCGATGAGCCGTGTTTAATTAATGCAAAGTCATTGTGAATATGCGTACTCCACATACGGTGATGTCATCAATTTGATAGCTAGTTTTTAGGTCAACAACTCCCGATTTTCACAGCTTTAGATTTCGAGTTTTCAGAGAGCTGTTACTCGACTGACAGGCACTAAAATAGCCTATAATTGGTATTTTTGTAATCTATGCCTTATCAGCTTTCCTTTGATATATAATTCATCTATTCAATTTTTCACTTCGCTATATAAATCCAGATTATTTTTATTATTACATTCCGTTTTTTTTCTCCTTCCTAGAGGAAAGCAATCACCTCGCCAAGAAATTCTCCACACTATTGACCCTTTACTTGACCTGTCAGCCATACGTATGAGAGACTACAAGCTTGTACAAGGGCAAAAAGGAACCGATAGGAATGGATGGTATCCACCAGAAGGCATGTCATTAGGTAAGTTGGTGGTGATGGTGAAAGTGGTAGTGGTGGTGATGGTGGTGGTAGTAGTGGTGGTGACGGTGGTAGTAGGGATGATGGTGTTATATGTAATTTTAGAAGTAGTGAGGGTGGTGATGATGTTATAGGGACACTGATTTTCCGCGATCACGGAAAACGGACGGAATTCACGGAAATGACCATTTGAAACGGAAAATGCAATTCCGAACGGAAAATCGCGGAAAACCCTTTTTTCAAGGAGAAAATCGTAAAACTTACACCATTTTTTTGTGATTCGTCATTCGTTATGCAGTGAAAAAATATCGGGCCTAATATCATGGTTAATAACTCCGAATATTTAGCGATATTCGTCAGATTCTTTGGAGACAAGGGCGCTGCCATTTTGTTTGACACAAAACTCGATCCTATTATGCCAGCTAGGCGCGCATAAGTGTAAGGCGAGATTGCCGTACACATGCACAGTTCAGCACAATATTAGTAAAGGGGCTGGCGTGTGCGCCTAGTATTACGTAGACGTAATACTAGGCACATACACGCCAGCAGCGAGCGGTAGGTGCGGCGAGATTGTACACACGCTGATGTACAGTTCGAAAAGGGGCTGGCATGTGCGCCTAAAATCGATCGTAATCGCAAATCTTATGTAAACGGAATTTCAGCATTTTCATGTGTACAAAGTCTATGGCAAAACGGAATTTCCGTTTTTCAGCCCGTCTGAAACGGAATTCCTGATTTTCTGAAACGGAAAAGGCCTTTTTTTGAAACGGAAAATCAGTGTCCCTAATGTTAGAACGTGTTGATGGGGATGGTGGTGATGGCGATGGTTGTTGTGACGGTGTTGGTGATGATGATGGTGATGGTGATGAAGGTTGTAGTGATGGCGATGATGATGGTAGTGATGGCGATTGTGGTTCGGTAAGTCAATATTATTCCCTGTGCATATCTTCAGTTGAAAGCGAAAAATCAGAGAAATCCCTTTGGTGTAATTTCAAACAGACTCGCCCAAATAATAAAAAGGATTATGACTGTTTGAGAGATGAGATAGGTTCCTAGGAAAGTGCCAGTGGTAATTTCTGCCCAATGGGAATGCAATGGGTATTAATACTAGGTACTAGGTAAAAGCTCCATTAAGTCAAATACACGTCTTACTAAGTTTCTTTCTTTTTCTTTCTTACAGCAGATCTGGATTCTAAACCAGTCCCTAACGCCTTTGTTGTGAGTTGCCCACACAAGCCTGCCAATGCCTCTACCAACTGTAATCCCTTTGAGAAACCGTGTCTGTTCAACATACGCCAAGATCCCTGTGAATTTTACAACGTAGCTGACTGGAATCAGGGTGAGTGATAGTATATACTATTTTATTCTAACCTCTGTCTTGTGTGGACTGTTTCAAGCTGAAGTTCAATAATTAATATACAGGGCCCTGTTGAATCAAACTTGTTATCAATATTACACAAGTTACAAGTACTGTTATAAGCTACTGAAATCACGGCATTTGATTGGTTAATTAAGAGCACATCCGTCATAGAATTTTAGAATTTGTTATTGATAAAAAAGTTTTATGAAAGGGGCCCCTCTTGTGAAATTATGTTGACCATCTCTGGAAATTTCATGAAGCATCTATCCATCTTTTCACAGATATTGTTGAGCTGCTCCTGACGAGAATTGAAGAGTACAGAGCAACGATGGTTCCCAATAGGAATAAGAAACCTGACCCATGGAGCAACCCAAAATACCATGACAACTGCTGGGTTCCTTGGATTAATGATACAAGCACAGCACCTGGATTATCGTGATATGGATTTTAAATACAGTGAAACCTATATGTATTGACCCACTTTGTAGGAAATTATTGGTACCCAATATTGTATTGTAAAGACCGCTCAAGGGACACAAGAGTGGGATCTTTATAGGCAGGCGGTCTTAATGTACAGGTTCCTATTATAGATGCCCAAAATATTCATCCCCCATTTAATTGTATATATCCATAACTCAATCTTCTATCTTCTATCATGGCTCAGTTTTATGCAATAACCTTCCTACATCAATCAGGACTAGTAAGTCAATCAACCAATTTAAACGACTATATAAGCCTAATTAATAACTTGTAATGTCTATGTTCATGCAATGTTTCCTGCTTCTTTTCTATATTTTCTTTATCTTCCTTTTTTTTTTAATCTTGATTTTATGTAAATTATGTACCAAAGTTATTGTTATTTTGTGAGGATCATTATTAACAATCCATTATGTGCTTTTCATGATCCTCCCACTTCAGATATCTCATTATACATGTTTGTATTTTGAAGATTGGAAATAATGAGGAACACCATTGTCTGGGTCCTTCTATACAGGTTATAAAACACAGTTTAACTATGATATATTATGCATTTGCTTTTGAGTGAGTACCAATATACAAATAATGCACTGTTTCGCTCTGATATCGCACTGACTAACCCGAGTGCACTGGAACTGCCCTAACACACGAGCGAAACAGTGCATTATTTGTTTTATAAGATGGGTCGGCAATACAGTCTTACAATATAGTCTAGATCTAGAGTATCGATAGATATTAGATCTAGATCTAGATCTAGGCCTAGAATATTTGAACGTTAGATCTAGATACATTAGGCTACTCTACAAAAGTAAAAGATTGAATTACGCGAAAGTGATATTGGCAGATATCGAGCATGTGTTATCAATTTTTTGATGGGAGATATTTTGCACGGCGGGAAAATAAATGCACACCGACGTGATGTCAATTGACCAATCAGATTGCTTAGATTGTAGAACCCGTCTTATAATCACCTAATAGCCATAATTTATTTCCAGCTAGAATGTATCAATTCAACCTAAAAAAACACAACTACATTCCATCAATTCCTCTGTCTGCGAAGTGGGAATTATGTATTGGGTTACGCACTGTTGGCAAGTTGACCATGCGATGGTGCTATGCAATAAACAGTAGGCTAGGGCAGAGAATTCATCAGTTCAGTATTATATTATTCTCTCCTTTTTTTAAAACCCTGATTAAGGTAATTTTCATAGCCCAATGTCTTCGTAATAAGGAGTTTCGGGTTTTTATAAATATATTTTTGCATTTGATCTTTTTATACAGACTTTGTGATAAAATCAGATTTTTACTTATTTACTTTTTTATACTGTATTTATATAAATAAAACTGTAACAAAGAAACGTTGGACATTTTCAAATTCCATGTATTATTTGTTTTATGTTGTTATTGTTGAGATGGGGACCCTGAAATAGGCTCCATATGTAAAGGTGTGTGTTAATTTTTCTCCCACCCTCTTTAATGCTAGTATTCTTATCTTAAGGAGTCCCTCCACAAATCTTCCTCTTTCCCTCTCTATCCCCCCTCTGATCGTCTTTCTTTCCTGCTTCCCCCTCCATTTCTCCTTCTCTCATTCTCTTTCTCCTTCTTTCTGTTTTTATCTCCATTCCTCACCCCCTCACCCTCACACACACCCTTCCCCCTCTCCCCTCCATTCCTCTTCCAAACTCAACTGAAAACTAAGTACCCACACAGCTCAACCCAATCAGTGAATTTCCTAAAACCCTAAAGGAATATACTTTTACGATTTACTTGATTTATCCCAAAGCAAGATATCTCAAAATAGTCTAAGAAAAAAAAATAGAGAACAAAGTAGGAATCTTGAGGTTAATAGGTTAATAACTTTAATCATATTATCAAAAATAATTTATCTCGCAATATATACGGCTTCAGTTTTATCAAAACGCACACACATTGGCATAATGCCATACAATTTTCTAATGCCGACAATGATTATAATAGGAATACGCCCCAGGAGGTCTGAATGGTGTATACACTGTGAGCACAATTTTTTTGTAAAAAGCCCATTCCCACATGAGCTGTAATCATGAAAACCCTTTTTAATTTCAATTTTTTTTTTTGGAATAGCAACATCAAAATGATGTCCACCCTGAAATTATGTTGGTTATACTAGAAGAAGAAAAATTAGAGAAACAGATTTTTTTTAAATAATGAGTGAAACATGTGAATATTTGAAGTAGCTATCAATTAAATATAACTTGGCAACTCTATGACGCATCTTTTAAGGTCCTCTCCAAAAAAAATTTCTATGAAGATTTTTTTAAAATAAATCATACATGTACCCTACAGGCCCAGCGGAGCACCCCAATTAGCATATCATTAACGGCCCGTTCTATTTGAATAACCAACGGACATCTACGTGAATCCGAACATGTGTTTGCTAGAATGTAAAATCTTAAAATTCGCGTTGCGCCTTTATTACTGCCAATATCGCTATGAAACTTTCCATACTAACTACAATTATTATGAACTTGATATCAGTGAAATAAATATGAAATTCCATGGAATAAAACTCGAGATATGAGCTTCACCCCTCGATAAACACGCCGTCTATTTTTTCTGACTCTCCCTATCCAGCAATGCAGGAAGTAGAGACTTAGTATGAATGTTCATGAGGGTTGAATCCATACATGGGCGAAATTTTCGCTTGGCCGATGGAGTATTTTTATAGTTATAAGTTCTGTTTCATGGGGCTTCAGGGACTTTTAGATTTGCACGATGAGAACGTGGACATCCTTTTAAGGCAATGTGACGTCCTTTTAAGGCACTGTCGAGCACTGGCAGTCTGCCCGGCAGTGCCTTAAAAGGACGTAACATTGCCTTAAAAGGATGTCCACGCAGCAGGTGCACGCTCGTCGTGCAAATCTAAGAGTCCCTATTCTCTGCGCATGCGTCTTCGGGCTCAATGCATTCGGCCGGCAACACATGTATAACCCAGGCACACGCGAGGTTTCCCTGACATAACATACATTTGAATGACTAGGACTGGTCATAACATATTGCGCACACGAAGGCTTGTTTTTGTTCGATGAGATTCGGACGTTGGGGTATGTTTTCTCTGACTCTACCCTATCCAGCAACTATAAAAGAGATATTTCAGAAGGATTGAGATTATTAAATTTCTTTTCTGTTCATATGAGGCAATTCTTGGCGGTCTCGAAAAAATGGTGAATTTTACGGTGATTTCGTATCTCATTTTTCCTTTTTTTCGTCAAAATTATCCCTTAAATTTCACATTTTCGGTGCATCAAAAACTTTTGTTATACACATGAGTGTCTTGCACATTTTTAAATAATCGATTTAGTAGCTTTGATTGCTGATATTCATCAAATTAATGAAGAATTTGCCTTCGAAATTTGTTTACTTTTTTCGCATCAATCGGTACACAATTGTTTATTTTATGCAAATGATGTTTACTGGACGAGAGTCAATCGCTCGGTAATTGGGGTGCTCCGCTGCGCCTGCCTAGGTATGTATCACTGCACGTATGTTAAAACGCAGCTCATATATGACACAAATCTATTCCTTTATCAACACATGAGAAAATGGAAATTTAAGTAAGTTTCTGTACAGAGCAAATGGAAGAGAAACTTCGAAAGATACCTCAAAGAGTTGCTGGTTCGTTTTTGATTGTTTACAATTTCAAAAATTCATAAATTTGTATCCCTTTTTTATTTATTTTTATTATTTTTCAGCTTTTAGTAAAAACAAACTAAACATCAGGGTGGGCTTCCCCTTTAACAGTTAAGAAATAAATTATTCATACCCTTACAGGTACCAAGTTTTGAATTTTTGTAAGTATGTGAAAACTTGATTTGTCCCGATTTATGTTTCTTGAGAATGTTGCATATCAAAGCTTGCATCTAAAAGTATTTACCAAACGGCCCTAATTAAACCAGTCTACCTTTCATTCTTGGGTTACGAAAAACACAAAACAACATCAGATTTACAAGGGGTGTGAATAATTTATTTGTTAACTGTTCTAGGGTAGCACACTTTGTATCTCAAAACACACATACTGGAGAGTATGCACAGTGGCTATCATTGCAAACAACAACATTTTGTTTGTTTTTTTCTTTCTCTTTTACCACCATAAAATTCCATCTCACTATTCATTAAAATGATAAGTCTTGAAATTGCACACAAAGACAGTTTACCTACATGTATCTTGTTGAACAGGTTGGTCATCAAGACGACATGGCACTTGAATTTTGCCTTTTTTAAATACAGGAATAAAGCTTGGCCAAGTACACCATAGGAAGACATCAATTCGGATAAAATAGAATAGATCGGTGTACTAACATATTCAAATTTATGGATGTTTCTTTCCTGGGCACTTAGTGACGAGTTATTAAATTACCCCATTATTAATGAATGAACTACAATACTTGGGATCCAGTCTGCATATATTACTTGTTGCTATGTTGGTCAAGCCTCGGGCAAGCTATCAGGTTGTCAAGAACAACCTTTGTTAAAAAAGTATGCATAACATTTGAATATGTTTAAAAGTAAACTGGTCTATTGTTTGCTACAGCTGATGAGAAGTGATTTTACTCTACATAAAATTATAAATGAATTCACACCGTTCTGGCACTCACCCAAAAATATATATAGGCACCAATCAAGTTTAAATTTGTGCTAATATATAACTTTGTGCTGATAAGAAAAATTGTTTCAACAATTGCTAAATGTATATATGCATAGTGGCAAAGCAGATTGTTTATGAATTAAAACAGCTACAGTGGAACCTCATTATAAAGAGCTCTGTTATAACAAGGTGATTTTGCTGGTCCCAACTCTTTACATTCTTTTTTGTTTTTAACCCTGATATAACAAGATTCCCGATATAACACGGTAATTTCCATGGTCCCAAGGACCTCGTTACAACAAGGTTCCACTGTACTAATACCGGTAATCACCGATTTCAGTTCATCGGATCCTGAGGTAAAAGATGCGCCATCTCCAATCCTTTAAAATCATTACACCACAGATCACTGCAGAAAGGCAAAAAGGTAGAGAACGGTATTGGTAAATGGTAAATGTAAAATGGGAGAAAAACGTGTCTTTCCTCGGTTCCTTTTTTGGACAGTGTGACATGAATCATGTATCATTAGCATGCACAAAAAGAAACAAACATGTGCATAAATTAAGGTGAAATAGGCCATTTTCTTAATGTAACCAAAGTTATGCATATGCCTTTGTGAAGCGCCTGATACAAATTATTTCATTCACCTGTTACAAATAATTGTATCTCAATAGTCAGAATGCCAATTGCATACATTAGTTGTTGCTAGGTAGGACAAACATTATGGCTTGCCCTACCTAACCACACGTAATGTATGCAGTTTGCATTCTGACTATTGAGATACAATTATTTGTAATTGGTGAATGACAGGGGCTTCACAAAGGCATATATGTATAAAATAACCTATTGAGTACAGGGGGGTGTTTCACAAAGACTAAGATCGACTTTAAGTTGGACTTAACTATGGGAGGCCGTTCATGCCACTGTTTGCTCTCACCATTTACTGGCATTGGTATCTTAAGGGAGGTACAAATCGTGGTCACAAATCAACAGAATTTACCTTTTTTGATAGTTCATTATTGAAGGGAGAAATATTATCTAAAGATCATAATGGTGAGAGCAAACAGTGGCATGAATGGCCTGCCATAGTTAAGTCCAACTTAAAGTCGATCTTAGTCTTTGTGAAACACTCCCCTGGTCATGTGATAAAATTGTCAAAGAAACTGTCGAGACGTTATTTGAGAGAGGTTGATAACGTAGCAAAAAGGAAATGGTAGTTGGACATGCCATGAGGGTTCGGAATCATAACAATGGGAAGACAGTGACTCAATCTTGCTGACAATCACATGCACTGTACAGAAATAAATGTGTATATGGGACTACACACACACACACATGTGGCATGAAGTTTGGTCCAAGCTTTTCTTCATCTTTTGAATTATTAGGGTATTTAAAGAGCCATCTATTTGAGGAAACAGTTCTATGATACCGGTACCGGTATTCTTAAAAACTGACATAAAAAGCTAATCAATGCTTTTGAGATGAATTGAGAAGGCATAAGGGCAGAAAATGAACTTTTTAGAAATTTAATTTTTTCTTCGAAATTCAGATACCGCCCGCCAAATGACTTTTTGGTTTCCTTCCTTCAAATTGCTTTTAATCACTCATGCGTGAAATATGCATCACTTAAGTAGCACCAAATGAAAGAGGAGACTCTAAGTTTTACAAATATGTGTCATTTATTAATTATAGTTGTGACTAAGTTATGATAAAACATTGATACTTCTCGGTTTCGTTTTTTCTGGGACGCACTGTATAGACAGATTTAAATGACCTATCACCTTATGTGAATTTCAGACTATCATCACTATTCCTTACATTGTGTACAGGTGTCCCTCTCCCTGCAGTCTGGCAACATCATCTTCTCCCTAAAGCATCAAGCAGAGAGACGATCTCTGCAGTGGTTTTCTCCGGATTGGTGAACTGAAGCCGATGTGTCCCCGCAGCAAAGCGCACCACTCTCCTTAAGGTCCCATCTGTAAAAGGATTCACATTTCAGTAATACGAGACTGTATACTTGTATACTTGCTCTGTTCGCATATGGGCTTTGTACCTCTAGTGTGTCTGGTGGGGGAGTATGTGACATTGAGCACTGTAATCGTCCGCGTAAATCAATTTCTAAAAAGCACCACAAACAAGGATCAAAGTCTAGAGTAGTTCTGATACTCTATGCAGGAAAACCTGTCTAACATCTCTGATTTTTAGACAGGGATTTTATATCTTGCATGGTATTTTACACCCTTTTCAAGGATTATCCCCACTTATAGTGTACAGTATATCCACTGGATTTAATATCCTGTCGGACCCTCTGCTCCCGATTGGGGCTATCAAATTTCCTACTCTTTCCCTGTATCTTCTTATCACCAGTGAATATGATACCCATTTCCAAATGTTTTCTGTTTCGAACGCGATAAGCATTACATGCCTGCTGATGAAAAACTACCCATTTTCGTGAACACGAATGATGGACAGGCCTCAATGTACCTGAGTACCTTCTCCCTTGGGGTAATACTCTAAATATATTATTGGACAGCATAAGGGTAAAATCATGCTATTTTGTTCCACAAATGTTACATTTAGAGTAAAATTGAAAGTAGACATTTTCCCCTATCCTTGATTTGCCAATTTGACAAACTTACCTCTGTAAATTAATCCTGATTGTCCGTCGGCATCGTAGTCTTTGATATCTGCGTCTGGAATCCCAAGAACATCAATGTTTTCTTGGAGGAGTTCCGATTCGACGACGGTATCATCGAGGGAGAAGAAAAGCAGGACCGGCAGTTTCCTTTCAGCTATTCTCATCAAATTTTGAGCAAACTGTAGGCGGAGATATAAACAAGTTACATGTACAAGTAGCTTAGCAACCTAGTAAAATAAAGCCCTGAGCATTTGTCGGTGGAGAAAATGTCGGGTCACCAATGAGCATAATACTAACACACAATATGAAATTAGTATCAATATTATGGAAGGCAATTGAAAGAAATCGTTGCCAGTCTATAGCTTCATATACATTAGTTGAAAGTGTTCAGTACAGCATGCAAAGACAACCAAGAATCAAAACAACTTTGAGGTATATCTTTCAAAAATAAAATCAGTACAGACGATGTGACCAAATATTTCCTATCTGAAGAAATAAAAGAAAAATGAGAGCCAAATTTTTTTGTATCAGACCAAAGGTTAGTATTTTGGTCAATGTCCGAATTGGTCAAGCAATGCATACAATTCGACCACTGTCAAAATTTATTTGAAGATATTAGGGGGGCAAACAAAAAATTATTAAGTAGGGTAAAAACCTGTATATAAAGACCCCTCAAGAGAGATAAAATAAGCAGTGTTTATGAACAGGTGGTCTTAATAGACAGGTTGTTTAAGTAATAGATTCAAAAGGAAATAGTACTCAAGGGAAACAAAAATATGTGGTCTTTCTGGACAGGTGGTGACTAAAGCGATTTTGAGTGTAGTTCGCTCAGAAAGTTTGGCATCGTAAATCGTGGAGACAGAGACACAAACTCAAGTTCACTGCCATTGCTGGCACAACGCTTCATGTCCATCGGTATTTCAAAATAAATCCGGGGTGAATGAGACACAATAAGGGAGTTTACAGATAGCACATGGTACAAATGACCCCAAATATCCACAAATCTTTTACACATGGAGAAGTTCCACTTTGAGCATCTTAGAATAATAACTGCCAAAGTCCTAGATGTGCTTCATGAATACCTTTTGTTTGCCCTCTTGAAAAGAATACTTCCACCTGCGTATCATAGAATGTACCATTGGTGCATAAATTAATAATGTTACATAACTTTCATGAGCGCATTTCCAGTATTCATCTCTGTGGGTTTTACCTTTTTGGTACAAATGACCTTTATCTGCCCATGCGCAGATTGTATCTATGAACTGGCTTATACAACAGTGAGGCCAAAAATAATAACAATATTATGGATTTACATTATATTATTATTATTATTATATAAAGCGCTTTCCAGAAATATTATTAACCCAGCCATCGGAATCAGGCTTGCCTGCACACAATGTATGCACCTTCTCCAACCCCTGGGGAGCATTCCAGGCAGGTGCCATTTTAGAGACTTGGTACTTTAGTTCATGTTCCTCCTAATACTCCAAAATGAAGTTTTAACTGGATGTGGTAGAGGGTGGATGATTAGTTAGAAGTGGAAAGTTCTAAAAGGACAGCAGATCTAAAAGAGAGAGGACATGTTTGGTTGATGGTAGACTGTTGAAGACTGTTCCATGTTTTGGTGGTCCTTGGAAAAAATGACTGTGTGTAACTTCCGAATTGGCATTTGAAATGTAAAAGTGGTTTGAGTGACGTCTTTGTCAGACGGGGTTTAGGTTGGTTACGGATTGGAAGTCGATGTCAAGTTGACCATTAACCCCATTCTAACTGGGCTATTTCAGACCAGGTTTTTACTGGGGTCAATTTGACCCCCCCCCCAAGATCTCGGCCGTCGCCGCGGAAATTTGCATGCATGTCAAGTGAAGTGTATAGAATACTATGGTAATTTCAATTGTTTGAAAAATTCACTCATTTGCATATTCATGGTAATTTATGCAAATAAGGTCATAAAATTCACATTTTTACCCATAAATCATATATTCTTCATATTTAAGCATTCTTTCTCACTAAATATATTCATTAGACCATTTTGAATAATAATACCAAAAAAAATTGGAAGAGCCAGGTTATTCCTTATGTTATCTCTTGTTTTGATAATTTCTTATGTATTTCATTTTTTTAAACTTATGTATTGTATTGTTTTTGTTTTTTATTTCAAACTACAATTCAACTATTTTGACCCCAAAACAAACACCTAAACTTTAAACAAGACCAAATAACCAATGTTTTATCTCTTTTTAGGAAAAATTATATTTCCATGTTTTGTACAGAAATCACAAAAATGAGCGATTTTCGGGCTGACATGCAAAGACAAAAGGTCACGTGACTTTGTAACTATACGTCCGATTTTCAAAAAAAAATTTTTAAATGCATAAGACTCGAAATAAAAAAGTCATGAAAGAAAAACTTTATATCTGCCGCGGTTGCGGAGTAGTCGCTAAATTACTACGGGGAGGGGTCAAATTGACCCCCCAGTTAACATAGGGTTAATAATAATAATAATAATATTCCGCTTTTATATAGCGCCCAATACATCGATCCAACGATGTGCCTAAGCGCTTTACAGATATATTATTACCCCGTCATCGGATTCAGGCTTACCCGCACACAATGTATGCACATTTTCCACTCCCTGGGGAGCATTCCAGCCAGTCGCCATTTTACAAGCGCACACTTGCTTATCCAACCGTATGAACTTTCGCATCCTACCGGGTACCCATTTAACACCTGGGTGGAGAGTAGCAAGTGCAGGTAAATATCTTGCCAAAGTGTCGGGATTCGAACCCTCGACCTTCGCCTCTCCAGTCAAGCGCCTTAAACCACTCGACCACGACACTCCTATAGACTCCTATAGACGCTCAAAAAAAGCAACAATGTGGAGGGTGGAGGGAAGCAATGTGGATAAAATGTCTTGCTTAATAATAATAATAATCTGGATTTATATAGCGCTTAATACGGAATACCGTCTCTAAGCGCTTTACAGATATTATTACCCCAGTCATCGGATTCATTCAAGCACAATGTGCACCATCTCCACTCCCTGAGGAGTATTACTACAATATGATCACCAAAGGGCATAGGCAATTACTAACACAAATGCTTTCGTCATCCTACTTGGTCCCCATTTCTCTCTTGGGTATTGAGTGGCAAATGTAGATTAATGCCTTGCCAAAGGCCATTAGTGCCGTGTCAGGGAAAAAACCACGACCTTTGAAATTCAAGTAAAGTGCTTAAACCACTCGACTACGACACTTCTGTGTTAAGGTATAAGGTAAGGCTTAAGGTATTCTACCAGTACCCATTTAACACCCTGGTGGAGGGAAGCAATGTAGATTTACAAAAATGTCTTGCCTGATTGTATAGAAAAACAAAACAAGGGAAAGAAACAAAAAAAAGGAAGCCACGAGAAGTAACACTGAACAGACTAGGCGTCTTCTTACCACACTAAAGTCCATGAGGTATACTTCGTAGATAGTCAAGACTTGCGACTCTGTTGTTCTCCCTCGAAAACCCATATAATAGATGAATTTGGAGCAGATATACCGTGTGATCCATCCAATAACTGGAATATACAATGCCCTGTAAATGATGGAGGCGGCATACGGTACCCTCGTACTAATTTTCTGCATCCTGTATAGACAAATGTGTAAAGGGCGAATGAATTTGAAATGAAATGAAAAAGAAATGAAGGGAGATACCACGATAGAAGTACAGACATTTTGACAAGTTTCCAGTCCGTGTATAAATATAAATTACTAACATTTCGGTTGCTTTCCTCCCCTCTCTGCACGGTCGCTTGTTTGCCACACGTGCAATTTTGCACAAAACAATAGGGATCAACTGATGGAAGAATTGCTTTGTGCAACACAATGGCTTTGCAAAATTACCCATTTCCCGTCTTGATTAGCTTAATGACAACCCTTTTAACGTACAAATATTGACTGCTTTGAGGGGAACGGTATAGTTATATCGACTGCTACGAGAGGACTAGCTGTTTCTATACGTTCAAGGGATTCAACTATCCCGCGAGCCAGTATAGAAACAGCTAGTCCTCAGTATTAAAGCAGTCGATATGACTTTATATGCCGAATTAAAACAAAAATCTACCAAGAATTCTTACCTTAGCCTTTTAGTGAGTAAAAATTTGTTAAAACATCACAGAAAATCTGAAACACTGTCTGTTAATCTTCGCTTAAAAAATGAGTGAAAGTTTCAATCATTTGGGAATCGCAGACAAAGAGCACTGTATGGCGTCCGTGCTCGCACGTAGACAATTTTAACATGCAAACCAATGGGGATCGCAGTAAACCAATGGGAATCGCAGGATAATGAGGATATGAGGGTAGAAACTTTTAACTAGGCCCTGTGGGCTATTGCTATGCCCTGTGAGTTGGGCATGGCTTGAAATCACGACTCCAATTTCGACCAATCAGATGGCTAGATTTCTAAAGTGAGGTATATAATTAAAACTATTGCCCAAGGTAATCTTGAAATTGTACTGTGCCCCAAGACGAAGTAGAGGGGCATAGTGCAATCTTGAGATCACTAAGGAGCTATAGTTTTAACCGTGATCCGAAATAAGCAGTCACTGCACATTTCCATTGTTAGCTTCACGTGCATCCATTGTGTCCTTGCATTGCACACGCAAGTAGATCAATGCCTGGTCAATATTTTTTCGCAATACTGCCCAGCAATCAGCGAATCAGAATATTATGCCTGCATTTTTTACCAATCAGAGGCCTAGAATCTTTATAAGTGGTTTATGAAGAGAGTTAATTCCTTGAATATCAGGTATTCAACAGACTGGAGGATATAGTCAAAATGTCTTGTACAACATCGGGCAGAATCCCCGTTGGTGTGACCCGCTTACCATGTCAAAGTTCATCCACGTAACCTCATAGATGCAGAGGGCTTGAGCTTCGTGGGTTCTGCCTCGAAAACCCCACCTCCGTACGATCTGTGCGAAGAAATACATCACCATCCATCCTATGTATGGTAAGTACATCATCTTGAACATCAGATGAGCCAAGACCGGAATGTTAATCTTCTTATATAACCTGTTTGCCGAGGAAAAAGACAAACCTTTGGCATTGCGCTTCACTTTTTCTCTTATAAAACAGCAAGCTCTACAGTGCCATGGATGAAATGAAGCGAACTCACCTTTATTTCCGATCAAATTGGCAACTATTAGATATTTCTTAAACTTTTAAAGCCGGTTTCAGCTCAAATAAAATGTATCTCATATACACCTTACCACATATTTCATGATGCAACACAAAATTGCTAATTTACCTGTGAATATACCAATTTAAAACAATAACAAAGATTTAAACAGTTCTAAAGATTTAAAAAGCTCATTTTCCTTTGAATAATGAACCACATCTTTTGGCTGTTCAACCACAGTTCAAACTGTATACAGAAGCTAGTTTGCTCTTTCTACTAATAAACACGTTTTGAGTCATTCATCAGAAGATGGGTTTTTGTCTTCTTTTACGGATTATTCCACACATAAAAACTGCAGGAAAACCACAGCGATTTACAGCAGCTTTCTGTTTCATCCCCACGAGCCATTTATTTGGTATACCAAATACCTGCCACGGTAAACTGTAGTGGTTTAACATGGCTTATGTGAACAGCCTCGAAGGAGAATGGAATCCAGCAGACATAAGCTGATAATCTTATTCAAAATTCAAATTATCCCGTGAGCCAGTTCTGTTGGATTTAATAATTCATTCAAAAGACTTTACAAGAAACATCTTCTCTCTCTTTATAATGCATAATTTATTTTAAGACCACACCTCTAAAACTAAATACTTCTCTTTTTATTTTTTTAATATTTTTTTTCTTCTTCCAAGTATTATTATTACTTCTGCGCCTGGTGCATTCAATTGTCAAGCCTTATTGGCTTTTACGGATGCACCATTTTCCATTTGTACTATGGTTAATACTTTCATATTTTCTTTATATTTTGAATGCTGTTATGTCAATTTATATGTAATTTTAATATAGTTATCTGTTATGATATTCCATATTTTATCTTTGTATATATTGTCATGATGATGGAAATAAATGTCAATTCAATTCAAAATATCTTGAAATTACTCCTATTTGATTACATAGCAAGGAGAACAAGCTCTCCAAACTTCGCAGTTTCTTTGCTAACCATTTTCCCATAGGATCCGAGCTGCCATTTTGATTAAAATAGTGATGTCAGAGTAGTACATGTCAATTGACCTGCATAAAATGGATAGGGTGTTGCATAATGACTTGGTATTGTACACCTAGAGCCATCGATGCAAATCATTACGAAACCATTGTTATGCATTTCACAGGTGAGTGTCCTACATTTTAACTACAATACATGTCAGGGGATACCTCACAAGTTGCACTGCCATGACATAAAATTTTTATCAAAATAGGAACTCCCATGAGAGAATGGCCAGCAAGGAAACCATAACATTTGGAGAGATCGTTTTCCTTGCCAAGTACCGGTAATCAAATCTCAAATTCAAGTTTTTACCTGGCTCACAATTTGTAATACGGTAAGGATATCAGCTGAAGTTTGTTGGGTTTCATTTTCCTCTAATGCCTCCCTATTTGTGACATTTTTTTTTCTCTGAAGAAATAGAGGAACATTGGTCTTACCTATGGGGCGTGACCCCCGTCCCACACAGAAAGCAAGCAGACTGAACAATGCCCTCTAAGTCTGGATCGGCTGATAACTTTCCAACGACGTGACCACCAAGAGAATGGCCAATAACCATGGCAACACTGCAATAAGAATCAGATAAGATAAAGTAATTTTTTTCTGAAATCCCTCACACTTGGTGTTAGTATCATATCAAGTCTGGATCGGTTGCTAACTTTACAACTACATGACTACCAAGAGAATGACCAATAACCATGGCAACACTGCAATAAGAATCAAATAAGATTTTTCAATTTTTTTTTTTAATTCTCAAATCCCTCACACTTGGTGTTGGAATCAAGAGTGTGATGCTCTGGAGATAATGCAAGTATGCATTGACATATGAACTACCCTTGTCAGTAACCTTGTCAGGCAAAGTTTGCCCTTGGTCAATTTTTCATCTGAAATCCCCCATGGTTGGTGTAGGTATCAAGTAGGTATCAAGTATGTTATAATAAATAATGTTATAATAAATAATAATAATATGTCCATTTATATAGGGCAGCTACTATATGAATATAATGCGCTTAATACCAGAGGCACAAAAACCTTCTACGCCCTTACTGGAGCAGGTGCATACACAGGAGGACTTCTACCACACCACTGTGCACAACTCTGGAAAGCATACTGCATCCCACGTATGCTGTGCGGAGTGGCCATCATGAAGCTCTACCAAACAAGGCTAAATAAACTGGACAGATCCCAATACCAGCTCTTCAAGAAGATCCTCGGGCTCCCCAACAGTGCTGCTGATGATGCTGTCTACCTTCTCACAGGCCTCATTCCCCTGAGCATGCGAGTCGACCAAGAAACTCTCCTCATCATAGGTCAACTCATCAATCTGCCACACTCAAGATATGAGGTACGCACATTACACCATGCTATCACCAACTCCACCCCCTTGGTGAGGACCTGGGAAAGAACTCTGAGAAGCTATGAGCTCCCCGACCTTCACTCCCTCCTCTCCAAGCCCATCCCCTACATTACCTGGAAATTAATCACAAGGTCTGCAATTGACTCGGCTGTGCAGAAGAAAGTTCACGAGGCCATCAAAGCAAAACCATCTCTCTCCTTCTTCGAGAATAACACTAGCTCCCCCCTTGACCTTTACCCGAGGTCCATCTCCTCAAGTTTTCTACGTCAAGCCATCATTGTACGTTCACAACTTCTCTCTCAGACATACCTAACTCAATCCCGGCTGTGTAAAATCAAGAAGGGTACGATCCGATGCTGCCAAGTGTGCAAAAAGGAAGAGGAGGACATCACACACTTCATAGCCAAGTGTCTACCACTCAGGAATCATCGCCAGAAGCTGGTCGACAATCTCCACCACAGGGGCATTCAGCAGCCGACACTCGCTCTATTCAGTCCAGATGACCCTGATACCTTCACGCAGGCAGTCCTACTTCCCAATGCACTAACTGCCTGCCCTAACCAAAAGAACCTTCTTCTTAATGCTTCCCTGTCATTTCTATACAATATCCACTCTGCTCGTGCTATTGCAATCTCCAATACACTATCTACCTGACATGACATTTCTGCCTGCTATGACCATGGACCTATACTTGCTATGACAAATTGCAGTACTCTGGTAGCTGCTGATCTCCGATAGAGCGGAGGAAGAAGAATAAGAAGAAGAAGAAGGTATCATATTACTACCCCGGCTATAGCTGAGCTGCCATAATAAGGCGCTAAAGCATTCAAGAAATTTCTTCCTACCAGGAACCCATTAACTTCACCTGGGTAGAGAGTGGCAAATGTACAAAATGTCTTGCCACAGAACATTAGTGTCGCGGCGGGACTCCAACCGCAAACCATGTGATCCACAGTCCAGTGACATATTTTCTAGACTACGACACCTCTACTATGTTTTGTCATGCACTAGTGAGAACTATGGTCAATCATGGACTAGTCCATTTTTTCTTACTCTTGCAATTTGTATATACAGTCTATATATTGTATTTTACTTGCACTGTAAAAAACATGTACAATTCAGTCTGTGACTGCCTGTCATGGTTATAATAATAAACCTTGATTTAATTTAATTGAATAGAACAGCTTTTGCTGATTATGTTTTATTCTAAATAATTATGTTTCGATGAAGCTTACCTATCTAACCGGAGAGCTGCAATGAAACCCTTGACGAGTTCAGCTTTTTCCGGAGTGGAGTGGTTATATCTTCTCTCTGGATCAGTCTCTGTGTAACCCATACCTGCATGTATTGAAAGAGAATTAGTGAACTGCGACATGATGACATCATTCTGACCATCTGCTTCACGTTGTCTGCCCTGTCCACTAACAGAATCGAAAACGTGTTCACCTCAGTTTGGACGGTCACCTCAATCTAGAACGCCATTCTTTATAGCGATAGTACATACATGTACCTAGCTAGATGTGATTTGAGCTCATTCAAAGTAGCGCAAGGGCAGGAAATATGCATATGCATGACAAATATGTCACATGACGTCAGCATGTTCATTAGTGCGGTGAGTGGGCTGGAATAAAACTAAAACGGTTTTAAAGGGAAAAGAACAAGGGGTGTCAACTACCTAAGTGATCATGTACGCTCTCAAGAATGGCATTCTCGTCGACACAATAAAAAAGGCCTTCGAATGTCAGCCTTATTGACACTCCTCACAACATTTTGGTCATTTTGGCCACTTTTAAACCAAAACTGACCATTATGGGCGCTTTTGGTTTAATAGGGGTTATTCTTTCAATCGTTATTATCAGCAAAGGAGATTTGATGGGCCTAGTCTATGCACAAAATGTGCCCTGATGCTAGAAAATTGTGGTCAAATTGACCCCCATCAACAACAATATGATAATTTCAGTCACTTTTTTGCCAAAATGACCATTTGTATTGATTTTTGTCCATTATCATCAGGCCAAATCAGGTCAGAATCAAGTGATAGGTGGGCATTGACATCCAAATTCAATATAAAAATGTATGCTGATATCAAAACAAAACAATCAATCTCATTGAAAGAATTTACAGTTTGGACTGCTTTGCTCATTTAGGTCAGTGGCTAGCATTTAGCTGCGCTGCACTGGTTGAAAGATGTCGACCAGGGGGGTGTTTCACAAAGACTAAGATCGACTTTAAGTTGGACTTAAGTATAACAGGCCGTTCGTGCCATTGTTTGCTCTCACCATTATGATCTTTAGATAATATTTTTTCCTTCAATAATGAATTATCAAAAATGTAAGTTTGGTAGATTTTTACCATGATTTGTACGTCCCGTGAGAGACCAATGCCAGTAAATGATGAGAGAAAACAATGGCACGAACGGCCTGTTATACTTAAGTCCAACTTAAAGTCGATCTTAGTCTTTGTGAAACACCCCCCAGCAAGGTGAAAGAATTAGCTTGTCGCGGAATGCTGGTGGGGGCACTGTCAACTGTGACTCTACCCTATTCCTTTGAAACTGGTCATGACCAAATCAAGAAAACAATCAATGAATCCTACCTGGAAAGTTGACAGCTAAAACTCGGTAGCCGCCAGAGGCGATCCGGCGCCGATTGGGCGAAAGGCGCCCTCTGTTGCTGGTGTACCATGTATACAGATCACTGCTGGGCATCCTTCAACCGGCCTATCAACAGGAACCCATTCTCCATACACCATGTTGTATTTGGTACCTAATAATAATAATTTAATAATAATAATCACATTTGTATAGCACTTATTACTCCCTTCTAAGTGCTTAAACTGTGTATTTTACCCAGGTCATTGGATTCAAATTATGCTTTTCCGCACATGATAGTGCACTTGCGCCATTTTACAAGCGCACCTGTGCCAATCCTATCACATAATTAACGTTCACATCCGACCGGGTACCCATATAGCACCTGGGTGGAGAGAAGCAATGTACATGTACATAAATTGCCTTACTTAAAAGGCAATCCAACCTTTGTAATAAGTTCATTTGAATGAAAGAAAAATAAGAAAAACAGAATGGCAAAAGTTTGAAATAATTCGGACCGGATTAAGTAGTTATAAATGTTTGAAATATGAGAGCACCAAATTTATGTGATCTTAAATTGGTGATTTCATCTGTGGAATGGAATTGTGATGTAGTCATGGACAACAAACATGTACAATCAAATTTCAAACCTGTACAATACAATTCAAACCTACCATTGTTAAATGTTTAAACCCCTTGTGGATTGACACCTTGAGGATAAAAAGAAGTGGACTCTCATGGGGAATTTGACACAGTTTGGGTGCTTAACCAATATTAAACAGGTGTTATCAATCACCAGGAATAGCCTTCACTTTTATGGCCAACAGGCTTTATGTAATGCTCTGTCTTTTCCCTTTATGGTAAAGTCATTATCTGACATTTGCATCACGAGGGGGTATTTCTTGATTGTGTGCAGATGTGTACATGTACACCCATTAATGGTATTTCCATCAAGTTTGGTGTCAGAAAATTATGACCTCCTGCTCATGGAAACTGATGACCCACTGGCTTTAACTAAGGTTGGAGTTTCTATAAGTACCTAAGGCTGAGATCTCGACAGTTCTCCTGGTGTAGCCCTCCCCCATATCCTGCCTCAAGGCGTAGTTCACTTCATCAGGTCTTGCAAACCTCCTGGTTTCTTCTGTAGACATCTGTCTCTCTCCTCCACTACTTGTATCCATTTTGAACAGTCTTTGACTATGTCTTGACTGGGTAAGGTGGTTGGCACTACACACACTCCTACTGAATATCTGTCATGATGAAGAGAAAGAAACAATGCATATAAAAGGAAAGAATCAGTTCTGAACTTCCTCTCCAGTGATTACATTGTGAAAGAATGTGTCTAGAACAGGGCTTCTTAAAGTCCGGATCGCGATCTGCATCTGGACAGCAGGGCATGTCAATCCAAACCGCCCGAGAGGCTGTGCTTTTTTAATTATTTATTTCAACTGTAACAATGCCCCTAACAGGCCCTAGATCAGGTATAGACCTAAACAAGCCTCATTTTCTTCAGTATTAAACCAACAAGTTTTAGGAGTACCGGTAGTGTAAAAAGGTGCACATGCAGGGAGTTTGCTAAATTCAGTGAACTCTGTACATGCCCCTTAGTATACTAAACTAAATGCTTTTATCGTAAAGGAAGTTTTTAAAATTGGCAATGCGGAATCGGTTTTTTACGTGTATGCCATGTGTATTTGCATTCGGGCAGAACCAACTAGTAGGGGCGCTGGTCCGAGAATGAGGATCATCTGCATAACGATGATATCCTCGTAAATGCGGACAAATTGCGCCCTAAAAAATAAGGATTGTCCGCATTTTCGCGGAAGATTTTTTTTCATCGGCGCTCTGCGGGTTTTGGATTCCCGAAGCACCCATGGCGATGCGAAAAACGGATTCCGCATAATAAAATACCACCAGTTCACCATCTACTTTTATGGGTTGCATGTCCATCTTCCTAAGGATTTATCGCTCATAACGTGAAAGTCTCTGCACAAAGTCAATGTAAAATGCATCAAGAAAATCATCACGGAATCCGTTTTTCGCATCGCCAACAGGCGGATCGGAAATAAGAAACGTCTGCGAAAATGCAGACCATCCTTATTTTTGCGGACGCCTCTGTCCGCGTTAACGAAAACGCTCGTTTATGCGGACGATCCTTATTCTCGGACCAGCGCCCCTACTACCAACAGGCCCCATCTCTGTGTTGTAGCCATGCAATGCCATAGACATAGTGCAGCTAGGGCCTCGATCACGAGCATACATGATGTAGACCCTACATGTTTATAATTTATAAAAATAGTGAGTTGGCTGAAGTTAGAAATAGATTTAGACTCTAGAAACCTCATAAAGTCATAGTCATACCACACATAGCTGCATTACTATCCTGGCTGTGTATTAAAACCTGTTCTAACTTCTATTGATTCTCAACATTTCAAACACCACTGTTAACTGTAGAAAACTCAACTGATTTCACTCAAAATCGGTACTTTAGTGACAATTGAGGACACCTAAATAGCAGTAAAATACAATTTTATCAACTTACTGATGTTATAAAGAATAATTTAAAAATTAAAATCGTGAGTCTACTGTCAAACTTGCTTACAGCCGCATCGGCATGATTGTGTGCATTTGTGTGTTATAAGTGTATTGACTATTCACGTGTGAAAATGCTGCCTATTAACACGTACACTGTAGTGCGGCGCTAGAGGTCAATAATGTAGTGACGCAGCCTGAGCCACTATGGCTCCCCCGCACTATGTGCGCAAGGCAAGTGACGCCTCCTGTGAGGTCTCTTGTTGGGGTCGAATTCAAATTATGTAATAATCAGTTATGAACCAGAGCTAAATGTCGTTGGACGCAACTTTTGACTAGTTGAGGCATTCCTAGCTTCAAGCCTTCGTCCCCGACTCTACTCTGCTCAGCACACTCAACCTGTACGTCTTCGCAAGGAGCTCCTGCTACGTACGCCTTTGACTTGTGTGCATCAGGGGCTCGGTAGCGACGGCGACAGCTCTTTTATGGTAGGATCTAACCAGTATCATAGTAGTTTTATTGCCTTTAAGTTTAAGTAAGTCTAGTAATTATTAGTAACAGTTGAGCGTAACAGATATTTCTTGTTCTAGTAGTACTAGTAGTACTAGAATCTAGTAGTAGTCTAGTACTGCTCGGCACTACATGCAACAATACGCATTAGCATCGACTCTCTGACTCTATCAATCATGCTTTTTGATTTAAGTAATCGATAACAACTGCGGAGACTGTATACTATCAGGCGTAGTCTATGCCCTAATCAAGGCTAGGTGATATCAATAACATTTTTTATATTATCACTTAGCCCTATTAATTATGCGCTTTATGCTATCAGGACTAGATCTAGGACACATTTACACCGATACTGGCGATAGCACGTCGAAGCGCGCCAGGCCAGGTCCCGGGCCCGAGGTGCAGCTCCGGCCAGCGGCGCGGCACTCAGTTTACCCGGGACTCCGTCGGCACGACCTAGCTATCTCTCGCCGTGTAAACAGTCACTCAATGTCGACTCAGCTCACGTTTTCAAATGGCCACCAAATCTGGCCTATATAAATGGTATTTCACACACGCATTAAGTAAAGCAATAATCTCACAAATAATTTTATAAAAGTCTACCTACCCTAAATGTATTGAAGACCCGGTTAGCTGCAATTGATCTCGACATGATATGCGGTCAGCTCCCGCTCCCAAGCAAGCGTATCACTAATAGTTTACAGCTGCAAGGTTATATGCACGTACACATGTATATAGGAGCTATAGCTAGCTAGCTAGCTATATACCGGTATATATAGCCTACGCGCAGCTCAGGCATATCATGCAGGCGCTAGGCCAGGCTATAGGCCAGGCCAACCGTGCCGTACCGTACCAGTGCATGCAAAGGCAGCAGTCGAAAATTACGTAAGGGGCGCGGTCGGGCGCAGTGTGTTTGAGGGCAGAGGCGGCGGAGCTGGGCGGAGCTGGGCGGGCAGGCAGGGGGTACTAGTACTTGAAAACGTGGGGAGGGGGCCACGCCTCCCCACTTATCAAGTATGTACCCTTTAAGTGCCCCTTTTACATAGATAAGGGCCATTTTTTATTAAATAGCTAGGTGCCCGTTCCACATTCTTATAATTAAGTGCCCTTTTCTTTTGTAATAAGTGCCTTTTACGCTTCTGATAAATGCCCCTTTTCATCTTTAATAAGAGCCACTTCCCTTTCTCATAAATGCCCCTTCAATTCTCACGCGTCTGATAAATGACTCTATTCAAATCTCATAAACGCCCCTTTATTTTTCAACAAGTGCCCATTTTCATTTGTAATAATTAAGTGCCCATTTCCATTCTCACAAGTGCCCCTATATTCATCTCAGGTGAGTGCCCCTTTTCAGCTAGGTACAAGCAATGCCCCTTTCCACCTCTGATAAGTGGCCCTTCACCTCTTTATAATTGCCTCTTTTCAAATCTGAGAGGCGCCCCTTTTATTTTTACAGTTTTGAGTGCCTCTTTTCATCTCCGGTGAGTGCCCCTTTTCCGTTCTCATAAGTGCCTTTTTTCATCTCTGGTGAGTGCCCCTTATCAGTACGTGCGAGTAGTGCCCCATTTTCACCTCTGATAATACGATTTTTACTTCGACACATGCTCCTTTTCTTTTCTATTAAGTGTCCTTTCACCTTTGGATATGTGCCCCCTTGATCCTTTCTACATAAAATGTGCTCCTAATTTAAAGCGACTAAGAGCAACTTTTTCCCTAATTTCACCCAAGGTTAATAAAATTTAGTTTCTTATTGAAGATCTTTTCAGTCTTTCACGATAAGGATTGTTTCTTTCCTCTTTATAAGATGTAATTTTTCGCACTGCGACCACACAAATCTTAAGATTAAAAAAAAGATCGTGTGGATACAATTTTACATTCAATCATTATCAAGTACAGATTTTTTTTTTTTTATCATAATTTTTCAAAGGACTACCCTGCTTTCCGTGTAAGATACACACCCCTACCATTATTTCTCTTTTAAAAAAGGTTACATGTTGTTTTGCCGAAGGTTTGTTGTTAGGAAGGTCCAATATTACGAAGGTTCGTTATTCCAAAATGTCCTAATTCCGAAAATGATAAATTGTTCATACTTCCAGAAAAATGAAAAAGGGTTCAAAATTCTGAAAATGAAAAAGGGTATGTAATTCTAAAAGTGAGAGGGGGTTCATAAGAGCAAAAATATAAGTCTATCATTCATAGAATTCATAATTCTGAAAATTAAATAGGACCCTGTACCATTTTCGGAATTACAATTCTTCGGAGTAATGAACCTTACTTCACTTTCGGAAATACAAATCCTTTTCAATTTGAAATTATCTAACTTATTTTATTTTCGGAGTTGCGAACCTTCGAAATCATGAACCCCGTATCATTTTCGGAATTACGAACCTTTGTAATATGTTTAGAGTAATGTTGTTCTTGACAACCCGAAAGCTTACCCAACATAGCAACAAGTAATGTATGCAGACAGGATTCCAAGTGTTGAAATTCATTCATTAATAACAGGCTAATGGCATAACTTGTCACTAGGTCCCCAGGAAAGAAACCTCCATACATTGGAATATGTTAGTAAACCGGTCTACTCAGGGATCACGTCATCTTCGGCTTGCAGCAAGTAGGGGGAGATCCAGGTAGTGGAGATTATTAAAATTAAATGGGTCAGGTTCTGGACTGCGAGCTCCTTCCCTACCTCTCAATTCCTGTCCTCATTAATATTTGTTGCTATATCGGGCAATTTCTGCAAGCTATTTATTTGTCAAGAGAAAAAAAATTGAGAAAGCATTCATAATATTAGTAAACAGGTTCGATTTCCAGCCCACTTCTCTACATGATATGCACTAGCTCTCCTGCCGTCTACCCTTCTTTTACTATCTCTCTTCTAGACCCCCCGTCTCTCTCTCTCCAGCACCCCCTTTTTTTCTTCTCTCTTACATTTACCTTTCTAGTCTCTAGTCTTCATCCTGCAGTGTCACCTATATATACCGTATACACTTTGTGTCAAATTTAATATATGTGACAAAATTGCACTGTGTATCCCATCGAGATTTCTGTCATTGTTAATTCCTAACATCTTCAATGGCGTAGTGTGGGTCCAGCCATTGAGGGGGCACTAGTATCATGGGGGGGGGCATCAGAAATGTTAGGTTGATATGAAATGCAATTAACATTGCTTTATCTAACTCCCTGTCTCTCTGCTTCTTTTGCTCTTTTTTTTTTTGGGGGGGGGCAAATCTATATGAAGGTATATGCCACCTCTGAAACCTTTGTATATAGCGATATGTCACTGAATCTCTGTTTTCCTAATGCAGGGCTCCGCATTCTTTTTGGAAAGGGGGTCCAGAAATTCATTTCATTTATCTTTGCAGTTCTGAATACATAAGAAAATCAGTATACATTAAAACATACATGGAGATATAGAAACTTATTTTAAACAGAATTAGCCATGGCTCCAATTGATGCCTTGTGAGCACCGACAATTAAGTACAAGCAAAAGACTTGGGGGTACCTGGTGATGCAGAAGTACAGCAACGAGAAGAGAAGAATGATAGGTAGAGACTGAAGAGTGACTGGGGGAGAAATAGGAAGAAAGAGAGAGAGAGAAACAGGGGGAGGGGGAGGGGGGAGTAGTGAGAACGAGTTACAGATGATTGCATGTATCGTTACTAAGCAACTTAATTTTATATGTATGAGCCCCTATGTAAAAATCTTGGAGTTTGGGAGGACCAGACTTTGATTGGACCGCCCGTGTGTCAAGCGTCCTAGTCAAGCGTCGCTTATGATTGCGGTCTCCTGCACTTTTTCTGCAGATAGTGCGGATAATACTTTAAATTCATAATAACATATAAAAGAAATATTAAGTTTGTTATTATATGTATTATGTAAATCACATTTTGACATGAAGTTATTATTGTTTGCATAGTTGGATTATACCTTTCGTTTACATGTTCTTTGTTATTCAGTTATTGTATTTGGAACACTGCAGAAATAAAAATCAAATCAAATAACAAATATTCTACCTCAGTGAAGGTGAAACTCAATAAATAATTCGGAAATCAAAGTTATATGAAAATATGTTCTTTAATAATGATGATACAGGTGGTGAAATGATAATACTCTTAGACAACAATTATAATAATATAAACTACAGTCAAACCTGTCTATTGAGGCCACCAAAGGGAAAAAGTGGCCACTGTAGACAGGTGGCCTTACTAGACAGGTTCTACAACAATGTTTCTTTCTCGAGGGAGACAAAAGACATGGCCGTTAGGCCTTTAAAAAAAAGATGTTGTATTGCCCTTTAGGTGCCAAAACATGAGTCGGTCGGTCGGAAAACCTTTTTTTTTTTAGTGCCTTCAAAATGTGTCATGAATAAAGTGTTGCGATCCTTTCCGTAGAAAACTGTAAACAACGACCGTCGCCCCAAAATATAAAAACCGGAAACTTCGCCCAAATCTCCCTGGTTTCTAGCTGGTGCAGTGCATGGTATATACACGTAGGCCTACACGAGCCCGGGGTCTACTTGCATGTTTACGCTAGCAGGATTTTGAAACTAGGGCAGATATACCCGGTATATAGATTTATATCCCATTTAAACTACACACTTTTTTATTCATTAAAAAAAAAAAAAAAAACGGTGAAGAATTTTTTTTTTTTTTTGAAAGCCGACCATAGATTTTCAGATTTTTGGGTCGGTCGCAAAGGGCAATACAACATCTTTTTTTTTTAGGCCTTATAGAGAAGTGGTCTTTAAAGAGAGATGGTCAATAAGACAGGTTTGACTGTATGTGGAAAGTTTCACTTATACATGGAAATAATACATTAAAGTACTGGAGATAATACAGTAGACCTCTGATAGCAATTATTGTACTTCAGTTTGGCAAATTATAAAGCACCTAAATCTTCATTCAATGTAGGCACTTTCTCCACTCCCTGCCAGTCACCATTTTACAGATGCTCACAATGCTTTTTCTCCTTCCTCCTTCCTCAGACTTCTTCCTCTTCCTCCTCCTCCTCCTCCCTCCTCCCTCTCCCTCTTCCTCGTCCCTCCTCCTCCTCCTCCTCCTCCTCCTAATACCCATCTTACTTGAACACTCATTTTCAAGAGGTTAAATTCTGAGCAATATATTTGGTTTAGTATTCAGTGCACTCTCTCACTAGCTTGGATTCCAATAATGAACATTGGTCAACATTCTTTGCTTTTCCTACCTTTCTTTCTTCCGGTGGGTAGCTCAACAGATTAATTCAAGCACGGATGTTTTGTTCATACCATGTTTGTGTGTAACATAGGCCAGTGATAATGACTACAGTGCCATATTGCATACATCATAGGACCTGCACCAAGCTTCACAAACTTTCACAAGCCCGTCCCAGTTTCATCCTCATCCTTACTCTTGATCAGCACATTCTACAACAGTTCCTTGTGCAATCTGGGCCAGCAATACTGAGTCTAGTGCCATACTGAATACACCGTGACACTTGGGACCAATTTCACTTGCCGATCTCAATTTCATCCTAGTTCTTACTCTCCAGCAGAACAAAAATCAGTTCATAGTGCAACCTGGGCCAAAAATACAGAGTTCAGTGCCACACTGTCATAGCACCTGTCCAGTTTCACTTGAACATCGTCCTCACTTGTACTCTTTTGCAGCATACCCTTAAATGGTCCTTGTGCAGCCTGGGCCAGCAATACAGAGTTCAGTGCCATATTGAGCAAACAATGAAACGAGGGGCCGGTTTCACTCGCCGATCCCGATGTCATTCTCACTTTTACTCTTCAGCATCATACCCTCAAACAGTTCATACTCATCTCCTTCCGTCTTCTTCTCCGCATCTGCTCCCTCCTTTTCTTTCTTGGTCGGACGTTTGGCTTTCTGCTTGACTGGTGGCGACATGGTCAGTGTTTCTTTGTTGAAGGTCAATGGAATGATACCCAGGTCACCATCGAAACGATTCTTGACCACCTGGTGGTGAAGGACATTGAAAATGACAATCCAAAAGTTTGTTGGGTGTTGGTATTTGGTAGGATAGGCAATTAAATTGATTTCAATCTGAATTCTAGTAGACCAATATTACTTGAAAAAAAAACAGAAACAGAAAAAAAAATAATGATGGAGATGATGGCGATGAAGATAATAAGCAAATACAGTCAAACCTGCTTTAGTGACCACCTGTCTACAAAGACCACATTTTTTGTTTCCCTTGAAAATGGTTTCTCATTGAAACCTGTACTAAAGGAACCTGTCTGCAAAGACCACCTGTCTACAAAGACCACTTTTTGTGTTTCCCTTGAGCGGTCACTATAGACAGGTTTGACTGTAATTACCGTTGTTGAAGGTGATGGGACAAACTATCACTTCCAAGGCGATCTGGATGTAGCTATCTTTCCTCAGCTTCGCTTCGGAAAGATAGCGTATACATTCAGATCGCTAAGGGAGTGATAGTTTGCCATCGCCTGAAACCAAAAGGTGATTATTTGCTTTATATTCCACATCGTAAACATTTCACTTCTTCCATCATTTTAGAGCAACAAGTCATCAATTAACAGCTAGCAAACGGTATACGATACGTACAGTGCATGCACTATGGTGGTGTGACCATAGTTCGCGCGTGACCAAAATTCGCGTACTAACACTAAAAGCGCTTAAAGAGAACGTATACAATTAAAGTGCGTTGCACTGTGTAGATAGTACTACTATTTACCAAGTGCAACGTACTTTCACTGAAGATAGAAGTACTATCTACACAGTGTAACAAACTTTTCTTCTCCTATCAATGATGGGCGAACTATCTTTCATCACGTGATCTACTTTTGACCAATCGTAGAGCAAGATTCTTAGTATGTGGAATATAATAATACTACTTATAATGATAATAGTGACAATAATGATGATGACGATGGTGATAATGATAATAATAATGATAATCACAATAATAATAACAGATAATAATTTGACAACTATGCTAGAGCGTACCGTACGCACTAGCATAGAATAGGGCCTGCACAGAAGTTTGGTTCCATGTTGAGGTTAGTACACTCACTGTATGTTATCCTTTATTTTCTTTATATGCCTTACCATAAGCCTACAGAATAATAAAATTATCATAGCTCCATTTATATTGCGCACTTATCCATCCCAGGGCATGCTCAAGGTGCCTACAAAATAGTATTATTACCCTGGCTTGAGCCCTGCTGCCCTACGGCACTTGAAGCATTCAAGGAATAGATTCCTACCAGGTACCCATTTACTACACCTGGGTGGAGAGTAGCAAATGTAATCAATATCTTGCCCAAGGACATTAGTGCTGCGGTGAGACTCGAACCGCAAACCATGATATCCATAGTCCGGTGACATATCCACTAAACCATGACATCTCCAGGTAAAGATTTTTCATGTTGATTTCATATATTCCAGCTGTACACAATTTTTTCAAAAGATTGGTACCCTCCAGGCTTTGAACAGACATTTTTTATGATATATGAGGAGGCACGAAGGCTCAGTGGTTTCAGAGCAGAGGTCTCGTAACCGGAGGGTCCCGGATTCGAAGCCAAGTCCATGCCCTCATGCCCCTTGGTAAGGCATTTATCCTCATTATCAAGTCCCTTGAAGAGGACTCGAAGCCGTCGGCCCCCTGGTTGCTATTAAGCGTATACATGCTTTCTTAGCAGTCAGGTAAAAAAATTGTCAAACAAATCAAACAAACAAAACAAAAAGGCTAACCTGGATGTACTTTCGTCCCCTTAGGGCGGTCAACCGGCGGTCTTGTAAGATGAGGACATTATCAGCCTCCTGGCTAGCCTTGGCACTGCCGAAGATGGACGCTGTTTGAAGTTCATCAGATTCCTTCTCCTAAAAGTAGTGAAAACACATGGTTAAAGTTTTTTAGTTACATTTTCTAAAGGTCAGATATTCTGAAGATAATATAAGCCAAATTTTGTTGATACGTATGTTCTTTATTCCACAGGTTCCTAAAGACTCGTTCAGATATGACGCTGCAAGACCGCAGAGGGCTTTTTGTGATGATGTAAAGTGTAATACGCTTCTCATTTCTGTATCCTATAACACAGAGCTTAGTGAATATGTGCAAGTCTTTTAGCTTATGATCCCCTCTTAATGCCATATTTCTCAAATTTGCGATCAGCAGGTAAATATCAGGTTGAGAGTCCTTGAATGCGTTCTCTGCTGATGATGAATCATTCAGTGCTTCTGCACCTGGGTTGTGGAACAGTCTTCCTCAGTCACATATATTCCCTCTTGTCACTGGCTAACCACTTTCAAAACCTAACTAAAGACACATCTATTCTACATTGCTTACAACTAGCCACTACCCCAGTCTTTCCCTGGTGAATCATGGACGGCATGTTCAGTAGTTTTTCAGTCTCATCAGCGCCTTTGATGAGGCAACTAGACATTGGTGCTCTACACAATTCCTGGACTGGATTGAAAACCAACTGACCTTCCTTGGGTGTATTACTACAGACACATGGCAGTTGTTCTCCGTGGCAAACTTCCTGAAGGCGGCGATGAGGTTGTCGTAGATTGCGAAGCGGTCGACCGATAGCTGGCGCTCTGACACACCCACCATGAACTGGAGGTTGTCGAGAATGACATGCTCGATGTCGTGGACGTAGACCGAATGGGCCATGGCCTGAGGGGGAAAAGATAACAATGTGACTGTCATAAACAGAATTCGACATGGCCCATGATGGAAAAAAGGATAGCATTGTCAATAAATCTGCATATGAGCAGATAAAGGTCATTTGTACTAAATTTGTAAAACCCACAGATGCAATGCTAGGTAGGTGTTTATGAAAATAATTTAATCATTATTCAGTTAACAGTGCTTTCAGTGATACAAAGATTGAAGCATTCTCTTCAAAAGGGGGAAGCAAAAGTGATTCATGAAGCAGCTCCATCAATGTTTATACAAAATAGCCACAACCACAACTCTAAACTCTAATCCTAACCTATCCCTAATCCTCATCCTACATTCCTAATCCTAATCCTAACCCTAACTCTAACCCCACCTGATGCACATGCTTCTGTTTGTGAATGGATGCAAAGTAGCTACTTTAGCTACATTATGTTGTTGCTTATTTTTAGAAACATGCCTCTACAAGTGATTTAATAATGTCTACCATTTGAGGCCTGAAAAAAAGGGGGAAATAATATGACGAATTAGGCCCTAGTAGATTTCTGCTCTTAAATACATTCTGCAAGATTTTATCTTCAATGCCACACATAACGTACAACAAAATACTTTGGTGGCAAAATAAACAAATATATACTTTAATTTGAACTACATGGTGATTTAGTGATTATCATGTTATTTTATTAAAGTTTTCCTTCCTTTGCAGATTCTTTGCAGTACAGCGATCAAGTTTCTTTAGTATTATCATCTGGGCCCCATTTCACAAAACTTGTCATCAGTGACAAATGACAGTTTTTGTTATAAGCTAGTGAACTCCTTGATTCTGATTTGTCATTTGACATTGGAAAAAGGCTTTGTGAAATGGGTCCCTGCAGTGCACATAGAGACACCCTGTATTATGCGCTACAAAAGCATGATATATTTCCGTACAATTCAATTCATTTATTTAATAATCGTCACATGAAAACATCACCAAAATTTAAAGTTGTACATATATTAATAGAGACAAAGAAAAGGGAAGCTACAAAAAAGCGGAGTGCTTTAAAAGGTGTAGCTCCCCTAAATAGACTAGGTAACAGAGAAATAAATTAATTAGTTGTGTTCGTACAGAAAGAAGGCTGAAATAATGACATTTGATCAATATTTCATTACCTATCAATGAAGTTTATTTCATATATTGTGATTTTTAATATCATGAGAATATTTTTTGCTGACTCACATCAATAACAGTCTTGAGGGTCTGCTGGCCATGGAACGTCATGAAGTGCAAGGGGAGCAGCTCAAACTTATCAGCCCATCGATCAAATTTGTCAATGTTCTTCTCTAAATTGCACCTGTAAAACAAACCAGGAGATCGAAAGATTGCTAGCTAGATATGTGGAGGTGTCGTGGTATAGCCATTCATTCACTTCACTGTCAATCTGAGGATTGAGGGTTTAAATCAAGCCCAGCACTTACATCTTTTGCAAGATACATTTGCCACTAGGAGTTAAATGGGTACCTAGCATTTGTCAATGTTCTACTCTTAATTGCACCTGAAAAACAGGATCATTATTTTTTTATTTTTTTATTATTAATATTATTATAAATATTATTATCACTATTATTATTATTAATACCCTTGTCATTATTATCATTTTTATTATTAATATATTATTATAATTGTTAATATTATTATTATAACTATTATTATTATTATTATTATTATCATTATTATTCATATTATCATTCTACTATTATTATTATTCTTATTAATACAAGAATTAATCTCATCTGGCATCTGCACAATCAAAAATCAAATTGCCCAATATTGGGCAATTTGATTATGGGAACTTCAAAAGGCATGCATCCATTAGAAACATGTTAAAACCAACTTAATATCAGGGTGAACTTTCCCTTTAATCATGAAAATAAACCCAATGATTCTACTCACATAGAGAACTGAGTTAACATGATTTTGGCAAGACGTACATTCTGGATCTCAAAGCTCCCCCAAAGTGTGTTCACCTGTAGGAAGAGAATGAATAAAACAATGAAATGCATCTAACAATAATTGGGCTTATGCTACAGTCAAACCTGTCTATAGCGACCGCCCAAGGGAAACACAAAAAGTGGTCTTTGTAGACAGGTGGTCTTTGTAGACAGGTTCCTTTAGTACATGTTTCAATGAGAAATCATTTTCAAGGGAAACAAAAAATGTGGTCCTTGTAGACAGGTGGTCTTTGTAGACAGGTTCCTTTAGTACATGTTTCAATGAGAAATCATTTTCAAGGGAAACAAAAAATGTGGTCCTTGTAGACAGGTGGTCTTTGTAGACAGGTGGTCACTAAAGCAGGTTTGACTGTATTACAGTTAAAAACCGAATTATTCATACCCTTGTAAATTTGATGTTTTTTTTGTGTGTTTTTTCTAACTCAAGAATGAAAGGTTGACTGGTTGAATTAGGGGCTTTGTTGAATACATTAAGATGTAAGCTTTTATATGTTACATTTTCAAGAAACATACATTGGGACTTATTAATCTTTAATATACTTCAAATTAATTACAAAACTGAGTAAGGGTATCAATAATTTAGTTGTTAACTGTATGTAATATGTATGTAAATTGTAAATCTTTCTTACCCCTTGCATGCAGAGATCCAGGGAATATTCCGCCATGAAGGTGGTCTTGCCCGAACCCGTAGGACCGGTGAAAACCGTCAGCTCGCCCCGTCTGTGGCCTTTCATGTGCTTGTTAAGGAGCGGATATCGCTTCCACTGTCGAAGAAGAGGAAGACAAGAAATGATAAGCAAAAGCTCTAAAAAAACATGCCCAGCAACATATAGAGGTGTTGTGGTTTAGTGGATACATCGTCAGACTGACAATTACAGGGTTCGTGGTTCAAGTCCCGCTGCGGCAGTAATGTCCTTTGGCAAGACATTAATCTACATTTGCCACTCTCCACCCAGGTGTTAAAATTGGTACCGGCAGGAAGGAATTCCTTGAATGCTGTGAGCACTTAGCCTAGCAGAGACAGGGTAATATTGGAGCACCTTTGGCACCTTACATGGTGGATTTGTGCACTTTATAAATATCCAATATTATTAATATTATTATTAACATGAACATAACTTATTTTACACTTGTAAATTTTGAAAAAAATTGTGATGAAAGGATAAAGAAACGACACATGGATGTTACATAGACTATTGCTGTAAGCAATCCTAGCCTGCCCACATCCACCAGACCCTTGCATCCAAGAAGATCTGGAAGCACTGACGCCTTGCACCATGCAATGCATCCAACACTGGATAGGGACAATCTAATCAAGAGTGAACATTGTGGCATAGTGACTCGAGGAGAAGAAGAAGAAGAAGCAATCAACATTATCTGGAGGGAATTATTTCATGTAGACATAGTCAGTAAAGAAATGTCAAAACCTTAAACTGAAGAAATGTATATCTGCTCAGTGTGCATCAAAATGCATCCTATAGCTGGGCAGAATTTATCATTTATCTAACTTAAAATGTAAGAAAACTTCAATGGCAGTTTTACGAAAAATGTAATAACATTTATTGTTGGAATTATGAAGAAAAAAAACAAATAATCTAAAATTGAATAAGAATTCTATCTGTATTACAGTTCAAATATTACATTAGTTATATATATATATATATATATATATATATCATCATAACATGAAGAATATATTTTTTTTATTCCACTTGAATATCACGTCTAATATGATCTTGCTTCCCAAAACATTTTGTACTCAATATTTCAACATCTATTTTGATTGTTAAATAATACCTGAAACCATTTAAAATCAGACTTGACCTTACCTTGACCCCGGCGACCTGTTCCGCATGGGAAAGTTCCCCAAGAACCTCATCCCTGAGAGCACGGAAGGAGACAATCGACTTGTGGCTCATGGGCGTGGCTTGTCGGAGGATAGTCTTGAGGCTAAGACCATTGGTGAGGGCCTGCAGGGGGCCAGGATGGGCATCAAGGGGTCTAAAGTAGAATATATTTTTGTAAAGATATTTTAACATTTCTTGTTTAAAGCTGTGAATGATTTGAGTAAAACAAGGATCCCTGTGGTCTTTTCTTAGATATCATTAATGATGGTGGAAAACCAAAATAGCGTCTCATGGACTTGGTTTCACGGAGGATATTCTTGAGACTAAGTCCACTGGCGAGGGTCTGCAGGGGGGCCAGGATGGGCGTCGAGTGGTCTAAAGAAGAATTTGTTATATACTATATAATTTTAATGCAGCATAAAAGACAAATTATTTTAAATTAATTATTCCAAGGTACATAATTATGTGTGAATCAAGGCACAATATTGGATTGAAAAATGAGAATTCAGACAATCAATAGCTGGTCCATATTATCAACAATTAGACGTCTATAACAATAACAATACATCGGTCCATATTCAAAAGGTTTGACATCTGGGAAAATCTACGCTGAAACCTCGGTAGCAAATCGGTCTGCAACACTAATAGCAATACCTCTTCTACATATCCCAATTTACAATTAATTATCATTATCTTTCTTGTTAATGGCGATATGGACCAGCCCCTAAAAAGTGCAACTAACAGAGAGAGAGAGTTGCAATTATAATATGTAAAAATGGAGATAAAACTTCTTGTTTGTTTGGGTTTGTGTTTTTTTCTCCAAATGTTGTATCATAAATCTCACACTTCTCTAGCAACAAAGAGCTTACCTGATGAAATAGCACCTCTTGAGGTTTAGTTTTCTTGCAAAGCTTTTCGCTGCTTCCCATGACCTCATGTCATTGCCAAACCACAGCACAATCTTCTGGAATTGCTCCAGGAGCGGCAAAACCTGTCATTATTTCAACAACAAAAAAGTATTAGCACAAGCTTGTTACAAATGTCCAATTTAGATATTAAAAGTAGCACAATGTACAGTGTGGAAAGAAACTACATTTTCACATTGGTATCATTCTCATTTCTTCATTTGTTCTGGTTGTTGGGGGAGGTGGAATTTTTGCACCTCTCTCACTCTCTCTCTCTCTCCCTCTCTCTATTTCTCTCTCTCTCTCCCTCCCTATCTCTCTCCATCTCTTTTCAGTTCTGTTTTTTCTATTGTCTCTCACTTCATCTCCTCAAATCCTTCTCCTCTTTAAGTCTATTCCTATTTGTTTTCCATGCACCCCTCCATCAGTAACCCATAGAGGTTGCAATAATACTAATGATAATGTATCTGTATTTGTATAGTGCTTAAAGGGCAATCCAACCCTTGTAATAAGATTTGTATGAAAGCAGAAAAATAACAGAAACAGAATGGCAAAAGTTTGAAATGTATCGGACCAATAGTAAGGAAGTTATGAATGTTTGAAATATGAGATCACCAAGTCTATGCAAATCTCAAATTGGTAGTTTGGTCAGTGGATTGTGACGTAGGACGTGGATTACTCTCCCATTTGCCGTGTACAAAAATATCACTAAATTATGTTTTTCTCATAAGTTCCTTCTCCCTTGGGGCACTACTCAAAATATATTGTAGATAGTATATTATTATAGGTCCTCTAAAAGGATAGACCCCTCTGAGCCATTATTTTTTGAAAAATTTAAATTTAAATAATTTTATATGTTGGAACAGATGGGAAAGTAGTCCGGCACTACATCACATTGACATGACCGCTTCAGCCAATTTGAAGTGCCCATACGCATAGTGATGACACCTTTCAAAAATTCATAACTTTCTTATATCTAGTCAGATTTAATTGAAACTTTCATCAGTTTGCTTCTCTGATTTTTCTGCTTTCTTTTAGAGTAGATGTCTATTTGGGTTAGATTTCCCTTTAATATGGAAAATCATCTCTTAGCACTTTATAGATATTATTATTACCCCGGTCATCAGATTCATTCATGCACACTGTGCACCATTTCCACTCCCTGGGGAGTATTACTACAATATGTTCCCCATGAGGGTATATGGCAATTTCGATCACAATGGCACAGGACCATACCTACCTTCCAACCTTTCACAGCAAAAATTAGTAATCTCTCACAGCTTTTGTATACAGTCAAACCTATCTATTCAGGTTACCCAAGGGACGCAGAAATAGTGGCCACTGTAGACAGGTGGCCTTTCTAGACAGGTTCTACGACACATTATTCTTTCTTGAGGGAGACAAAATACATATACATGGCCACTATAGACAGGTGACAGATGGCCTTTATAGAGAGGTGGCCACTAAGACAGGTTTGACTGTACTGTTTACACAGAAGTTTTCAGAAAAATAGAGGAATCTAAAGTTCATAACATTAGTTTCAAGGCCACACAATATCAATGATTGCCAGCTCTGCAGGAGCAAATGTTGGAACATCACCCTACCTCTTGTGGAAGATAGGCCGTACCCCTGGGGAGGGCCAGGGCTGACTGTCCGGTCACCTCGCTGACCGCCATAGCATCCAGTTCACTGGCCGTTAGGATGATCTCTGTGTGCTGAGGCTGGACGAGGTGGTATCCAAACAGTCCAGGAGAAAAATCCCTGACAAAAACAAAAACAATATGACAGTTAAACTGTGAATCTGAGTAAACTTAGTCTGGTTGAGTGGAAAATATGTGTTAGTACATTCAGAACGTCAAACTACTTTCACTGAGAGGAACGAGGGCGGCGGCAATTACAAGGATTTTTCAAAAGACACTGTTGCCCACAAAGTTGGCATAATGTTTTGTTGCCTCATTTCATGAAATAACTGTGGCCATACAGGTTATTCTTGACAGACCAAGCATATCGTCGCCTGGCTGGCAGAAGGGCGTTAGCTCGAATTTCAGGTCAAAAATAAAGCGCTAAGCAGAAGGGCGTTAGCACTAAATCGCCTCAAACTTTTATAAAACTGACTTATTTCCAACAAAAATTTGTGGCCGTGTTCTACTATAACATTTCTATAAGTCTTTTAAGTTTTAAACCAATTTTCGGGACGGAAAGCAGTTTAAATATAAAACAAATCTTTAAATGCGAATAATTCAAAAAGTAGTTTTCGAGTCGCTCGCGCGCTAACGCCCTTCTGCCAGCCGGGCGACAATATGTGCTCACCTTACGCATCATGCCTGGTGTCAGACAACAGCTGCTATCACAAGAGATGCTGATGGTAATTTTTCTTTTTTATTCCTTCTTTCTTTCTTCCTTCCTTCCTGTCTTTCTAGCTTTCTTTCACATTTTCTTTTTTCTGTTTATTTTTCTGCTCAAAAGTATGGTATAGATAAGACTAAGAATCGATAACTTGATGTAAACTCTAATGGACAGTACCACATGATATAAACCACACAGAAAAAAAGTCATGTTGTCTGTGGAACCACCTACCTTGGAATGACAGTAGACTGTACACGGTTTGAATGGGAGTCTTCAGGGTCATCAGGGTCCTGTTTACACGTCTCAACCATACTCGTTCCTCTGTGTTGAGACTCAGGCCCATACTGTGGCAGTAACAGTGTTTTACGTTTGGCGTCCGTTCTGGCACAGAATCTATCAAAGGTTTCTGTGGAGAGCGACTGTAAAGTCAAACGATCAAAGCAGTCTTTAGAAGACCACGTCATGTGCAATATTTTCATAAAAAGCAAACAATATTGCCTGGAAGGGTTTAACTCTAAATTAATGATTTGGTTTCTAGTATCAAGTCAGGAAAAGTTGTCATGTTTGCTGACGATGCAACTCTGTATATTAGTGGTAGTACTCCAGACTCGGTTGAAACTAAAGTCAACTAAATTCTGCAATGAATGAAGTTGACAAGTTGACATCTAAGAATAGATTGGTATTAAATGATAGCAAAATGGAAGTGATGCTTCTTGGTTCTCGACAACGGTTGAATACCTTGCAGGATAAAAAAATATCTGTTACAATTAATGGTATTTTATTAGAATGTGTATCAGAATATCAATATAAGTGTCTGGGTGTGACGATTGATGATACTCTGAAATTCAAATCTTATGTTGCTTCTATTGTAATAGTCATGAAACAAAAACTTGGCTATATAATTAAAAGAAATAAGTATATATTTAATGTTGATCAACTTAAGAGATTATATTGGGGTTTTGTTCTTCCCCATGCATTATATTGTTCAAATGTCTGGTCATCTAGATCTGAATCAAACTACAAAATATTAAACACGCTACACAAGCGAGCAGCATATTCATCAGAAAAGTTTTTCGATTAGTAGCCTGGCCTACTCTGAAAGAATTGTTTAAAAAGTCAATATTATGCATAATGTATAAATGGGTAAGTGGGATAGCACCGTCCCAGTTATGTAGTAAATTTGTTCTTAATGACAATGTTTCTACACGTGTAACACGAAGCACTAACAGATTATTATTTATTTATTTATTTATTTATTTATTTATTTATGCATGTTCACAATTTCTCAATTCATTGGAGTTAACAATTCATTGGAGTTATTGCGTAACCCTTAATGTAAAACTCAATATTATCAGAGGACATTCGTATCTGTTGGTATAAATGAATGGAATTGTTTGTCTGATGAATGCCGATCTGCCCAGTCCTTAGCCATTTTTTAAAAATCTCATCAAACCTGGCAATTAATAGCTCTTTTTTTATGAAGGTGGGGGGGGGGGCTAGCACTAAGCAGTGATGTCAATTTAATGTTATGCTTGATTTTAATGTAATTTGTATTTTGTAAACAGGTGATAAACGGGTATTGTGGCTGTACCTGAGTGCATGTGAAGTAAGCATGAGTGACGTGTGATGATGATGCCTGTGTGGAAGTTTGTGTGCGTGCGTGTGTGTGTGTAAGCCTACGTTACCCCTGTCATTTCAAAGTTATATAATATTGTTCATTGTCATTTGTATGTTGTTTTTAAACAGAGCCCTGTTGTAAACCAGCCTATTTTAATGTTTTTAACAACGTGCTGTAATGATTATGTAGCTGAACATGTTACTCTGTCTAAAGATGCAAAATAAATAAAAACTCAAACAATATCATCTGTGAGATACTTCATATAAGCATATTGCAAGAAATAAATCACCAATATATAACAGCTTTAAAATCAACAGTAATATGTATGTTCAGTTTAGTCTTTACTTTTAACAGAGCGTCATCATGTCATTTTAAGAGCAACTTCCAATTAAGAAACCAAATACAGTTATAGGGTTATATTTAAAAAAAAAGTAGAAAATGTAGAAAATCTGATTTTTCACTTCTTCAACTTTACAACAATTTTACCCTCAAAATGGGTGCAAAATAGAAACACTAACCCCTGCCCCAAATCTGTCCTTCAACTTCCGCAAAGAGTCGCTCCGTAGCTCGCTCAGACTTGAGCCCTTCTCCCACAATTCCTCAGCATGTTTGACCTCTGACCTCCACTCCTGGTCACATGACTGCTCCTTGGGTAGCTTGGGGGTGCTCTTCTTCTTCTTGGTCTGTCTTTTGGCGATGGCAAGGCTGTCCGTAAGGTTGGACCAGGAACTACAGACTCTGCTGCACTGACATTGGCAGTGACCTGAAGGAATCAACAGCAGGGGTCACAGGGGTCAAGGGTCATTGTGAGGTAAAATAAAGTTGTCAAATATGGGCGGGTATGAGTCTAGTACAGTGAAATAGGTATATATATCTTTACAGGCTAATGGTCTTAGTGTAGAGATTCCTTTAGTAAAACTTCATAAGAGAAAGTAAAGTCTTTCAAGGGAAACAAACAATGTGGTCTTTATATACAGGTGGTCTTTCAATACAGACGTTCTAAATCTTGATTGACTGCAGGGCTTAAATTAATCCAAGGCCACCAAGGCCACCAAGGCCATGGCCTTGGATGCCCTTTTGATTGGCCTCAATGCCCCTCTCATTGGCCTTAGAGATTTTTTGTGCCCTTTCCAATTCTTCCTATTTGTGCTGTAATATAGGAATGTGCCCTACAGAAAAGTGGCCTTGCCCTAAAAATATTGAAATTTAAGGCCTGGACTGTATGTAGCTCAATGGCCATCCTGAACAAGTACAAATGGCCCGATTTGTTGGTTTGGGAAGAGTTAAAGAGCATATTGTTGATATTACCAGTCATTAAAAATACCCAGTCATTGAGCACAAAACAGCAAGTACTGTACCTTACACTATACATCTTTCATCTAAGTATGTTCGATATGTGATATTCAATCTAAAAGACTGCCGTAATTACCTGTGGTCATATTTACAAAGAGTTGCTTCTCTTTTGATTTGGCACCTCGCTCTGCCTCTGCCTCTGGGTCTACACAGTAGGGACATGTCAACTTGAGGCATGTGTAGCCTGTTGAAACTTGGCATCCACTGTCCTTGAAGAACTTTCTAATCTCAGAGAGGCTAGGAGAGGAGACCACCTCTACGGTGTTGAATTTCACCAGCCTAGGCGCTACTGCAGCAGTGAATAGTCTCCTACCAAGGAAATAATGTCCCCTCTGAAGCCTTTGGAGCTTGGTAGCCATGGCTGTTCACATTTCAGCAACTCTGGGATGAAAAGATATTAAAAAAAGTGTTCAATGGAATGGATTTTGATAGTGTATCACTGGTTTTTAAAAACAGGGCAGTGCACCGGTAGAGGCGCATGGCCCATGTGACTCTGGGTGACTCTCCCATTTTGAGACTGTCATTTATGACTGTTTTTGAGCCATTCAGCCAGATCACACAATAAGTCATAAATAGAAATAAGTTCAAACTAAGATTCCTTGAAATACGCATTCTTTCCAACGCATTCGTTCTGAAAAAAACTATGGTGGTATTCTCGAAAGCGGCCTAACTTTAGTCCATGGTTTAATCCTCTGACTATTAAAGTATGGAATGCCAAGTGTCCATATGAATATATTTTTTAATAATTTACTATGTCCCTAAATTACCATGATAACATAATTATTTCATTGTTATATTGTTGTTTATCAATTATGCTATTGAATTTTCATTTTTATTTAGTGACAGATTAAATTATTCAAAAACATATTCATATGGACACTCGGCATTCCATACTTAGTCGGAGGATTAAACCATGGACTAAAGTTAGTCTGCTTTCGAGAATACCACCACCATCCATAGTGAACGTTCAAACTCCAACATATACAACTACAAGGCTCATGAGCACCAGCAATTTCATTAGTATCATTTTATTATTTCATAGTCACACCCAGTCAGACTTCTTTTTACTCCATTTGGACTATACATATCGTCAGAGTCCCTATTGTCAGAGACTTTTGTAAAGATTTTTGGAACCTGTTTTGGGAGAGTCTCGCATTTATGTATAGACTATTATAGGCTACAAATTTTTTTAGTTTATATATTTTTTTGAGAAAAGTATTTCTGCTGCTGCAAATACCAAAGGTCTTTTTCTTCATTTTTGTTGTTGTTGGTTATCCACACAAAAAACAAATTAGTCCTACACTTACCAGAAGCAAAAAATATTGGCTGGTAAAATAAAACTGCGCTGATGATTGATGGTTGGTGGCTTTTTCTTTTCTTTTCTTTTGTAAGAACTAAGAATAGTAAGATTTATTCAGTTAAGTTATGACTTTTTTCTCTGAAATGAGATTGAGTCTTGAGAGACTGTCTCTCAAATGGGTCATGACATACACCTCTACGGTCCATGAAGATTACTCATGCAACTGCTGCCCGATTCCCCTATGACCCCCCTCGCTCCGCCCCTTCACTCCTGCTCAGCTCCTCCGATTCGGCTCCTAGTCCTAGCTCCTCCCAGACCCCCCACAGCCCCCACCCACTCCAGCAAAGCATAGAGAGTCAATGTCAATGTCAATGCTAATGCGTATTGACCTCTAGCACTGCACTACGTGTTAATAGGCAGCAATTGCACACATGAATAGTCAATACACTTATAATACACAAATGCACACAATCATGCCGATGTGGCTGATCGGCAAGTTTGACAGTAGATCTACTTACAATTTTAATTTTTAAATTATTCTTTCGAACATCGGTAAGTTGAAAAAATAGCACAGCTTTGAAATTTAATACACAGCCAGGATAGTATTAATGCACACATAGCTGCATCGCTATCCTGGCTGTGTATTAAAACCCATTTTTATTGATCTCAACATTTCAAACACCA
This sequence comes from Mesocentrotus franciscanus, assembly GCA_037976565.1. Lineage (NCBI taxonomy): Eukaryota > Metazoa > Echinodermata > Echinoidea > Camarodonta > Strongylocentrotidae > Mesocentrotus > Mesocentrotus franciscanus. Next base: position 7,494,149 of record CP137684.1, read on the forward strand.
CTGTACAAAACTAAACTGATTTCACTAAAAATCGGTACTTTAGTGACAATTGATGACACCTAAATAGCAGTAAAATCAATTTTTCAACTCACCGATGTTAGAAAGAATAATTTAAAAATCAAAATCGGAGTCCACTGTCAAACTTGCTTACAGTTTTATCGGCATGATTGTGTGCATTTGTGTGTTATAAGTGTATTGACTATTCACGTGTGAAATTGCTGCCTATTTGCACATGGTACAGCGCTAGAGTAGAGGTCCATACGCAGTATTGACTCTCTATGCTTTGCTGGAGTGGTAAACTATAATGCACACATAGCTGCATCGCTATCCTGGGCGTGTATTAAAACCTGTTTTATTGATCTCAACATTTCAAAACCCACTGTACAAAACTAAACTGATTTCACTCAAAATCGGTACTTTAGTGACAATTGATGACACCTTTCGGGGGCAAAATCACCCTGAGCCCCCGTGTATTTTTTTCGCTGGAATATTTCTATTTGCTGAAGGGGCTGTATCTTTTGATTTGAAATGTATTATTCTGAGTGAATGATTTTTTTCAATTATCCAACCATAATGGTGAAAAACAATCCAAAAGGGAAAATTGAAAAATCGTTCAGACACCCTAATGTTAGAAAGAATAATTTAAAAATTTCAATCGTGAGTTTAATGTCAAACTTGCTTACAGTTTTATCGACATGACTGTGTCATTTGTGTGCATTTGTGTGTGAAATTGCTGCCATTTAGCACATGGTACAGCTCTAGAGTAGAGGTCCATACGCAGTAATTGACTCTCTAAGTCTAACTGCCTAAGACTATGCTTTTGCAGCTATGTCAGTACAGACACTCAGTAGGCCTAGCTAGTATAGTATATCTATATGATTATGTCACTCCAGCAAAGCATAGAGAGTCAATACTGCGTATGGACCTCTAGCGCTGTACCATGTGCTAATAGGCAGCAATTTCACATGTGAATAGTCAATAGACTTACAACACACAAATGTACACAATCATGCCGATAAAACTGTAAGCAAGTTTGACAGTGGACTTACGATTTTAATTTTTAAATTATTCTTTCTAACATCGGTGAGTTGAAAAAATTGTATTTTACTGCTATTTAGGTGTCATCAATTGTCACTAAAGTACCGATTTTGAGTGAAATCAGTTTAATTTTGTACAGTGGTGTTTGAAATGTTGAGATCAATAAAACGGGTTTTAATACACAGCCAGGATAGCGATGCAGCTATGTGTGGATTATGTGTGCCCCACCAAGACTCCCTGGCGCTGGCCTGGGCCCTGATCCAAGACAAGAATGGTGTTGGTGGATGGAGTGGTTTCCCCTTGCATGCCTCACATGCCTTCATCTCATCAGACATTTATACAACTCACGATTTTGTCTCTTGTTGATCTGAGCTGAATCTTAAAATTTAATATTGAAACACAATTTGTATCCCTACCAACATGACAATTAACGAATGGGACTGTACATTAAACTACAGCACATGATTTCACAACATTCCATTCATTTCAGCGACACATTGGGGAAATAACGTTTATATTTTGTCTGCAGCTAAAACACAATTATAAATTAGTATAATTCCAACACTTTGATACTCACCACTACTTAAATGATATAAATATAACTCTCTAAATCTAAACGAATTCTGTCCTCATGCCAAACCAAATAAGGTTTGTTTTGAAAATGGCGCGACCTTGCATTTCCGGGTCCAGTAGCGATTTTGCATGCATGCTGCATGCTACCTCTCGCGCGCTTACACGACTATTCATGTTGCCCCTCCCCCTTTTGTTGACCAGTTTTAAAAGTGCTGAAGAAGAGACGAATACATGAGTGGACACCCTCTTCCCTCTTGTCTGTCATCGAACCGCAATAGGTATTTTAGGTACATTTCTAACATTAACATTCTGAACAACCAATATAGGCCTAACATCTCATGAGTCTAGATAGCACTCTAGCTATCATTTCTCCTTTGATCGCCTTAGTGTCTGTCTTTTTGTTTTCCTTTCTTGTTTATAGCCCCGATATCGATAATTATAACTGATGACTATAGTTTAGTCATCTATAGTGTGCAACTGTGCATTATCACACTGATCTTCCTAAAGAATTAACCCTATCAAGACAAGCATTCCACTTCAAATTGTAGGTCTATACTCCAATGATAGGCCTATGCATTTTGTTTATTTGTTTATGTTCCCAGTTTATTTCAGGATTATCGATTACTATCTTGAAACGATTTTGAGCTTGCGCTCTGGACCGCTCATCTTCTAATTCATTCTATCAGATCCAAACCATTAAAATAAAGAATTGAGAACATTCGAATGACTTAGAGTCACTACACAGTAAACTTGACTAGATCGACGGAAGGAAAGAGGGGGAGAGCGAGAGACAGACAGTCGGACAGACAGACAGACAGACAGAAAGACAGAGACAGCTATATAGCGAGAAAAAGAGACAGAGGTAGACATAGGGAGAGAGAGAGAGAATCATATCTCCTTTCCGTGTTTCTCATTTTCCGTTTATAAATCATGACTAGTTTTGTAAGATTTCTACGTTTTCCTTGAAGAGTCAATGTTATTTGATAACTGATGCAGGGAGGTGAGAGTCTCACCTCCCTGGATAAACCGAGCTTGATGCCTGAATATACAGACCCCCAAAAAAAAAAAAAAAAAAAAAAAACACACACAAAAACAAAATAATGAACCAGACACGCTCTTTTTGCGAATTACGGGAAAATTAATGAGCAGAAACTAGTCTCGAGGAAACCATGTAATGAAAAATACTTTTTTTGTTTTCCTTTACAAGTATTGGGAAATATCTTTCAAACTGGGTCAAGTCCGAGCAAAACTAACGTAATTTCACGCGGAAATCATTTTCCTTCCTTCCATGCAAATTCGATCCGATTAATGTTCATGCTATAAGCCTACATTATACAGAGGGCACGAACTGTGAATGACTCTAAAGTTTTAAAAAATAATGACAAACAGAGGCGTATAGCATGACTTCAGCAATTGAGGGCACTTACATCATGGGGGCACCGTTCATACTCAGAACATTGAAATTTACAATTTAGGCCGGGGTACCTCTGTTAAAAGAGGAGGTGGCGAGAGTTTAAATTTGAGTTATTGAAAGATTATGTTCAGCTGTTTATAATTGCCACTAGGCTCCACCCTGGTGATGTGCATGTACCCCGTAGAAAATGCCATAAATACCAGAGTGCCTTATGTGCAAGGCCAGCTTGGCGAATCCCGGGTAGTATATAGTACAGCGCTTATATTATATAAAAACATTAGTAAGCGCTACATTTTAGTGTTGTTATTAATTATTAATTATTATTAGTATTAGTAGTAGGCTAGAAGTAATAGTAGTAGTAGTAGTAGTAGTAGTAGTATAGTATAGTAGTAGTAGTAGTAGTAGTAGTAGTAGTAGTATAGTAATACATGTAGTAGTAGTCATATGCGCCGGAATTGGGGGGGGGGCAGGGGGCGGTCGCGGTCGCCGGCCACCCCCAACGAGAAAGTGGAGGGGGCAAAACGCATATCGTGGGTATATTGTGAGAGGATGGGAAAGCGTGTGTTTTTTATTATATTAGGGGTGAAAAGACATGAGCCCCTGAACACTACCTACTGATGGGGGAGGGGGCTCTCGGGGGCAGTTCCCCCCAAATAAAATTCAAACGTGGTCTAATTCGATACCAGTGATTTACACAATTGTAATGTTATTCAAATAACATTTTCCGGGATTTTCTTTCTCAATTTTTGTGTGTACATTATACTTTTTTATGCGTTTGTTGGAAAATTACAAATTCCCAAATTACCAGTCAGTCAAGCCTTCATGTAAGGACCTAGCTTTTTTGAAAAAGTATGCCAAAAAGAGAAAAAGAAAGAAAAGAATAAGTGACCTGCCATGTCAAAAATAAAGTATCTAAATATGCTTATCTGACGGTAATTCAATTCCTAAAACCCCTGAGCTTCCGGGGGTTAGCTCCGCTCCTTGACCCAGTGGTGGATCTACGGGGGGTTAGGGTTTAGCCCCGTGGGCTGCATAATGAAAATGTGATGTGCAAAGAAATTACGCCATTATGTGTCCAGACCCACACAGTATCCGCATCGTCATTGGGTCATTGGATATAACTGTGTATTAAACTGTTACTTGATTTAAAAAGACGTTATCATACACTGCTTTTTATGGCCTCCATTGTGTTAGTATAGGCTAGATGCCAGGAAAACATCACTTACGGGGGTTCAAAATAGCACCCAAAAAAATCGCCTCGCCACTACGCGGCTCGTGGACGATGCTCCGCATCGTCATTGGGTCAACCCCCCCTTCAGTAGCAACAAGCTAGATCCGCCCCTGTGACCCCAGCCGGGGAGAAGCCCCCGGACCCCACACCAATTTACGCTACGCTCTATACGTGATCCACTCCACTTTGATAAACGTTCAACGGAGCCTGCATGTAACATGTAAGAGTGGTGGTGATGCAGATTTTTCTTCTGCCCTCAAATGCTTTTGCTCATTACGCCACTGCCCCTGAAAGGTGAGCCCGGCTCTTGAATGTTTGCCCCCCCCCCAATCCCTAGTAGTAGTAGTAGTAGTAGTAGTAGTAGTAGTAGTAGTAGTAGTAGTAGTAGTAGTAATAGTATAGTAGTAGTAGTAGTAGTAGTAGTAGTAGTAGTAGTAGTAGTAGTAGTAGTAGTAGTAGTAGTAGTAGTACCTGTAGTAGTATAGTATAGGAATAGGCCTAGTAGTAGTAGTAGTAGTATTTCCTTTGATGCATGTACGTGTATTTCAATCGGATGTCGATGAACTTGTAGATTTGGGACTGGAATCGCTTCCTTCTTTTCTTTTTGTAATCCTTTAATTTCTTTCCGGTATACGTAGGACATTTTTGTGAAACAATACCCATGTTTCCTTTTATAAACAACCCTAACGTACTAACTGGAGGGAAATTAAAGAAGAAAAAAAAAGCGAGAAAGAAAGGAAGGAAGCGATCCCAGTCCCAAATCTTCGTAATTGATTGACATTATTTTCCCTGAACAATAAGGTATTGCAGGGAATTGTTAAGACAAACAATTCCTTGGAAATGAGAAGTCAATCAGACTAATAGTACCAGCTTATTTTAGGACATGCATGGATATACGCAAACTTTTTCGTTGGCTTTCGAGCAAAATACAGTGGTATATATATTTTGTCTCTCTCTCGATCCCTCCCCCCCCCCTCTCTCTCTCTATCCCTATACTGTAAATGCAGATATCAAATACATGTATCATTTTAAAAATGCTATTACACAAATTAAGGTCTAGTCCAATACAATTTATGTTGTCAAATTTTTCGGAGCACACCAAAATAAAAACAAAACAAAACAAAATAAATCATATTCTGCGTCCACTGCATGCACCACAATAAAGAGTACCCTAAACTCCATCCAATGGCAAAATTTCTTCACACATCTTATTTCAAGACGGTCGTTTGATGAATTTGAAATGGGGCACTCCTCAGTGCTTGTTGGCCTTTTCAAATGCTGAGAACGTACGCATTATCATCTCATTTTCATTCGGAACCCCGGCCGCGTCATACCAAAAGACGTTAAAAGATGGGAGTCGCTGCTACCTTGTTTGGCGTTCAACAATAAGGGGATAGAGCAATGTCGATCTGGCGCTGCTCAGTGGCTGCCGGGCTCACGATCAATTGGGCACACAGAATTTCCATTTTCGGTTTAATAAAATTTGGAGTGGACTATTATTGTTATTGTTATTATTATTATTATGTTATTCAGCTCAGTGCAAAACACCGGATGCGGAGTAAGTATCATAGGAGAGAGAGAGAGAGAGAGAGAGAGGGGGGCGGGGGGTGAATAAATTTATAATGTGAGCAAAACAAGGAGGGTCTAAGCAGCTAAATAGAATCGGAGATACAGAGAGGGTGGAGGGGTGGCGAGAGAGAGAGAGAGAGAGAGAGAGAGAGAGAGAGAGAGAGAAACTGAGAGAAAGAGAGAGAGAGAGAGAAAGAGAGAAAGAGAGAAAGAGAGAAAGAGAGAGAGAGAGGGAGAGCCGGGGGTGAATATAAATAGAGCAAAACAAGGAGGGTCTAAGCAGCTAAATAGAATCGGAGATACACTGAGAGGGTGGAGGGGTGGTGAGAGGGAGAGAGAGAGAGGAAGAAAGAGAGAGATAGAGAGGAGGGGGAGATAAACTGATTAATGATCAATTAAGAGCTGAAAGAATATGCATTTCAGACAGATATTATATAGACAGAGCAGGGAGAATGTAACCAGATAATTGTGTGTGATCAGGTATATCCAGTATCCTAGATTTTGTCCCGGATATAATAATATACTCTTGCCACTAAGTTCCGAGACTTGTCTAATAATGTAGAAAAACAAGCACTTCCCGTTGAAGAATTGGAAGTGAAGAGACCGTCAACCCGCGGTCAAATATTGTACACGCGTACATCCGAAAATATATACGCCGAAAAGTGCGTCTGCTATTTTGTTCGAAATGGCAAATCTATTATTGGCATAATGCAAAGTCCACTCAGGCAGCGCGATAAATGCTCACATAAAAAAGGCAAGTTTTTTCATATTTGAGTCATACAAGACCACTTGACTGTTTCGCGGGGGCGAGAGGCAACAATTGTCCACCGAGCTTCCTCATTTTGGTTTGTAGGCAATTTTGTCTGGGGAAGGTTTGGCCGAAAAGGACTTTTGATAATCCTACCTTTGTCTACTACTACTACTACTACTACTACTACTTCAAAGGAAATAGTTAGCTAGCCGTATCGATCGTTAAATGAATGCGGATATTTTGTTGAACGAGTGTGGACACTCCACCCGGATGTGTGTATTGAATGACCGTGACTTGTCCGAATGAGTTCCCATTCGCCTTTTCACACGTAAGTTTATGTGAGGAAACTCAGGGCCACATCGTACATACACGTATACGTATGCCTAGCTTTGTAATTGTGTGTGCATCGTACATGTAGCATTGCAATCATTCGAACTATCTTGCAGTACTCGCGCACTTTCATGTTGGAATATATTTAATGGCATAGACATGAAGCCCCAAGTAATGACGATTTCCACCACTGTTTTAAACGAGGAACAACACAATGGAGAAATACCAACCAAATCTGCTAAACTGGATATACTACACGTGAAACAAGAGCCGGATGATATCAGCGAGACCGAATCGACTAGTCCGCGGGACGCGCCGGGGCCACGACACAGTCATCACCGTAAGAAAATGGTGAGTCAACTCCATTGTTCAAAATGCAGCATTGCATTGGCTTTGTCCGTGTTTGGTTTTAAACTGTACTTTTTACATTAATAAATCTTAGTGCTGTGTATTGCTTGGTGTAAATGTGGGCACATAAGCAGTGCGCTATAGTTAGAGTACTAGTACTTGTAGTTGTACTTGAACTTCTTGTAGTAGACTCTACTACTACTAGTATTTAATTTTACATGTAGTATGTACAGTAGTTACACTAATTACTAATAATACTATTATTGTTCAGTTGGTAGATTGCTGTTAAGTGCAAAATTTGTAGATGTAGTCTCGATCTCTAGATCAGTATTTTGGAAGATATGACAGAATACATATAGCCTACATGTGTACATGCATGTATTGTACACTGTGCATGTTTGATTTGCTTTATTTTCACAAACATGCTAGACTATAGGCCTAGGCAGGCTGGTAAGACTTACATGAGTATAGGCTACTACACTTTGTCCTAGCAGATCACAAACATACAGACTTCATATGTTTATCATTATGACAATGTCTGTGGTGAAGTGTGGATCTCTATAATAAATTGTGGTAATGATATTTATAATATTAAAATAACACATGTTATACTATTAATAATAATTATTATAGTTCCAATAATATAATAATGACTATTATTAGTGTCTTGTCATTATTATCATGATCAATATTATTATTGATATTATTATTATTATTATCATAGTAGTCGTGTCATTGTGCACCATCTCCACTCCCTGGGGAGTATTCCTACCATGATGGTCGCTGTGAGAGCATCATTTAATACTAAAACAAAGGCTTTCGTTATCCTAGCATGTCCTCATTTCCCTCCTGGGTATCGAGTGGCAAATGTAGATGAATGCCTTGCCAAAGGACATCCAAGCCGTGTCGGGTATCGAATCCATGACCTTTGCATTTTAAGTCAATTGCTGAAACCGCTCGACAAGTACAACACCTCTACTAGTAATATATAGTAAAATAGTACATCACACCTATTGAAAGTGCAAGAAAAACTAACAACAAACAAAGAAAAAATATAGAAAAGTAGAAAACTCCAGGAAAATGTCATTGAATATCTGCAAATATAAATGATTTGATTAAATACAGCAAACACATGACAAATGATGCAATAAACAACCAACACTCGAGCCTGGGTGGCCAGGGGCAGGGACAGATACTGGACGTCGGGAGGGTCGAGGGGGTCCCAAACTATGATCCGTGAGTCTGTAATGTGACCGTGTAAATCACCACTTATCGACAGTGTTTGGCTTGATATCATAAATAATTCTGGCTCAGCATCAGTGAAGTGTCTAGTATTCTTTTATTCTGCAGGAGAGGGTACCAGTTGTTGTAATACAAAAATAGAATTAATATACAATGTACATGTAGGCTATCTGAAATAATATACATAGAAACAAAACCGTAAAAACAAAACAGTAATAAACGAAACGAATGTATCTGAAGTATTGTCTGCAGGCTGTGGGAAATCTTTTGGCACAGACCCTAATTTGACACTTAAAGAAGAAGTCCTAAAAGCAGAAAACTGAGAGAAACAGGTCTGTGAAAGATTGAGCAAGAACCGATTAAAAATCAATCATACATTTATCCTAAACCATAATTATTGCACATATGTTTTTTTTCAACCCCTGTACGAAACAAGTCTATTCCGTCATCAATAACTAAGAAAATAAAAGTTTAGGAAATTATCTGAACAGAGCAAATTGGAGAGGAGCTTGCAAGATACGTCAGTGTTGCCAATTTGTGTATCACTGACGACAACTTCATGATTTTCCTATTTTTAATCGAATATTGCTCATACTATCAATATCATTCAATCACAATTTTCTGCATCTTATTAAAACCAACTTAATATCAGGGTGGACTTTCCCTTTAAAACACCATTCTTTAAAGTCATAAACGATCTCGAGTATAGCCTTTTTGTATTAGTCTCAACTCGGACTGTGTCTAACAAGCAGAACCTGTGCAGTAGACCGTTCTGTCTGCATAGTCTCACGGCTCAGACACAACTGTTTCGCACTACGATTGGCAATGGTTTGTGCCTGTACACTAGGTTTGGGCAAATGCAGCCCCGCGTCATTAATTGGTACATGTACCATGTTATCCTATTGGCTTACATTATCGTGATTTATGATACTTACATACATTTTGTTAGAGCTACAGTGTATATAGAGGTGAAAAATGCTGGTATGGTGAACTGCATATTAAAAGCATGTTATAAAAGAAGGATATAACAAAACTGTGTAGGCCTATATTATAAGCAAACCCGGCCCTGCATATAAACATGTATGATTCGTGCGTGACCTTAACTCGCGGACAATTTCATATCTAAAACAACAACAAAATCGGCAAGATTTCGAAAATCTGAGATAACCAATGGAAATAGCTAACTAAATTTACCGAGAGACGAATTTTTCGTTGGAGTTGGGAGTGAAATTATGAAAATATTGACAAAAGATTGGTAAATCACGCTGTCTTTTGCGTTCCGAAAATTTCTGAACATACCGACAAGGGTCTATGAATCTTCATATCGAGAGGAGATGTCATCTAATCTGTAAGTAAAGAAAGACACCAACTGATTGGTTGATTTCACTTTTCAAATTACGCAATTACCTTATATTTTTCATGGATCGCCTTTTTGATAAATCATTCTGTAAACTCCCGTGTGCGAGTTATAATCCAGGGCCCCGTCTTACAAAGAGTTACGATTGATCCAAATCAATCGTAAGTCCTCCAATCAATCGCAAGTTTGCAGTCTCCTATCGCATATAGTTGCGATTGATATCAATCGCAAATAAGACTTAAGTTGCGATCGATATCAACTCTTTGTAATACGGGGCCCAGATCTCGTTGTCTGTATGACTTTTTCGTCAGTAATGTTGCAGCGAATTCTGATCCGACATCGAATTCTGAGATCGCGATATCGCCTGAATTCTTTGACGATACATTTTGTAGTCTAAAATTAGTCTGCAGTCTACTAAACCAATTTGAAGTCTAAAATTTGCTGTCCATTTGTTGATAATTGAAATGAATAGATTTGTCTAAAATATGAAAATTCATAGATTAAATATCACATTACTAATATTATTTTAAATGCCTGCGAAATTTGGTCACCCCATCATACAATATCCGTCGATGAATATGCATTATAATAATTGTTGAAAGATATAATAATAATAATAATAGTATGAATTTATAACGCGCACGTATCCGAAACTTTCGATCAAGGCGCGACAAAATGAATATGCAGATTATACAAAACAGTTCAACAGATAATATTTCTACACGTAATTACACTTAATTCTTAGATAAACAGGAATTCAAATCTTATATAAACGGAAATTCAAATATTGGATAAACAGATATACATATTTACATAATACAGTTCAACATATTATAGTTCTTTAGGTAATGAAACTTAAACATCAGATACATAAATACGCTTTCAACTGTGATTTAAATTGTTCTCTCTCTCTCTCTAAGGAAAGAGGAGTAGGGAAAGAAGGAGAATGCTATATGGTCAAATGGTTGGATAGTGTACAGAGATGACTAACTTGAAGAGAGAGTAGTGAAATACCAGGGAATGGCGTTCCTGGTGAAGTCTGGAAACAAAGATTTGTAGAATAGCATGAGGGAGAGAGAGAGAGAGAGAGAGAAGGAAACCCGTTGCACACGGAGCGTCATTTTGACTGCGCTATCACTTGCGCTAATCCAGCCTATGAGGCAAGTACCCCATACCATTACCAATTTTGTATTCACCGTTGTATGACGTCACTCTCACATCGTGCGTCAAAATAATACCGCGCCGGTCGCTAACGTCAGGCAAAATGACGCCACGTGAGTAATATACGTGATAATAATAGTGGGTACAGCGCACATGTCTGGCACATTGCCATTCCTGGCGCCCCATTACTATTATTACCTCGGCTTTAAACCACGGATTCCATTACATGCTCGAGCATTTTAAGGAAGTAAAACCTTCCGGGCAGCGACTTTGCGTTTTACACCCTGGCCTGGACCTTTTCCCAATAAATTTCAAGGAACCGACTGGGAAAAGTCTATCCATGACAAGATATTGCGCGCGCACGTAGCTCTTCTGCAATGCTCAACGTACGTCCTATATGTCCAGTGTCGCGGTACGCGGTACATGTACTTTTGTATCGAGACGTACGAGTGAGAGAAAACAACGAATAACAACAGAAGGAAATAGAGAAAACAATAAATAATTAAAGAACAGAGAGGAAACAAAGAATGTCATAAGCAGAGAGAGAAAACAAAAACTAACTTGAAAGAAAGAGAGAAATTAGAGAAGGAATTAATCAAAGTAAGGAAAGAGAGAAACCAAATAATATTATGGTTTTTGTGGTTTAATTCCGCCTTCTTCAGGGTTTCAATTTTTGACGTGTAGCCTACTTTCAAACCATTTGCTGATTCGGACCCCCTAACACACGTGTACACATATCGACACATACACAGACTACACTCGACATAATATGTGTAATGGTAATGTAATACATAAACTGTGATTTAAATATTGCACTCGTACCATTTTCTATTATTGTGGGATCACGTCTTTCATTTTTAAATTCATGTCATTTGTTTCTAAGACCTAATTTCTCTAATTCTCTTGACCCCTCTCCCTTCATATTTGTTTTCTAAGACCTCCCCCTCATCTCTCTTCATATTTGTTTTCTAAGACCCATTTCTCCCCGCCCCCCATCTCTATTCATATTTGTTTTCTAAGACCTCTCTCTCTCGACCCACTCTCTCTCTCGTATGTATTTCTCAGACCCCTCTTTCTTTCTCTCTCATTAACCCCCTCTATCTTCTCCCTTAATCTTCAGTATTGCAGCTGCGTACGGTGTGTATAAATGCTGCATCGACGTACATGTACGTCTGTGCATGTACGATTCGATTTGGAACTGGCGCGCCCGATCGAGGAGCGTAGACTAGACTCATTCAAGCAGTTTCATTGCTATTTACCGGGAAAATGTCCAGGCCAGGGTGTAAAACGCAAAGTCGCTTCCGGGCACCCTTTTACCTCACCCGGGGGTGTGTGGCAAATATGGAGTAACGTCTTTCCAAAGGACACTACTGCTGCGACAGGGATTCGAACCCCGCATCATTGTGGTTCAGTGATTCACAGTCCTGTGACATATCACCTGGACCTCAACACCTAAATGTACAGGTGTATGTTAGACATTTTATTCTAGGATGAGACTGCTGAACAAACGAAACAGCTCGCGGGACTTGGTAGGGCCACATTCACACCGAAAATGCCGACTTTAGTACATACCGACTCTGATTGTTATAATCTGACAATACTTTAGGAGCGAATCCAGGATTCCCTGACATTTTTAAACATACTTTATGCAAGAACTTTTAAGAAAAAATAATTAATTTTGAAGTGACATTGCTAGTATTGCTCCTAAAACAATTCAAAAATTATATATATTTTCCCTAAGAATTTGTTCAATCATACATTATTTTGATATAAATATAATTATTGCATTTTTTTTTTATATAGCTCTTGTATATAACAAATCTATTCCGTCATCTAATTACGAAGAAAATTTAAATTTCTGTACAGAGTAAATTGGAGAGGAGCATGCAAGATACGTCACAGTGTTGCCAATTTGTGTTTCACTAATGACAACTTTAAAACATTCATAAATTTCCTAGTTTTAATGGGATTATTGCAATATTATTGCTCATAGATCTACTTTCACACATTTATTTCTCTAATTTTTCTGCTTTTATCGAAACCAACAAGATATCACGTTGGACTTCCCCATGTCTACTTACATAATACATTATGTCGAATGGGGGCACATCGCACATGCTCCATCTCATGCATTATGCATACCACTTGGATATACCCCTAACACCATTGTTTCATCATAAAGTTGGACTCTACCATGCAGACAATATTGAGTTGGGAAAAGGAAGCTTGAGATCTGTGACGTCACCAATTACCAAGAAATGTAGTTTCACGTCGACCGGTAGAAACTTTCCCCGTCAATTCAATTCGCATGAAAAATGTGTTTGTTTTTTTTACTATAAAGTACATTGATTATCAATGTAATACCTATTTTGTGTAGGTTTTCCCCTTTATCATTCTTTCTAATTGGACAGGTTGATTCACATGTACATGTTCATCTTTACTACTAGAAAAATTAATAGATCAAAAAGTCCCCAGATCCGAACTTTTTAAATTCTGAGTAAGCCATGTTTCGTCCTTTTTTCCCAGTAAACAATGCACTTGAAATATTGCATTGTGTAAAATGCCCCTACAAGATGTATTTCAGTCAGGCTTATCGATGGCTGATCAAGAAATTGGTGATTACTTTTGCTGCGATTCCAAACTCCAAAATAATTACACATGAATATAGTCTTGCTGCGCAGACACTGATTCAAATGCGTTCTCTTTTCTTTTTTTGTTTTGCATGGATGGCGAGATGATGTTCTATTAGTTATTTCATTGGATTTTCCTAACCATTCATACATGTGCTCTCTTCTGTTTTCAAGAGCTGGTTTGGAGTCTTTTTGAGCTAAAGAGCTCACCACTGTCTGTATATTGTATTTTCACTGATTCTCTTACACTTTGACATATTCACTTGTAAACTGGTATATTTTGCCCGTTATTTTCTTTCAAATCTTAAGGAGAATGGTAAACATTGACTTGAAATGTAATACATTTATGATCATACCGTCAAGACAGATATTACATGTATATAGACCAAAAGTAAGACTGGAAAGACTGAATCCTTCGTTTTGTAGACTTGGAGTCGGTTTGGCGTCGGTTTGGCGCTATGATTGAGTAAGTCTGAAAAAGAACTCTGTTACGCTGTTTATATCATTTTATTATATTTTCATATTCAGTTTTACACGGTAAAAAGTCCCGTTATACAGTGACAAGACAGGTTTCCATCAGAGCCGTGTCAGACATTCTAAATACGTTCATAACATTGCAAATATGATTACACAAAATTATATCAATGGTATGTTAATACACGGAGATCACAATCACAATAAATTATTTTCGTTATGTACATGTACATCCAAAAAGAAGGATGTTCAGATTACGTAATACGTCATTGCTATGTTCGCATATTTCAAAAAAGGTTTTTGAAATTGCTTTAGGTTAACTTTTGCGATCGTCATGACCGTGTTATAGTTATTTAAAAACAAATGAAAAATGAAAAATGAAATTGAAAAATCATTGTCCTAAGAGGGGTCGTGTGAAGTAGGCTAACCTACTATAGTCGTTTATCATCTCCAATATAATCACTGATAATGGCTACTAATCGACTATTTTTCTCTGTAGAGCAAATAGTGCCTCGGAGGAGGAATATTGGAACCATTTTCCTGGTAATTTTGTGCTTCCATGGTGGAGGATCAGTTTTTATAGTCTGTATGGTGCACTTGACCCCATAAAGGCTATATTTAACTTAGGAATTCATATACAACACAAGTCAATTTCAAGTACAGTACCAGTTCCAAAGGTTAGAGGTAGATGGAAAGAAATATGGACTTTCTTTAAAATTCACATCGTTCTTAGAAAGAAATATACCCCTGCATAGTTTTGGGTATTGTCCTTTATATTTAAAGAGAAATAAGGTTGAGTTCTGAACTTCTGGTCATGCGATTGCATTGTGAAAGAAACGGTGTGAAATCGCTCAGAAAAAGTTGATCCTGTAGCAAATAAGTATTGGTGTGTACTGCAAGGTTCTGGAATCATCAAAATAATAAGAAATGTGGCCCAGTCTTGGTAAAAGTAACAAGTACTGTACACAGAAAGATGTATATGGGACTACACAAACATGTGACATAGAAATCCGTCCCGATTGTTATGATGTTACATGCCATATTTAGAATATTAAGGCATTTGAAGAGCCATGCTTTTAAGGGAATATTTTTCTCTGATGTTCTTCCACACTTGCATAATAACAATGAAAACGCTCACGAATTATTTTTCGATCACCTCTCCCCAGAACTCAACCTTCTCTTTAAGTTTAAGCAATGTACATGTACATGTAATTCACTACCTGTATATATTATCACCGTCCCATAAGGTATGGAGTGTGCAAACTTTTATAAAAAAAAACGTTTATGGAACAATGGTATCGATCGGATTTGAAGTATGAACATGTAGTTGTATTACATAAAATCCTTTCCTCATTTCCCTCAATAAATGTATTGCAGGGTACATGTACATTGTATGCATTGTTCAAACTTTAATTTTTTTTATTAAAAATATTATGTGGAACAGTTAAATCAGTCGGACTTCAAATATGAGCATGTAACATAAAAGATTTTCCTCAGCATCAACATATGAAAGAGCTTAAAAATCAACTTAAAATCAACTTGGCCTTTGAGGGTGTACAGTATGTAATGTACATGTAAACTATGTAGGCCTATATTTTAAAAAGGGTATTTGTGTTTGCTTCTTTCCAATTAAAAGTTTGGACTACGGCCCCAGCATTACTTTGCGTGGAAGTATAAAAACCTCTGCGTTTATCAGTGCGAATCGGTAAATATTGATAGATCTTTATTTAAGTAGCTGAATTGCATATGTATTTTTAGGAAACAAAATACACATGACCTTCCAAGTAAATGTGAAAATAGATTTGGTTCGCGCATAGCATGTCCGGCTTGTGTGGATTCGAGCCCGCCGTCCGGTCTGCTAAGGAAAAACAACGCCCACCCCCGCCTACTCTGTATCCTTTCACGAGAGAGCACGCACTGCTTTTCATTTAGAATGAAAATAAGTCATGATATAAAATGAAAACAAAATGCCCGTGAATATGCATTGTCTGCTCCAGCGGCGAAGTTACAGGAGCACAGGATTGTGTAACCCCTCCCTCCCCACAAAAAACGAATGCAGATAGAAAGAGAGAGAGAGAGAGAGAGAGGGGAGGAAGGAGGAGAAGAGAGAAACTTTCACATCCCTTGTTCGTCTCCCTAATATTTTCATATGAATTGGACTCGTCAGTATATTCTATATATCCAAGACGAGATTCGCTATGCCACCAACAAACTTTCTTCTTTTCACATCCGTTTGCTATTTTGGTTGAATCAATATTGTAATTTTGTAAAGGTGTCCCTCGTGAAACATTTACAGCCCCCCCCCCCTCCCCAGATATGCTGCATGGAATGTATAAAGATGAACCGCAAAACGTGACTTTGTCGTGAATCTTCACTCTCCAAGCTGCCCTCAAATTATTGTAATAATAATATACACGCAATGGCACAATTTATTGTTTGCAGGCACAAATCCTTGTCAGTCGTTGTGCGTAACAGTGTATGCAAATGAGACTACAATAAGGTGTTGGCTAGGTACTTTTCGCTCCTGACCCAGTCAGAAACTGCTATGATCAAGGAATTCGCAATTGTGGTAAAGTGTCAAATGAGAGTCTGTTTTTGCAGACTAGTGGCACAACGTCGGTTCAGCCGATGATTGAGCACTATTAGGGACTTTTAGATTTACACGACGAGAGCGTGTTAAGGCATTGGCCGTGCCCGGCAGTGCCTTAAAAGGACGTCACATTACCTTAAAAGGATGTCACACGTGGCGGTCCACGTTCTCGTGTAAATCTAAAAGTCCCTATTTTCGTGGGGGGTAGTTGCCACTTTGCGGGGAGGGGTACAATGGGTGCGCGGAGACGGAGACAATGCAAGACAAAATGATACGCGGAGGTAATGCGCGTAGCTAAGACAATGCAAGACAATGGTTGTGCTTTAGAAATACGCGCAACTACGGTTTGTATATACTAGTAATTAAGTAATATTGACTGCCTTTAGGGCAATACGACATATATCGCCCGAACCGAAGGTGAGGGTGATATATGACAAGTCGTATATACAGTCGTAAAATACAGTAGCCTACACTGCACAGGGTTTCCTAGCATGAAAAGTTGCAAAAACATCGTCAAACCAGCACTGTGCTTCTAGTGCTTGACGAAATTTTCGATACACTGCAAACAGTGTGCCTTGGGTGCGATTATTACGTCACAATAGAGTGCGCGCAAAGTGCGCAGGTTCTCATACGCGTAATAGATGCGCAAAGAAAATTACGAAAACCCGGATGTTGGCTTTACATTATTGCCCACTAGTTTAACACGCATTTTGCCATTGGCTTTTTAGAATGGGCAATAATATTTGTTCATTGGTTTGCTGTGTAATAATATTGACCGGCAAATTACACACGAAATCCCATTGACTTTTCTGAGCGGTCAATATTTTTTTTCGCGCGTAGCTTTGTTGGCTTATCAATTAAACTTAGAGGGCAATACAATTTAAAAATTACCCTGCTCAGATGTCTGATACGGTTAATAATAGTCTATATATTATTTATGTGTAAAAATGAAGAAAGAAAATAAAATTAGCATAAACATGAACCTCTGATTCACATTTGTCAGTTTTACTCTACAACTGCAACTGTATGGATGCAACTACATGTAAACAAACTCTCAAGGAGACTCTTCTAGTAACAACGTGTATCTTCCGCGCAATATCTATAGACGTTTCAATTTAATAATTAATAAGTGACCAGTTCATGTGTAAAACAACTGAAAAGTACTCAAAAGTTTACTCATTTGATGTCTATATTCCCATTGCCATCAATGTGGAGTAGAAACCCGATCTGCATTCAAGTAACAATACACGAATGGGGAAATCTGCTGAAAGAGAAATTCATATTTCAGAAGTGGCAATGCTCTTATTTATCGCTGTGTTATGGTGTAACCAAGCTCCTTTGCGTAACATAATTCTCACGGCAATAATGTACGTTTTGGCTTTACTCCAGCTTGTCTTATATCACCAATGTAGACCAATGTAGACTTCGTATTTCTGTATTTCGGCATCAATTATTGTACAATCGAGGTAAACGTATGATGGAGCATCCATTATTTACCTCCAATCTGCGCTTTGAATACAACTTTGTGACACCTGAGTGCATCCTGTCTCGCTATTGGTTAAATGTCTCTTCCTCTATTTTTACATGAAAGGTCACCTTGCATTGTGTAGGTCACGGCGAGATACTGCTATGTTATTGTCTCGTTTCTTGAAATTCACCGGAAACCGCGTAGGTGCTGTATGACGCATGCCCGGTGACCTGACATGACCTCGTGAAATAAGACAACCAGTCGGGAACAAAGAATTATAGTCTGTGATTGCAGACGTTGTCTAGTCGATTATGTCTAGTCTGTGAACACAGACCTTGGTTTGATACCCAAGTCTATTTCCTGAAAAAAGTAAGTTCATTAGTCAGTTTGGACGTACACGAATAACAGGGAGGTTTCATCCATGATAAGACAGCATGAATGGCGTAGCCAGAGTTATGAGTACAGGGGCTGGCAAGAAGGGGTGGGGGGCTACAGATGTTAATATAAGATTTTGATTCTTCACATTAACTCGTTCAGTGTGGGTCACCTGTCCATGGAGGCTCAATAAAATGACAATAATGAAATTTTATTAACTTTATGGGCTGGGCATAAGCCCCAATTAAAATATAAATTCAATTAATATTGTGTAAAGCTATCAATTTTTATTGGGACACCTTGCCCCCATTCAGCCGCGTGCCTTTGTTAGGCGAGATAACAGTTTACAGACCTTTATTTGTTTATGTATTTATTTATTAGTTTGTTTGGTATTGTGTATCCAAATTAAGGAAGATTGTCTTGCTAATGAATAGACAATGAGTCCGAATAGCAAAACACCGGGAGCTATTTACAGCATGCCTTGGGGTGGGTATTTGGGGCGAGTCGGGGGTTGATAGCACTATGTTGACACCCACGCATAATATGTCTGCATTCTGTTTTTTCTGTTGGTTCACAGTATATGATTTTGGTCCCAATAATCATACTGTACGCTTACAATAGCACAATCGCTGTGTACCATGTATGAAGTTTTGAAACAGTGACGTACATGTATTTACAGTGTGGACTTTACAATTTCTTACAAAAGTGTACAACAAACATGGGATACTGGGCTTATCACTGTAACTGTAAGTAACATCAAAATTTGTTCACATTGGAAATGATATGCACACCTATATAATATATATACAGGTGTACATGTATATATATTTCTTGTATTACATTAAAAAAAAGTTATTTAAATAAAAAAAATTAAATGCAGTCCTGATAATGTATACGATCTCAGTAGAACGTGGGTATGCCTGCGTGAACTGTTTGAGTGTGCGTGCATGTAAGGCTATAGAAATTTCTATTTTTCGTTCCATATCAGTTATTACGAGGTGTATTGGTGTCTAGATCAAAATACTGATTATTGGGTTTTGAAAACTACACGACCAGCGTTTCAATGAAATTACTTGCACCTTTTTCACCATGCACAGTACATGTAAGTCATTTGATCTTTCTCTTCGAGGTCGTTTATTTACAATTTAGTTTTCTTTTATGTACAAATCAGACAAGTTACTTTTCTCTCTTGATGTTTTTGTTCACTTCAGTGTCAATGACTTTGCTGGTATAATGTACGGGAGCTAACGTTTCCAAATTCCAGCTAGGTTTCCGATAGTACAAGGCCTCGGGCTTTATCGGATGGCATTTATGGTGATGATGAGTGATGTTCATGATAATGATGATGATACTGATTATGAAATAAAGGTTGATGACAATGATGTTTTTTTTTTTTTTTTAATGTATATATTGTGCAATTTTCACGGTTCAGGGCCCCGTCTTATAAACAGTTGCGATTGATGTCAGTCACAACTGTATGTACATAAGAGATAGAAGACTTACGATTGATTGGAGGACTTGCGATAGCCCGGTTTACTATTATATTCACATTTATGGATGTTTCTCTCCTGTGGACCTAATGTTGAGTTATTCCATTGATCCAATATTTTCATTTAATGAATGAACTATATTACTTCGGAATCCAGTCTGCATGCATTACTTGTTGCTATGACAGGCAAGCCTCGGACAAGCATTCGGGTTGTTAAGAACAACCTTCGTTTACAAAGTATGCATTCAATTTGAACATAATTATGTTAGTAAAACTGTCTATGACTTTTGATTCGGACTAATCGCAAATCTTCATAAGACGGGGCCCAGGTATCAACAAATAATTGTTGACAGCTGGGGGGTGTTTCACAAAGACTAAGATCGACTTTAAGTTGGACTTAAGTATAACAGGCCGTTCATGCCATTGTTTGCTATCATTATTTACTGGCATTGGTCTCTCAAGGGATGTACAAATCATGGTAAAAATCTACAAAACTTCTATTTTTGATAATTCATTTTGAAGGAAAAAATATTATCTAAAGATTATAATTTAGAGACCAATTGGGATAGCAACCAATGGCATGAACGGCCTGTTATACTTAAGTCCAACTTAAAGTCGATCTTAGTCTTTGTGAAATACCCCCCTGGTTACATGGAGAGATTCATGCTGATGATAGTAGTGGTGGTGGTGGTGATGGTGGAGAATGGTGATGATGATGGTGATGATGATAATGACGATGGTGGTGACTCACAGGTAGTGCCATATCTGTGATTGAAAATGAAAACTTTCAAAGGCATGCGCAAACTTTCTATTATCTTGACCAATCAAAATACTCTGCAATATCATGACATTGTTATCTCTATTTAATGCGGGGGTGGCTAATACAAAGTCAATACTTTCAATGTAGTTGGAAATAAGGAAGTCGATGCATAATTTCTTTGATAGTTTATAGTTTTCATAGATTTGGGGTATATATATTCGGATGAGTCAGTAATGCTGATGACTATGAGGAAATACCAAACGGAAGCGAACAATACATTATAAGTTGTATTGCCGGAAATAGGCAAGTGGACCGTAATTCCCCCTTGCATCATATTGTTTTAATATGATTTTTTTTAAAACATTGTTCTTTGGCTATATGATTATTCTATTTGATTCAATATGTCATTTAACATGTATTATTTTGATTCGCGTCATGATTATTTTGTCCTGTTTTTTTTTGGGGGGGGGGGTTGTATTGTAGGCCTACTGGCTTAATGTATGATTTTCAAATGATCCGATGTATAATCCAGGCTTAATTTCGTCAAAAAATTATTGTAGTCTAGTGTTGAGTTGAAATTTGGCTTTGTAGGTTAGGTTTAGGTTTAGGGAAGAGGAACCGGCCAAAGAGGAGAGTGGGGTTGGAGGAAGGTGTGGGATGTAGAGAGAGGGGAGAGAGAGGGAAGGGAAGAGAGGCGGGGAGAGTAAGGGAGTGCACGTGTGTTTGTGGGCGTGAGTGTGTGTGTGTGTGTGTGTGTGTGTGTGTCAGGAGAAAGTGGAAACGGGTAGGGGTGTTGTTGTTTTGTTTTTTACAGTCAGATAGATTACGCACTAGCCACATCCGGGTTCGTGACCGTACCACTGGGATCAAAATTTGCTCTTTGAGGTCATTATTCTCTTCCTGTACCAGCCAATCATGTTTCACCTAGTCTTCATGTACAGACCCATGTCAGTCATAAAACTCATAATTATGTAACGTAGTGTGTAAACTGTGAGAATATGCAGACTACACGATCTACTGCAACTGTATTAATCGACTTCGATGGGACTACCAACACAGCCAGAGACAGAAAGGATTAGGCTAGGCTCAAGGCTTTGTGGAGCTGTGTTTGGTTTAATAATGGTTAATATTTTACCCGACTGCTAAGAAAGCGTGTGTATGCCTGTTCGTGTATAATTATGTAAGCAACCAGTGAACCGACGGCTTTAAGCTCTCTCCGAGGACTTTGTATGTAAAGGATGGACGCCTTACCAAATGGTACTAGCACATCCACTTGGTTTCGAACCGGGATCCTCCCAGTTAAGGGACTATTGCTCTACCACAGAGCCATTTCGCCTCCGTAAGTGTCAAACAGAGCCTGTGCTTGCAGACTATGTTTCACTTCAAGTCGGTACTCACTCTACACTTGTACTTGTACATGTATCATATCGTGTGTTTTGGGTTCCTGTAAGACAGGCCATGGCGCTGACTTATCAATTTCCCATTTTACATTTATGTTGTGGAAACATTTTCTGTGTGATCTTAAACGGAATCCTCTTTATTTCCTTACTTAATCTCTCGCACCTGCCTGCAGACGAGGATATCTGGTACGATGTTACCTTTCAAGGCGAAGTTGTTTGTGTGAACGCCGTATACGGCCAAACGTCGTATTGCAAAACGGGAGATCGACACACCTGAGACAGTATCCCTGGACACACTGTGGGAACATCGTGCTTTTGTCTACGTCCAGTGCACGTTTCTTTACGAGTTTCCGCAGACCAAGCTCATTGTCAAGTGTGTATGCCCCGACCTCAAACTATATGGCGTCCATAATGAGTGTCTCTGTTTAAGGAGGTTTTTCCTCTCGCGTGAAAGAGACAAATTTGTATTGCAAAACGGAGATCGACACACCGTGGAGACATAATAATTTTTTCTCTACGTCCAACACACGTTTCTATACGAGTTTATTCATGCCAAGTTCATAGTAGGTCCATGGTACATGTATTGCCCTATACAGCTATATGGCGACTATAATTGTTTTCTTTCTTTTCTCCATGTTTTTATTGGCGATTTAGAACGAATTATATTTTCTGATGCATGGACCCCATGTTGAAAGGGAGAAGTGGGTGGAAGAGAGAGAGAGAGAGAGAGGGGGGTGGGTCAACAGAAAATATTGCTGGGGGCATAAAATACAAATTGTTGCGCCCTTTTTTTCTTTTCTTTTTCTTTAGATTACTATACGTAAAGTATATGTCAGATTTGGTTTTGAACACTAGAGCCCGTACCCCGCTCAAAAAAAAATCCACATGTGGACACTCAGAGTACACCTTAAACCTACTGTGAAATATTAGGAGACAAAGATTATGTTTGAGTGGGTGTGAATAAAGTTTTTTCTTTCTTTTTCGTATTATATTTCTTTTATGGAAAAACAGGGCGCCACGGTATTATTGCTAAACTAAAAACAATGCAAAGGGGAGAAAAGAAAGAAAAACAGCTGTACTAAAAACAGACGAAAACGAAACTATCATGAAAAAACCCGACGCGTCGACATTTCCGTAAATACGTGGACAGTGGGTGTGTCAAATCATCTGTGTAATTATATACATTGACTGAACTAACTATATTATGATAGCAAGAAACAAGGGTTTGACCATGACAATGACATGGATTTGTTTGATCACATTTACTGTCAAATAATGCAAGGAATTCGTATAGTGATAAAGATGGACATTTAGACGTCGGAAACATTGTGTATATTATTATGAAAGAAAGTTATAGTTAACATTATTGATGTATAAACCTGAGCCCTAATATTCAGCAGTGCTTTTGCCCTATTCTTTATCTGGCAAGTCTATATTTTAAAGTCTAAAACTCATCACTATCATACGAAAAGTGAATAGTGACGTTCTACAGTCACACCGTCAAACTAGTCAGCGAGCGCAGACTCTAATTTGACACTCTACCACAACAAATCCTGAAGCCTTTAGCTGAGCTTAT
>CP137684.1:7518424-7623770 GCA_037976565.1 Mesocentrotus franciscanus
CTTCCATGGTGGAGGATCAGTTTTTATAGTCTGTATGGTGCACTTGACCCCCATAAAGGCTATATTTAACTTAGGAATTCATATACAACACAAGTCAATTTCAAGTACAGTACCAGTTCCAAAGGTTAGAGGTAGATGGAAAGAAATATGGACTTTCTTAAAATTCACATCGTTCTTAGAAAGAAATATACCCCTGCATAGTTTTGGGTATTGTCCTTTATATTTAAAGAGAAATAAGGTTGAGTTCTGAACTTCTGGTCATGCGATTGCATTGTGAAAGAAACGGTGTGAAATCGCTCAGAAAAAGTTGATCCTGTAGCAAATAAGTATTGGTGTGTACTGCAAGGTTCTGGAATCATCAAAATAATAAGAAATGTGGCCCAGTCTTGGTAAAAGTAACAAGTACTGTACACAGAAAGATGTATATGGGACTACACAAACATGTGACATAGAAATCCGTCCCGATTGTTATGATGTTACATGCCATATTTAGAATATTAAGGCATTTGAAGAGCCATGCTTTTAAGGGAATATTTTTATCTGATGTTCTTCCACACTTGCATAATAACAATGAAAACGCTCACGAATTATTTTTCACCTCTCTCCCAGAACTCAACCTTCTCTTTAAGTTTAAGCAATGTACATGTACATGTAATTCACTACCTGTATATATTATCACCGTCCCATAAGGTATGGAGTGTGCAAACTTTTATAAAAAAAAACGTTTATGGAACAATGGTATCGATCGGATTTGAAGTATGAACATGTAGTTGTATTACATAAAATCCTTTCCTCATTTCCTCAATAAATGTATTGCAGGGTACATGTACATTGTATGCATTGTTCAAACTTTAATTTTTTTATTAAAATATTATGTGGAACAGTTAAATCAGTCGGACTTCAAATATGAGCATGTAACATGAAAGATTTTCCTCAGCATCAACATATATGAAAGAGCTTAAAATCAACTTAAAATCAACTTGGCCTTTGAGGGTGTATGTAATGTACATGTAAACTATGTAGGCCTATATTTTAAAAAGGGTATTTGTGTTTGCTTCTTTCGAATTAAAAAGTTTGGACTACGGCCCCAGCATTACTTTGCGTGGAAGTATAAAAACCTCTGCGTTTATCAGTGCGAATCGGTAAATATTGATAGATCTTTATTTAAGTAGCTGAATTGCATATGTATTTTTAGGAAACAAAATACACACACCTTCCAAGTAAATGTGAAAATAGATTTGGTTCGCGCATAGCATGTCCGGCTTGTGTGGATTCGAGCCCGCCGTCCGGTCTGCTAAAGGAAAAAACAACGCCCCCGCCTACTCTGTATCCTTTCACGAGAGAGCACGCACTGCTTTTCATTTAGAATGAAAATAAGTCATGATATAAAATGAAAACAAAAGCCCGTGAATATGCATTGTCTGCTCCAGCGGCGAAGTTACAGGAGCACAGGATTGTGTAACCCCCTCCCCCTCCCCCACAAAAAAACGAATGCAGATAGAAGAGAGAGAGAGAGAGAGAGGGAGGAAGGAGGAGAAGAGAGAAACTTTCACATCCCTTGTTCGTCTCCCTAATATTTTCATATGAATTGGACTCGTCAGTATATTCTATATATCCAAGACGAGATTCGCTATGCCACCAACAAACTTTTTTCTTTCACATCCGTTTGCTATTTTGGTTGAATCAATATTGTAATTTTGTAAAGGTGCCTCGTGAAACATTTACAGCCCCCTCCCCAGATATGCTGCATGGAATGTATAAAGATGAACCGCAAAACGTGACTTTGTCGTGAATCTTCACTTCCAAGCTGCCCTCAAATTATTGTAATAATAATATACACGCAATAGCACAATTTATTGTTTGCAGGCACAAATCCTTGTCAGTCGTTGTGCGTAACAGTGTATGCAAATGAGACTACAATAAGGTGTTGGCTAGGTACTTTTCGCTCCTGACCCAGTCAGAAACTGCTATGATCAAGGAATTAGCAATTGTGGTAAAGTGTCAAATGAGAGTCTGTTTTTGCAGACTAGTGGCACAACGTCGGTTCAGCCGATGATTGAGATTAGGGACTTTTAGATTTACACGACGAGAGCGTGTTAAGGCACTTGGCCGTGCCCGGCAGTGCCTTAAAAGGACGTCACATTACCTTAAAAGGATGTCACACGTGGCGGTCCACGTTCTCGTGTAAATCTAAAAGTCCCTATTTTCGTGGGGGTAGTTGCCACTTTGCGGGAGGGGTACAATGGGTGCGCGGAGACGGAGACAATGCAAGACAAAATGATACGCGGAGGTAATGCGCGTAGCTAAGACAATGCAAGACAATGGTTGTGCTTTAGAAATACGCGCAAAATACTACGGTTTGTATATACTAGTAATTAAGTAATATTGACTGCCTTTATGGCAATACGACATATATCGCCCGAACCGAAGGTGAGGGTGATATATGACAAGTCGTATATACAGTCGTAAAATACAGTAGCCTACACTGCACAGGGTTTCCTAGCATGAAAAGTTGCAAAAAACATCGTCAAACCAGCACTGTGCTTCTAGTGCTTGACGAAATTTTCGATACACTGCAAACAGTGTGCCTTGGGTGCGATTATTACGTCACAATAGAGTGCGCGCAAAGTGCGCAGGTTCTCATACGCGTTATAGATGCGCAAAGAAAATTACAAAAACCCGGATGTTGGCTTTACATTATTGCCCACTAGTTTAACACGCATTTTGCCATTGGCTTTTTAGAATGGGCAATAATATTTGTTCATTGGTTTGCTGTGTAATAATATTGACCGGCAAATTACACACGAAATCCCATTGACTTTTCTGAGCGGTCAATATATTTTTTTCGCGCGTAGCTTTGTTGGCTTATCAATTAAACTTAGAGGGCAATACAATTTAAAAATTACCCTGCTCAGATGTCTAATATATAATAATAGTCTATATAATTTATGTGTAAAAATGAAGAAAGAAAATAGAATTAGCATAAACATGAACCTCTGATTCACATTTGTCAGTTTTACTCTACAACTGCAACTGTATGGATGCAACTACATGTAAACAAACTCTCAAGGAGACTCTTCTAGTAACAACGTGTATCTTCCGCGCAATATCTATAGACGTTTCAATTTAATAATTAATAAGTGACCAGTTCATGTGTAAAACAACTGAAAAGTACTCAAAAGTTTACTCATTTGATGTCTATATTCCCATTGCCATCAATGTGTAGAAACCCGATCTGCATTCAAGTAACAATACACGAATGGGGAAATCTGCTGAAAGAGAAATTCATATTTCAGAAGTGGCAATGCTCTTATTTATCGCTGTGTTATGGTGTAACCAAGCTCCTTTGCGTAACATAATTCTCACGGCAATAATGTACGTTTTGGCTTTACTCCAGCTTGTCTTATATCACCAATGTAGACTTCGTATTTCTGTATTTCGGCATCAATTATTGTACAATCGAGGTAAACGTATGATGGAGCATCCATTATTTACCTCCAATCTGCGCTTTGAATACAACTTTGTGACACCTGAGTGCATCCTGTCTCGCTATTGGTTAAATGTCTCTTCCTCTATTTTTACATGAAAGGTCACCTTGCATTGTGTAGGTCACGGCGAGATACTGCTATGTTATTGTCTCGTTTCTTGGAAATTCACCGGAAACCGCGTAGGTGCTGTATGACGCATGCCCGGTGACCTGATGACCTCGTGAAATAAGACAACCAGTCGGGAACAAAGAATTATAGTCTGTGATTGCAGACGTTGTCTAGTCTGATTATGTCTAGTCTGTGAACACAGGCCTTGGTTTGATACCCAAGTCTATTTCCTGAAAAAGTAAGTTCATTAGTCAGTTTGGACGTACACGAATAACAGGGAGGTTTCATCCATGATAAGACAGCATGAATGGCGTAGCCAGAGTTATGAGTACAGGGGCTGGCAAGAAGGGGGTGAGGGGGCTACAGATGTTAATATAAGATTTTGATTCTTCACATTAACTCATTCAGTGTGGGTCACCTGTCCGTGGAGGCTCAATAAAATGAAAATAATGAAATTTCATTAACTTTAAGGGCTGGGCATAAGCCCCAATTAAAATGTAAATTCAATTAATATTGTGTAAAGCTATCAATTTTTATTGGGACACCTTGCCCCCATTCAGCCGCGTGCCTTTGTTAGGCGAGATAACAGTTTACAGACCTTTATTTGTTTATGTATTTATTTATTAGTTTGTTTGTTTGGTATTGTGTATCCAAATTAAGGAAGATTGTCTTGCTAATGAATAGACAATGAGTCCGAATAGCAAAACACCGGGAGCTATTTACAGCATGCCTTGGGGTGGGTATTTGGGGCGAGTCGGGGGTTGATAGCACTATGTTGACACCCACGCATAATATGTCTGCATTCTGTTTTTTCTGTTGGTTCACAGTATATGATTTTGGTCCCAATAATCATACTGTACGCTTACAATAGCACAATCGCTGTGTACCATGTATGAAGTTTTGAAACAGTGACGTACATGTATTTACAGTGTGGACTTTACAATTTCTTACAAAAGTGTACAACAAACATGGAATACTGGGCTTATCACTGTAACTGTAAGTAACATCAAAATTTGTTCACATTGGAAATGATATGCACACCTATATAATATATATATATACAGGTGTACATGTATATATTTCTTGTATTACATTAAAAAAAAAGTTATTTAAATAAATGCAGTCCTGATAATGTATACGATCTCAGTAGAACGTGGGTATGCCTGCGTGAACTGTTTGAGTGTGCGTGTAAGGCTATAGAAATTTCTATTTTTCGTTCCATATCAGTTATTACGAGGTGTCTTTGTGTCTAGATCAAAATACTGATTATTGGGTTTTGAGAAAACTACACGACCAGCGTTTCAATGAAATTACTTGCACCTTTTTCACCATGCACAGTACATGTAAGTCATTTGATCTTTCTCTTCGAGGTCGTTTATTTACAATTTAGTTTTCTTTTATGTACAAATCAGACAAGTTACTTTTCTCTCTTGATGTTTTTGTTCACTTCAGTGTCAATGACTTTGCTGGTATAATGTACGGGAGCTAACGTTTCCAAATTCCAGCTAGGTCTCCAATAGTACTAGGGCCTCGGGGTTTATCGGATGACATTTATGGTGATGATGAGTGATGTTCATGATAATATGATGATGATACTGATTATGAAATAAAAGGTTGATAACAATGATGATTTTTTTTTTTTTTTTTTAATGTATATATTGTGCAATTTTCACGGTTCAGGGCCCCGTCTTATAAACAGTTGCGATTGATGTCAGTCACAACTGTATGTACATAAGAGATAGAAGACTAGCGATTGATTGGAGGACTTGCGATAGCCCGGTTTACTATTATATTCACATTTATGGATGTTTCTCTCCTGTGGACCTAGTGTTGAGTTATTCCATTGATCCAATATTTTCATTTAATGAATGAACTATATTACTTCGGAATCCAGTCTGCATGCATTACTTGTTGCTATGACAGGCAAGCCTCGAACAAGCATTCGGGTTGTCAAGAACAACCTTCGTTTACAAAGTATGCATTCAATTTGAACATAATTATGTTGGTAAAACTGTCTATGACTTTTGATTCGGACTAATCGCAAATCTTCATAAGACGGGGCCCAGGTATCAACAAATAATTGTTGACAGCTTTTTACAGGAGAGATTCATGATGATGATAGTAGTGGTGGTGGTGATGGTGGAGAATGGTGATGATGATGGTGATGATGATAATGACGATCGTGATGACAATGCTGATAATTGTGGTGGTGACTCACAGGTAGTGCCATATCTGTGATTGAAAATGAAAACTTTCAAAGGCATGCGCAAACTTTCTATTATCTTGACCAATCAAAATACTCTGCAATATCATGACATTGTTATCTCTATTTAATGCGGGGGTGGCTAATACAAAGTCAATACTTACAATGTAGTTGGAAATAAGGAAGTCGATGCATAATTTCTTTGATAGTTTATAGTTTTTCATAGATTTGGGGTATATATATTCGGATGAGTCAGTAATGCTGATGACTATGAGGAAATACCAAACGGAAGCGAACAATACATTATAAGTTGTATTGCCGGAAATAGGCAAGTGGACCGTAATTCCCCCTTGCATCATATTGTTTTAATATGATTTTTTTTAAAACATTGTTCTTTGGCTATATGATTATTCTATTTGATTCAATATGTCATTTAACATGTATTATTTTGATTCGCGTAATGATTATTTTGTCCTGTTTTTTTTGGGGTTGTATTGTAGGCCTACTGGCTTAATGTATGATTTTCAAATGATCCGATGTATAATCCAGGCTTAATTTCAAAAAATTATTGTAGTCTAGTGTTGAGTTGAAATTTGGCTTTGTAGGTTAGGTTTAGGGAAGAGGGAACCGGCCAAAGAGGAGAGTGGGGTTGGAGGAAGTGTGGGATGTAGAGAGAAGGGGAGAGAGAGGGAAGGGAAGAGAGGCGGGAGAGTAAGGGAGTGCACGTGTGTTTGTGGGCGTGAGTGTGTGTGTGTGTGTGTGTGTGTGTGTGTGTGTGTGTGTCAGGAGAAAGTGGAAACGGGTAGGGGTGTTGTTGTTTTGTTTTTTACAGTCAGATAGATTACGCACTAGCCACATCCGGGTTCGTGACCGTACCACTGGGATCAAAATTTGCTCTTTGAGGTCATTATTCTCTTCCTGTACCAGCCAATCATGTTTCACCTAGTCTTCATGTACAGACCCATGTCAGTCATAAAACTCATAATTATGTAACGTAGTGTGTAAACTGTGAGAATATGCAGACTACACGATCTACTGCAACTGTATTAATCGACTTCGATGGGACTACCAACACAGCCAGAGACAGAAAGGATTAGGCTAGGCTCAAGGCTTTGTGGAGCTGTGTTTGGTTTAATAATGGTTAATATTTTACCCGACTGCTAAGAAAGCGTGTGTATGCCTGTTCGTGTATAATTATGTAAGCAACCAGTGAACCGACGGCTTTAAGCTCTTCCGAGGGACTTTGTATGTAAAGGATGGACGCCTTACCAAATGGTACTAGCACATCCACTTGGTTTCGAACCGGGATCCTCCCAGTTAAGGGACTATTGCTCTACCACAGAGCCATTTCGCCTCCGTAAGTGTCAAACAGAGCCTGTGCTTGCAGACTATGTTTCACTTCAAGTCGGTACTCACTCTACACTTGTACTTGTACATGTATCATATCGTGTGTTTTGGGTTCCTGTAAGACAGGCCATGGCGCTGACTTATCAATTTCCCATTTTACATTTATGTTGTGGAAACATTTTCTGTGTGATCTTAAACGGAATCCTCTTTATTTCCTTACTTAATCTCTCGCACCTGCCTGCAGACGAGGATATCTGGTACGATGTTACCTTTCAAGGCGAAGTTGTTTGTGTGAACGCCGTATACGGCCAAACGTCGTATTGCAAAACGGGAGATCGACACACCTGAGACAGTATCCCTGGACACACTGTGGGAACATCGTGCTTTTGTCTACGTCCAGTGCACGTTTCTTTACGAGTTTCCGCAGACCAAGCTCATTGTCAAGTGTGTATGCCCCGACCTCAAACTATATGGCGTCCATAATGAGTGTCTCTGTAAGGAGGTTTTTCCTCTCGCGTGAAAGAGACAAATTTGTATTGCAAAACGGAGATCGACACACCGTGGAGACAAAATAATATTTTTTCTCTACGTCCAACACACGTTTCTATACGAGTTTATTCATGCCAAGTTCATAGTAGGTCCATGGTACATGTATTGCCCTATACAGCTACAGTGTATTATGGCGACTATAATTGTTTTCTTTCTTTTCTCCATGTTTTTATTGGCGATTTAGAACGAATTATATTTTCTGATGCATGGACCCCATGTTGAAAGGGAGAAGTGGGTGGAAAAGAGAGAGAGAGAGGGGGGGTCAACAGAAAATATTGCTGGGGAGCATAAAATACAAATTGTTGCGCCCTTTTTTCTTTTTCTTTTCTTTAGATTACTATACGTAAAGTATGTCAGATTTGGTTTTGAACACTAGAGCCCGTACCCCGCTCAAAAAAAAATCCACATGTGGACACAGAGTACACCGTAAACCTACTGTGAAATATTAGAAGACAAAGATTATGTTTGAGTGGGTGTGAATAAAGTTTTTTCTTTCTTTTTCGTATTATATTTCTTTTATGGAAAAACAGGGCGCCACAGTATTATTGCTAAACTAAAAACAATGCAAAAAAGGGGAGAAAAGAAAGAAAAACAGCTGTACTAAAAACAGACGAAAACGAAACTATCATGAAAAAACCCGACGCGTCGACATTTCCGTAAATACGTGGACAGTGGGTGTGTCAAATCATCTGTGTAATTATATACATTGACTGAACTAACTATATGATAGCAAGAAACAATGGTTTGACCATGACAATGACATGGATTTGTTTGATCACATTTACTGTCAAATAATGCAAGGAATTCGTATAGTGATAAAGATGGACATTTAGACGTCGGAAACATTGTGTATATTATGAAAGAAAGTTATAGTAAACATTATTGATGTATAAACCTGAGCCCTAATATTCAGCAGTGCTTTTGCCCTATTCTTTATCTGGCAAGTCTATATTTTAAAGTCTAAAACTCATCACTATCATACGAAAAGTGAATAGTGACGTTCTACAGTCACACCGTCAAACTAGTCAGCGAGCGCAGACTCTAATTTGACACTCTACCACAACAAATCCTGAAGCCTTTAGCTGAGCTTATAGATCTGTCAGTTTCTGGCTGTGTCAAATAAGAGTCTGTACATAATAATTTTATTCTCAAAAACTGTTTCCGACACTAGCTTGTCAGGTGCCGTTAAAGTACAGAGCCTATTGTAGTCTCATAGTGCAGACGCTATGACGCACAGCGATTGACAAGGGAATGTCCCTGCAAACTACCTCCAAACCGACAAAGACATCTATTGGGTGGAATGTCATTTTTTTGTCGGTCTGAAGTCGGTCTCGTCGGTGTGACTGGAGTATTAGTGCATGCCTTATGTCTTTTGGCTATAGGCATTAATCTACATTGCCACTCCATACCCAGGAGAGAAATAGGGACCTGGTACATGACGAAAGCCTTTCCGATAGTAATTGCCATATGCCCTCACGGTGACCATATGGTAGGAATACTCCCCAGGGAGTGGAGATGGTGCACATTGTGCGTGACTGAATCCGATGACCGGGATAATAATATCTGCAAAGCGCTTAGAGACAGTGTTTCGTATTAAACGCCATATAAATCCAGATTATTATTATTAGTAGTAGTAGTATTCTTTTCTATTCTAATTATTTTCTTCTTTTTAGACAAAGATGCTTGTACATCGTTATACCAAAGTCACATCAACGAGGCCGACACCAGACCATCAACACACCGAGAACAAAATACGTTTCTTCTAATGGCCAAGAATCAGTCGGTTTGGGGTCGGTTAGGCGATGTGACTGTGGTATAGATAAATGATTCTCCATGCTATTTAGTTGACAAGTTGATATTTAAGAGTTTCCCATTGGTTCTAATTGGTTTACTCTTTTACTTCCTCTTCGGACCTGTCGGAAGCCGATGGAGAATTGATAAATTGCCCTTTGCTACATAGTTGACAAGTTTGAAATCAAGTGTTTTTTTCCTTTCGCTATAAGTCGGTTAACTATTAATTTTTCTCTCTTTTTGCTATTATTTTATGTGTGAGACAGATGGAGAAATGGATGAATGTCAATGACGGGAACGGGGTCGCGAGGAAGCATCTTTCAACACGTAACCATGACAACGTAGACGCCAGGAGATCGTCGAAATCACCGTCAAAATCACCGTCTTCCCCTCTTCCTATTATGACACACGTTCCCGCAGGTGAGAGCACTTTGTATGAATGATGATAATATAATGCATTTTTAAAACCCATTCCCATTGCAGTTCAGAGTTTTCTAAAGGTCTAAATGAATCAGTTTTCCCTCCTCAAATTGGCAACAATTATTTGTATTTTCCACTCTTCCATAGATTAAAAGAAATATATATAAATATCAAACGAAATAATGAGGATACAAATACGATTATAAATTTCACTCTGCGCTGCCAAGTTAAGATATCTCAATGATTATCATTATTGTGTTAAATCGGGTGTTATATATTTATCGTATCTACATCAGTATTAATACTGATCTTCCTGCGGGCCCTGCAACTATTATTACCCCAGCAATTGCCAGGTACCAATTTACTCCTGGGTGGACACTGGACAGTGTCATCAGTTGTATGTGGATTAATATCTTGCCAAATGACGTTAGTGTCGGGCTGGGATTCGAACTATTAGGGACTTTTAGATTTTACACGACGAGAACGTGGACTGCCACGGTGACATCCTTTTAAGGTAATGTGACGTCCTTTTAAGGCACTGTCGGGCACGGGCCAGTGCCGTGAAAGAATGGCACACGTTGCAGTCCACTACGTCGACGTGCAAATCTAAAAGTCCCTATTAATGCTTGGATTGAGAGGAAGTGGACGAAGTACAACTACACTATGGCATCTCCACACATTATGGAAGGTGTTATCCCGTTATTATACCTTGGACCATATACATTATAAATCATTAACATGATAAAACCGGAACAAACATTGATTGTTCGGTGGTAACACAAATCATAAAATAAAACGGGGAATGTCCCTCTTTTCTTGTTTATCCATACATGCATTAAGGCTATAAACCCTACAGGGCCAATTTCGTGACACAAAAGGTACCTCGACATTATTTTGTTTCCATTTTTTTTTTTTAAAGTTGAGGCTTTGGTCCATATGCCAATGAAATTTAAAACCGTCATTCTGTAGGTTTCTTTGGTTGAAGCTAGGAATGTGTTTAGTGTAGGAAATGGATCAGGGAACAATTATAGTTGTCGCCGGGTCACATAAATTATCGTAGAACCGGAAAAGGCATAGTCGGGAGAAAGACGCTTGGCTCTCTGTGGACCTGAGAAAAGAGAAAAGGTCAGCGAGAGAGAGAGAGAGAGAGTGGGGGTGGGCGGGAGGAACATGAACAGAAGATACCCCACCCCTTGGCACAAGTGCCCCCTCAATAACGGTCCAGGGGCCCGTTTCATAAAACTTGACAACTGCTAAATTTCTATGACAAAATAAATATGCTCTCAGCCAATCAGATGTCATAATTTCGGTAGCTTATAACAGTAGCTTGTTATTGATATCAAGTTTTATGAAACAGGGCCCTGATCAACACTACGCCACTGACAACGAACCAGTCGTTTCGCATTTTGTCTGTGTTTTATTATGATAGACATCGTGTCAAACAACTTTGCACGAGATTAGAAATAATTATAACAAAGTCAACATCCTACTGCCTCTGTACCGTTGTAGGTTTGTTTTATTGTTTGTTTCAATATTTGTCTTTTAATGTTATATATTATGTTTGATTGCTCATATCAATCATGATCAAGATCCTGTATCATAAAACCCGCAAATTGTTGTAATCAATTGTCTCTTCTGTACACGGCACGTAGAGATAATACATGTAGATTGATTGAAACATGTTTGATCTACCACAATGGAGGGCGCGTCCATGCAAGTTTTTTCTTCATGTAAGGAACTACTCTTAAAGGAACTACTCTTCTTAAAGATATAGACCGGTAGTAACCGGTGGTAAAATTGCTATTCAAGTGTTTTGGGTGCAAAAAATCCATTCAATATTGTTTAAATATTGCCTTCAGAGGTTTAGATGGCAATACTTAACCTAAAGTCGGAAAAAAGCAGAAATGCCCAAATGTTCAATGTTGAAATGGCGTCGCGATATCTATTCATGCAGGCTGGATCGATATGATAATGTACCAAATATATCAATTATTAGGCGGTTTCCCGGCAAAATTTGTATCATCACGTATTAGTCAAAACATATTCTTTCACAGTCATGATTGGTAATAAGAGCTTCCATTTCATTTTTTGAGAGGGGGGCGTTTCCAAAACTGGTCTATACCTTTAAAGGTGGTGTGTCCCTTTTGCAGGCTGAAAATATAAACTTGTGTGAATCATATTGTAAACAAGAGATAATACATGTACCAACTAAAAACTCCTATGAAATGAACTGGTTATTGCCTTTATGTGGAATTATATCGACCGTTAGGAATTTTCGCAACGCGTTCCGAAAATTATTATGCATAGAAAATAGTCTGATTTTCAGCCCCTTGTACCGTATGGTCGTACATTTGTGCTGCGCAAAGATTTAATCAGCTTAATTTTGGTCATTACAAGAAGACTGGGTTATTGATGTGTACAAAATAATGCTCATGTACCCTTTACAGCTCATTTTATGTATGTTATTACCAAAGAAAAAAAGAAGTCAGTTGGTCACTCAATAGTGTTTGACAGTGAGGTCTAGCAAGTAAACGGGTTTCCTTGCATAATTTGAATACTAGGACACTGCTAACGTTTAAATTTCACAGATAGGACATAGTTACGTGACGTATTCATTATTCCTGCACAGTTCTACAGAATCGGGTGTTGGCTGCATAAGGGATACACTACAGTAGCTGTGCGAAGATTTTAAAACTAATTTTATTTTCATTATTGCAAAGGTGAAACTTTGATTGGATAATTTTATCAAAATTCAATGCTTGGAAACATTCGAAGTAACGATTATTATCAATTACAAAACGCTTAAATACAGCCCTGGTATAGCACCTAATGAGCTATCCGAACGCTGCTGAGATGTATGACATCACAGGTTGGGCATGATTTGCTCAAGCAGACGACATCCCATAAAGAATGAACATAATTGCAATGCTATTATTTCACAAATTATAATGGGTTTAGTGTATATAAATGTGATGGCATTTCACACCATTCAAAAAGGGATATGAAACCGATTCTGATAACTAAAATTTTTTCTTTGTAAATATACAGGATAGAGGAAAGAAATCACACTTTCAAATTGAAAACCCCGGAATGATAGCATGGACGTCATTTTGTTTCCCTCTTGAAACGCCGAACATACCGCGGTGTATGCAGCTGAAAGTGGCGTCTTATT
The DNA here is from genome assembly GCA_037976565.1 of Mesocentrotus franciscanus. Taxonomy (NCBI): domain Eukaryota; kingdom Metazoa; phylum Echinodermata; class Echinoidea; order Camarodonta; family Strongylocentrotidae; genus Mesocentrotus; species Mesocentrotus franciscanus. The sequence goes on from CP137684.1 coordinate 7,531,503, forward strand.
TTGTTTACAAGCGACGGATTCCTTTATGTTTTTTCATCGCTGCATTTTTTGATCAAAATAATACCATGCGCGGGATTTAGAGTGTGGGGATATATTAAACATTTAGCCTGACGGTAGTAAAGTAAGAGAAATAACTGAAGAGAAGATGACAAAACAGGCACTGAAAATGTGTGAGATGTCATGGCCATGGGACATCGTCTTCTTGTGCAAATCATGCCCAACCTGTGATGTCACACATCTCAGCAGAGTTCGGAGAGCTCTTTAGGTGCTATGCCGGGGCTGTATTTAAGCGTTTTGTAATTGATAATAATCATTACTTCGAATGTTTCCAAGCATTGAATTTTGATAAAATTGTCCAATCAAAGTTTAACCTTTGCAATAATGAAAATAAAGTTAGTTTTTGAAATCTTCGCACAGCTACTTTAAATATGACTTTGCTGTCCATACGAAAATTATGTATTGCCAAGAAAATAATGTAATGTAGAATCGCACACTGTAATTTGGAGTTGGACACAGTTACAAGGGACAGCATGAGTATCTTTCTTGGGGGAGTACAGTCAAATGTGTTCGGGGCACAGTTTGCTTTGGGGGGGGGGCGGCGAGGGAAAAGGTGTTCTTTCTGCAAATAATTTGCCGATCATAGGGCAATCGTCCCAGCCCCTCCAGTATTAGGGACTTTTAGATTTGCACGTCGACGTAGTGGACTGCAACGTGTGCCATTCTTTCAAGGCACTGGCCCGTGCCCGGCAGTGCCTTAAAAGGACGTCACATTACCTTAAAAGGATGTCACCGTGGCAGTCCACGTTCTCGTCGTGTAAAATCTAAAAGTCCCTAGTAACGCTGCTCCCGACAGCGACATGATTGTACAACGTATACAAACCCCTTATACATGCCAGCATAAAATCTAGTATGGACACACCTTGATAAATCCTGTACTCTGCAACATCAAAGCTGGTATAGCGTATCTATAGATACACCCTGACATTCCCATACATTTCGGTATAAAACACGGCATGGACACACTCAAACAATCCATTACGCATTTCTGAACACGTATAACTCGTTTGCTTTATGTATGCAGGTTACTGACTTATTTGTATTTCATAGTATACGATATCATTTTGTTGAGGTGACAGAACACGAGAATTATATCTCAAAGTTTGTATTTGATCGTTACAAACGATAAAAGAAAGAGATTGAACACTATTCTAAGTGACTATTAAAGTACACCAGCATAGTTTCCCAGTGCATGCAAAATACGTGTAAAATTGTACTCCAGTAGAATCCATTCAGACTTCAGAGACAACTTAAGTTTGTATAATAATGATGGTTATCCGTAAACAACAACACGAAATAATTGGAACATTTATTTTTAGCAAAAGTGTCAATTTCTCATGGAAGCAAGTCAAGCAAGTTTTAACTACCATGGCGACATTACTTGAGAGCCAATCAAATCAAGGTTTGCATGGAATTTACCATTACCATCAATGATAAGTCTTATGCAACGGGGCCCAAGACCAAATACATAAACCTTATGCCTCAGTCACACCTTTGCATATTTGGCTTGCGTATTGCTGCGTATTTATGGCAAGCCGTTTTAGCATTTATTCCTATTTCTTGATATCAGGAAATCGAATTCTTGATAATTTGTATAAAAAATACCATTGCTTTACAACAGAAAATCATTTCTTGATATCAAGAAATAGGAATAAATGTAAAAAAAGGCTTGCCATAAATACGCAGCGATACGCAAGCCAAATACGCAAAGGTATGACTGAGGCATATACCCCATACCCAAAAGCAGATATCTTTTACAAATTGAAGCCCCCGGAAGAATTGCCGCTAAACCTTACTATCGGAGTATACCATCATGATATTGAATTTCTTGAGACGTGGGATTGTTGATATAATTACGTTTCTCCGGGAATAACTTATCGGCACTGGTGCTTATCATCAGTTTATCGGTTAACCGGATGGTTTGCTATCTCTATTTTCAAGTATTTTTTTCACCTGACTACTATTTAATAAATTCTCTAAATATTCAATTAACTCATGAGTTTACTTTAACAATCCGTATTTAGATTCACGTGTTCCTCGCGATGTGTACCTACATTGAGTGTTTTGAAAGCAAAGGTTGTGTATACTGATTAAAGTCTACTTTCTTTGTGTTATCTTTCGCAGATCCTCGGAAATGGGCGGCATTGCACGTCGGAAGGTGGCTGGAGGCGGTAGCAGCGAAATATGCCTTGGTAGTGAACAAGACAGACTTTGACATGAATGGACGCGCGCTGTGTCTTATGAAGCGGGAAGGCTTCTTGCATCGAGTACCCGAGAACGGTGCGATCCTATTCGAAGATTTCCGAAGGAGGCTTCGGCAGTACCTCACAGCATGTCGGCAAAGGGTGCGGACAACTTACGCGACTCAAGGGAATATATCACTGCCGGGTAGAGTACCTCACTTTCCAACATCCGCCGTGTCGGGAGCATCTCAAATGCCGAATTCACCTTTGGTTCAACCCAATGCGGCATCTCCGTGGATTGCGCCGTTTTCGGCTCTAAGGAGTCAACTTGGGACTGACCGCAACCCAGCTGGAATTCCAAGGGTGCCCCCCGCGTTGCACACTGCACAACCACCCCAAGGACCGCTACCGTTTTTGCCGGCGGCACCATTTGGCCTTAGCAACACTCCGTTGGTCCATGGGTCATCTTCCCTTTCGAATACTCAAGGAGTTCGTCAAGCATCCTCGAGGAGTGATCCCACCTTTCTGCCACCGTCACAAGCGGGTCCGTCCACGAGTACGTCTGCACTCGTCACCGCTTTTAACGGCCATTATTTCGCAGCTGCATCCCATATCGTAGGAGCATCACCATTGCATCCAAGTCTTCCTGCACCGGGCCAACCGTTATCCGCGGCGAATACAGTACAACCATGCCCTTTGCACTCGGCATCATCAACTCTGCACACGACCCTGCCGACCTCAGTTACTACCACTGCTCCACGCACGGCGCCTACCCATGTTGCACCTACCCAGAGTACATCAGTCTCTACATCATGCTCAGTACACAGTTCTTCCCCAGCTCCCGATCCCCATTCCTCATCGTATCCCTACTTTGGGAGCAAGTGTTACTTGCACCCGTCACCCTACTACAAATTTGTTCCTATTTACAGAACAATGCGAGTTGTCGGGCAATTTCAGCCAATCCCGTACGGGTATCCGCGCACGTTACCTCCAGCAACGCTGCCAACCGCCCCATCAGAATCTTCAAGCCAATCACAGCCGGGAAGAACAGCATCCCCGACTGTGACGTTACAGGCCAGCGACCAATCACAAGCTCTAGATTTGTCAACATCAAATAACAAAAGTACTAGACCCGTGCCAAGTGTAGATCAGCACGTGCCTTCCACCAACGATCGAAAGCGGATGAAAACCAAACCCCTATAAAGAGACATTTTCAATACACAGTGATATTATATTACAAATGGCATAAATGGGAACTGGATAATAGGCTCATGAATATGAATCAATTTTGTCTAATTATTATTTATCATAAATGCAATCTTTTCCCTTTGTAAACATCAGCTGCAGAAGTTAGCCCACCTTTTCAAAATGTCTTTATGCATATTTAAAAACCCTCTTGTAAATATCATTAGTACATTGATATAATCAATTTCCAATACGTCTTTTAAACTTTGCTTTTTCGTTGCTTATGTATACCCAAAGGTTTACCTCTTTTCAAAGTTAAGCTTGATCTTTTGCCAATGTTTTTACCCCGGCAGTACCAGTCAATATTACTCACCAAAGTTTGCATTAATATGGAACTCTGTATCAGCCAATCATGTTCAAGGTTTGAGTGTGTTAACCAATAGCATATCATGATCAAGACATCACATCACGACGTGGCAGTTTCTGATTGGTTAATAATACATGATTTATGACAGATGAGAATGGCAGTTTAGTAGAACATACCTCTTTGAGCTCATATTGGTTATTAAACAAAACAATTGACAGTATGACAAATTGCCATAATTTTAACTTCAGTATTCTAGAAATTCTAAGAATCGTTCTGTCTCACACTTGCTCTCTCTTTCTCTCTCTCTCTCTCTCTCTCACTACCTCACTCTTGCTCTCTCTCTCTCTCTCTCTAGCCATGTTAATGCATGTACAAGTAAAAGTACATTGTTTCTCTGTTTCGGACCTCCTTGCCTGACTTTAATTTTTCAAATTATGTGTAATGAACAATTACAACGGGTGTATATATAAATATCGTACATAACCATATAGGACCTCTTGCATTCTCTCTTAAATGCAAATTTTCAAATTAGAAAAACAGTACATTGCATGGGTTATTTAATCATTTCGTTAGTAGACAGACCAATATCTGTGCTGGAATAGGAACGCATCCATGTGATTTAACCGTTTCATCACACTAATAGATGGTCGTTGTTCATACATAATTTTGTGCACAAAATAATTTTTAAAACACCACATGCTTCTCCCGAAGTGGTCATTGTAAAGAAATGCATGTCTACCTCTTTGTTAGGAAAATACAGGGAAAAGTTTTGTATACCTCATCATTTGAATTATTTACATGCTAACTAGAAAAACAATCAACAATCAGAGATTTTGTAACTGAACAAACTTTTCATTTTTTCAGTTGGTAAGGCTTCAGTATTTTGGGGTTTTTTGTTTATCTTGCTTTGGACTATTTTTTGTTGTTCAGTATTCCTTTTTTTTTTCTCTCTCTCTCTCTTTGTTTATGCGTAACGGGGTAACGGGTATTGTGACTACAGCAAACATATAGTACCGGTAACTGTTGAAATGCAAACCCGAGTACGCATTGTGACAGTTGAAAGGGGAGAACAGATAATTATTATAAAGCAGTTCTTGAACATGTTGTATAACTCTTCTCAACTGGAGGAATCGTTTATGTAGAAATTTGAATAAATTACAACTGAAATTTCAATTGACACAATGAATGCGATATTCTTGCTTGTGACAATTTTTCATAACAGATATGCTAAGGTCTGCTTCTTTTATATGTGAAATAAATGTCATCGAATTAGGATTCCTAGGAAATGTTTGTCCCAATCATTGCTTTTTGAAAAAGAAAAAAATCCCCAAATTTGAGTCGAATTTACCAATAATTATAGCATATCAGTTGTCATGAGACTATCCCATATTTTAGTGATGTTTACCCTTTTGAATCTATCACAACTGCTTGACTTTTTTAATGCAAAATTAAATCTTGCCATTACAATTTTATACGGTGATGATATACACGGCAATTGAAACATTTATTTCTCTGGAAACATAACGTTCTTATATGGATTTAGTTTAGGGTCAGTTTTCTGTAGTGTACATGTTCTGTGACTTCTGTCCTTTCAAAAGCATCATTATTTTGTAAAGTGGTAAGATAACTAAAACAGTCATAATTAGACTTTGAACAGCAATTGCACTTATATGCCTAACGTACCTTTCTACAATCATTTTCATGTGTTAAAAAGATAAAAAGTCTTTTTCTTGGTGAGTAAACATCATGTCGAATTTCGGATTTTAGAAAATCTAGACAAAAATATCATGTGCCTACTTCTTGTTTATCCAAGTATACTTCCAACCAGTAAGGCCGAGTAGACCACAAGCTTGGTCTTTTATGGTAAATTTTATTTGGAAATAAAAAAAATAAAAATAAAACTAAAATTTAATTTAAGTTTCATTGGTTAAACAAAATTTACAGGATCATTTACGCGGGTCTCTCAATTTTCTGTGTAGAAATGTGTAGTTTGGGGTCGATATTTTCAAAGATTATTTTGATATATACATGTAAATATATACATCTCAAGATTATTATTGAATATGAATTACCTGTATGTGTTTTACAGCCTCGCTTTCAAATGAATAAATTTATATTTCATTTTACATTGTGTACTTGAGATATTGCCTCTCTTTTCATAATTATATGCTGTCAAAATTAATACCTGCCCCTCCTCTTTGCTCTCTCTCTCTCTCTCTGTCTTACCCATTCATGTTGCCTTGTGTCAATATATAGAACCTACTGTTAATTTACTTCTCCTAGTCCTATTGGTTTGATAGAAAGATAGAGGACAGAAAGAGAGTGTGAGGGGTAGTCAGAGAGAGAAAGAGGGAAGATAGAGAGAGGAAAAAAGAGACCCGTATACGAGAGCTTCATGCTAGAAAGGGAAAGAGATGAAACAAGAGTACATGAAACTGATGAAAGTACAAAGAGAGAGAGAAGTGTGTTTGAGAGGGGGAGAGAGAAGTGTGTGTGAGAGAGAGAGAGAGAGAGAGAGAGAGAGAGAGAGAGCCCAATAGAAGGAGAGATTCATGCTTAGAAAGGGAATAATTTTTTGTTCCTTTCAGAATTAATACTTGTCCCCCCTCCTTGCTCTTTCTCTCTCCTTCTCATTCATATTTAATCATGTCAATTTAGAGAACCTACTGTTCTTTTACGTCTCCTAGTCCTAGTGATTTGATATAGAAAGATATTCAAAAGAACTAGGGGAGGCAAAGAACAAATATGTTCTGGAAGATATAGATGTTGGAACAGGAAGAGAACGAGGGGGGTTTGAAGTCAGAGAGAGTGAGAGAAAGAAAAGGGAGAGAGAGAGAATTGAGAGAGAGAGGGAAGAAAGGAGAGAGAGAGAGAGAGAGAGAGCCCCATACAAGGAGAGATTCATGCTAGAAAGGGAATGAGACTGTCGACATCAGCCAAATATTTTACCCGACATGTCGACAAAGAAATTTGTATTCGACGACAGCACTAGAATGAGTCGAAATAAGAGAACATAAAAGTTCGCGAAACAGACCGAAGTTCTCCTCACGCTTCGGTTTCGTGTATGTTGCACGCACGTGAATGCTGCGGTCACGTCGTCCGTAGTCGTATTATACCCGATTGGCCCCAAGTAGGGCCACGGGAAAGACACATAGTCTCGTCATGCTACACTCCCTTTAATATACAACGACTCTTCAAGAAAGCAGAAAAATCAGAGAAGCAACAAACGGGAAAGTTATCCACGACTACGTCAAATCCACTGACAAAATTGCCAATTTGAGATTCACATAGATGCACTCACATCTCAAACATCCATAACTTTCTTATTATTAGTCTGATTTATGTCAAACTTTCGCTATTCTGTTTCTCTTACTAGTCTGCTTTCATACAAAATATGAACTTATTACAAGGGTGGGATTTCCCTTTACAAAATGGAATGCAAAAAGACATTCATTTTAAGCAACAAAGATTGCAAATATTTATGAATCAAGAAAGATATCTAGTACAAGCATGTCATCATGTCCACTGACCTTTAATATAATTTAAACTTGCCACAGTTAAACACCGCGTTGCAAAAATATTCTGAATATAATCTCTTGGTTAGTAACATTTTGAAATACACATGTACCCTTATTACTTAGTTGCATACAAGAATGCCTTTTAGTCACCAACTTACATGAGTTATTATCATAGCATTATTTGCTATAATGGTTCTCCGACAGATTTACAACTGCAAATCACATGTTAATTTATCATCACTATAATCAGATCTCCATAATTTCAGATTAAGAGAATCATTTGACCACATGCCTATAACAATAAGTTTACCTTCTCACTTTTAAAAATATGTTCTTTTCCAACTTTGGACCCACCCGTGATGCAAAACCACTGCAGTCCATCACATTATCTATAGAACCGTGCAGTTTGAACTCAAGTACATGTACAAAAATTGTACATCTATGTGTAATAACAAAGAATGCATGTAATACATGAAGTGCATTTCTGTGCTTTTTGCATAATATAATATGTCCTTCTAGAGTGCTTTGCATATCATTACACTGGCCTCAAAAAACACATTTACTGTAATGGTAGCGAAATGGAAATTTAAGCAAAACTTGTTGAATGAGGTCTCATGTTGTTCTTCATGTATAACTTTCGCTTCAAAGATACCATGAGCCAGATATTTGATATTCCACGCATGATTTCTGATAAATCTTGTGTACATAGCAGAAGGTAACTACAAACTAACGTTTTAGGCACCATTCTATGAACCTAGGATCAAGGGCAGCCATAAATCAAACAAAAGTTTGTACAATACTACAGAAAACCTTATTGTGCATTGGTATAACATAGAATGTACACTGTAGATTTTTTTTTCCACCTCTCATTTGGTTAATAATCCATTTAAATGAGATATCAAGACACCTGAATAGTATCTGTCTTGATACAAACTTGTCATCAGATATGAGTTGAGTAATATGAGATCACATTCAAAAGTTTAATTCCAAATTTCCAATATCTCTTCTATTTTTTGTGCAACTATCTCTATCAATTTAATAAAATTGCACATCAGCTATCATCAACATTAGATTATATTGGCTGCAGCACAAACATACAATCAATAGTTGTTTACATATATCTTGCTGTTGTTAGTTCTTTAAATATATTTTGCTATCCATCATTTTCAATATGTACTGCTGTGCAGCTGCAATGAAAATGCAAATGTGATTTCACTTGCTTCGACAACACCTGTAAGAATAATCGTACATACAGAAGACATATTACAAAATATATACCATTCACTTTGATATAACGAAAGTGGTAAAATCTTAACGAATTCTCTTTACTCAGTTTTAGTGTTCAAGTTATCACGAGTCCAAGAGCAACCTGTCAGTATAATGTTTCGGGAGCAGTTGCCTTCTTCGTCTCAAAGTGCAAGCAACCCATATTCTGACACCGGCGTGTCAGCTGCAAGAACCTTTCCCCTAGTTTGTGATCCATCTTGTCCAGTTCGATTCAGATCTCTTTACTCAGTTTTAGTGTTCCAGTTATCACGAGTCCAAGAGCAACCTGTCAGTATAATGTTTCGGGAGCAGTTGCCTTCTTCGTCTCAAAGTGACACGCAAGCCATATTCTGACACCGGCGTGTCAGCTGCAAGAACCTTTCCCCTAGTTTGTGATCCATCTTGTTCAGTTCGATTCAGATCTGCAAAAAGGTATTGGTCTTCAGTGTCTAGGAATTGATGTGTAGCTGCAGCAAACTGTTCAAGTTTCTTCCTCGCAGCTCCTCCTCTTGCTTTTCTCTTATTCTGATGAAACTGTGGACTCTGACCATAGGTGTCGTTTCTGCCTGGGCCCCAGTCACGGATGTCGTCAAGTTTGCTGAAATTCTCATCGCAGTCCAAATTCTCATCGGGTGAAACAGAAAGGTCATGTGGATGATTGCTGGTGTGATGTCTCTGATTGGTATTGCTTGTCAAGGGTTTCTCTCTAAGAGCTGTTAGCCGAGGGTGGTGAAAGTCACCGTCACCAACATCACCATCTCTGCAAGAATGATGCTTGTTGTCATGCCAACCCCTCACAGATGAAGTTCTTGACCTAGTGACAGAGCTCCTGCTAGTCTTTACCCTGCCATGGTCATGCAGTATGTGTGAAGCATCGTGTAAAGTCCTTGAATAATCATTTAATCCTGTTTCCATCCCCTCTTCATGTTCAAGTCTTTGTAACACACTCTTTGTAGATGAACTCTTTCTCCTCTGTTCCTTTCTAAATACTGTGCTATCCTCCAACCAAACACCATCGTCATCTCCATCATCAATTCTTACATCTTCATCCTCATCCTCCACTACCATCCTCCTCCTCGATTGGACTCCATCCTTTCCATTCGTAGATGAGTCGCCAAGAAACTGGAGGGGCTGGAATCCCTTGGGGAACCTCTTATCACTGGGATTGGGTGTCGTTGATGATGATGACTTCCGGACCGGTTTTCGTTTCCTGGTGGTGTGCTGGGTTGCCATGGCTGATTTCCCAGTGATGTCTCCATTTTGTTTTTTTCTCCTCCTCCCTTTTGGGGCTTCCTCCATATCAAGCATAGCAGGATGAAATTGAGGAGATACCTACAATACAGGAATATAATCATAATAATTCTAATAATAAAAAATAATAATTAAAAAAAATAATAATAACAACAACAGTAATGATACTGCTTATAATAATTATAACAATAATAATACATGTACTAATAACAATAATACATGTAGTGATGTTTACAATCAATGACAAAAAATAATAACAATATTATTGTCAATATGACACCATAAAACAGATTCTAAAACTAAGTCAATCTTCTTTGTCAGATGACACCACATGATAATGCATCTTTCTTTCCCACTGTTAAAACAGGTTGCCATCAAAATGTGATAGTGCACAGCAAAAGTGATAATGTTGACTATCATGCATGTATCTGTACAGATGTAGTGAAATGCAGATACATGTAGTTTCATCATCATGTGACAAGAAAATTGATGCAAATATTAAAACCTGAGATTTTGAGAGCTTTTTTGAAGTTTTCCTGAGCTTTTCTCTGCTCCATTGGATATTTTCCACTGCTCAAGTTTATCTTTCACAAATCCACCTACCCATGTTGTTTCTAGGCCATCTTCCAAGTAAAGAACCTGAGCTGTGATAGGGTTATCAGCTGCATTGGTGGGACTACAGAGACGTCTGGGTAGTTTTTCTGCTGGGCTTTCTGTAAACATCAACGTGGGTTTCACTTGATTGAAGCATCCCGGTTTCTTGGAGGAGCGTGTACGAGGCATTGTGATGTCATCAGCTCTGTCATCAGGATATCCCTACAAAAATGAAAGAAAGAAGAATAAAAAGATGACACAAATTTATTAGAATCATTATTCAAAATAAGAACTTATGAAGTTATGGCTTGCTCCTTTCAATTATTTTTTGGTAATTAATCAATTCAAAATCAAATGTTAGATTTAGAATGAAGAATTTGCTTCACCGTCAGTGTCATGTGTCACAGACAGTCACACATCACAAAACAAATCTAGGCAAGGTCTTGTTAAATGCATAATCTGCATGATCTATTCACATGTTGTCATATCATCATTAATATAAAAAATTGTTTCGCCCCCTTGTATTTGTAACACTGACTAACTTACTCTGACTAACAGTAAAAACAGTCTCAAAATAAGCCACATATTTACATTATGGCTTCATAATAAAAGTGAATCAGGAATACTGACTGTCTGAATTTGGCAGAATTTTAGTCAATTAATCTATTGAGTAATTATCTGTCTGCTTCTCTGAAATCTGAATTCGAAACTAATTTGTCAGTCGAGCTGGCACAATTCCAACAGCATTTTCAGCGCATGGGACTGGCTATACAAGTAGGCCTACAATAAAACCCGAACTGAGCTGTGTCAGCTACAGAAAAAGTAATAAAGACCATAGTATTATCATCAGTTCTTACCTCAGTTTAATGTTAAACTGCTAAAGTTTGAGGATTATCGGAGAAATTGCTGAGCACCATCACATCTGTAAATAATTCATTGTTTGACTTTGAGTTTGATAACCAACTTCGTCTTCGGTGATTTGTTTTGAATTAACCGCGAATTTCGATCCAAAGAGGGCGCACTTTCATTTCGCTTTTGACATGCCTTTGGAAATGGGAGACAAGTTACTAGACTTTGTTTTGTCGCCCACTTTAAAATTTGGAGAGCATATTCTGCATTATTGACTCTCTAGTCTCTTTTATTTTAAGCACGAATAAGGAATAAGAGAAAATAGAAGGAACAAATCCTGAGGATTCAAGAGTTCAAGATCAAACAAGATCATGAAAAGAGTAAAACTGTCACTGCATGGGCGTGGCTAGAACTTTTATTTTTTTAAGAGCTCGGGGGCCGATCGAGCAGCAGCTGTTTGCCAAAAAGTTAGCTAATTTGTTGTCTTCCAAGTGGTAAAAAATGGTGCTCAAACTTCCACATTTGGTTTTTAAAAAATTCTTCTTACATGTTCACAAGACTCTTAAGTCACAACATTGTATAGGCCTACTTCATGAGAAGAATGATAACCAGTAACCACTCCCTTCCCCTATTACCGAAGCCCTGAAAAATTATCATTTCACTTTTTTAATTTTTGTTATAAGGTTTTTTATTTCCTCAATACTAGAAGCAGTATATATAATCAAAATCATGCTATTTAAATCAAACTGACTTTACATCACATTCAGAATAATCAAAATAGGGAAAAGTGAGGTAAGATGAGCCAGTTTTTACATTTTGGCTCCGTACTATACAGTAGTAAATTGAGGAATGGATTAAGTTCAAATATAAATCACGGCAGCATCACATTTTGGAGCATATAATGATTAAGAATCAACTAAATAATTATTCAATAAGTATAACTTCAGTTTACGTTTGAAGACAGATATACTGACAGAATGGCTAATGCTTGAGTCAAGAGAGTACGTTCCAAAACCTTGGTCCAGTGCAAACTAAAGTGTTGAGAGTAAACTTTGTCCTTGCATGGGGTAAGTGGAATGCAGAAGCATCTCTTGTGGCATAATTGTGAATTTGATTGTTTTTCTTGAAAATCTTGGCTAATGCCAGTGGCAGTACACCTGAGTTGAGATCATACATTAAGGAACCCAATTGCATGTAATAAATATCTTCTACCTTTACAATTCTATGATGATAAAAAAGAGGATTTGTATGAGCACAAAAGTCAGCATTACAGATTGTTCTTATAACCCTCTTTTGAGCCAATAGTTTATCTAATATAGCAACTGCGGACTTACCTTTTCCCTTTTCTTTCCTTTTCTCGCCTGTAACTAACTTTCAGCTTAAAGTGAAAGTCTGTCCATTTTCTTTCCCCCCCTCTCTCCCTCTCTCTCTCTCTCTCTCTCTCTCCCTCTCCCGCCCCTCTCTCCATTTCTATATCCCACGTTATTATCACTATTATCGCCCCCTTTTGTACATAGTCTCTTTTCCCCACCCTTTTTTATTACTCAGTTAAACCATGTTTATAATCATATGGTTATAGTTTATAGTTATTTGTTTTAGTACTTAAGCGGCCTTTGACGAACATTTCTTGTATTATTATTAATTTACTATACAACCAGACTGTTTTTTTTTTGTCTATATTATATTGTTTTGAGGGACTCCTGACCTCTACAAGCTAAACTTTTCTTAAGGTCTCCTCGTCTTTCTTTTTTCACTTAAATGCATTATATGAACTTGTTCCTTATAAGTGTTCCTTTTAATCCTCTACATGTTATAAATTTGTTAAATTGTATTACATTCATGTTAGAAGAAAGACATAATAGAGGGCTGGGAAGTTGCTTCTTTCTCGGCACGTTTTTTTTTAAAGTGAATTGAAAGAGTACCCTTTCAATTGCAATTTTTTTCCCTCTTTCCTATTTTCGATAAATTTATCTTTAATGTATGAAATTATTACTGAATTGACTTGATTATCGCTGATTTATTTACGTTGTTATATTTCGTTTATTTTGCATATTTATTATACATCCGTCAAATTGTGATTACAAAGTAGGCTATGGCCAGACAAGATAAAGGTGGCTATGAATAAGTACGATTAATAAAATCGGGCCAGACAGTATGCAGATAAAATCAAACTTAGCCCAATTGTAGCCGAGCAAAAGGCTATACATTTGCAGTTAGTAAAACACCAATTCCTGGGGCAGGCCAACTATCCCAGTGGATATGCATCTAAGCCTTGCACAAGTTCCTTATCATTAATCTTCTATTCATTTTGCTTTAAAATTTGTTTGTATAGATTTAAAAAAAAAGCAGTTTGAATAATCGACGTGATCATGGTGCTTATATTATACATGTATTATTATTATTATTTTTTTTTTTAAACGAAAGACATTTCACCAAACTGATGAAAAAGAAAGTCACTTTTCCATGTGACTGCGATTTTGTCACTATCCTTTTTATGTGTAATATATGATCCATAACAATTAATTGAATACATAACTAGGAAATTTGTCTCACAAAGCCATCATAGGCTCTTTTAGAGTTCTTCCTTTTCATTTTACATAAGTTGTAAAGTGATTTTTTTTTTAAAAATACATTGTCGATGATATTGATTTCTTTGTATTTTCAGTGTTTTCTTGAAAATGAAAATGAAATAAATAAACGAAAAAATAAACGATTGATTTTGAACTCCCCAACTTGGTCAGTCCGCTGTTACCGTAAGTCCCCGATAACTCTCGATCTGGTCTAGATAAACTAAATCTCTTTGATGAAAGGTTCACGCGGCGGGATCTATTTTACTTTTTCTTATCCCTTTCCCCGTTCTTTTTTTAGTCCTACCATAAGATGCTATCCAAAATAGATCCGACTTAAAACTTCCTATGGAGCACTTTAAAAAATGAACGAGAATTTTATGCAGATTTCAAAATATAGGCCCATTAAGTTCCTCCGGAAGGCGATTGGTGGATGGTCCACACTTTAGAGAGATTTAGTTACTTAAATCACAGTGATCCGAATCTAGCTCATTTTTTGAGATTGTCATTGTGCCTATTCATAATGTCCTATAGCCTACATTATATTAGATGATCCAAACCTTTATTTATTACATGACTGTGGTAATTTTACAATATAAAATTTATTGATTTAAATGTATGACCCCGTAGCAGATTATCTCGCACGGACTTAGCCCTCAGACGGCCCAGAGAGAAAGCGAAGTGAGGCAGAGAAAGGGAGAGAGAGAGAAAAAGAGAGAATGATAAAAACAAAAAATAGAAACAAGGGGGGGGGTGATCGGGAGGAGAAGAGAGATGAGACATAATTACCAAATATTGATTTATTTTCATATTATGATAGTCAAAGTAAATCTTTACTTATTTGTTTAAATTTACCACTTTCAGAAACTAATACATGCATAAACCATGGAAAATATAATTTTGAGAGCCTTCAAACTTATGACCCCCAAAATCCAACTTCACCTTTCCATAAGATTTATCTGTCGCCCTCCACGACAATATCGGGACAGGTGTATGACCCCGTAGCAGATTATCTCGCACGGACTTAGCCCTCAGACGGCCCAGAGAGAAAGCGAAGTGAGGCAGAGAAAGGGAGAGAGAGAGAAAAAGAGAGAATGATAAAAACAAAAAAATAGAAACAAGGGGGTGATCGGGAGGAGAAGAGAGATGAGACATAATTACCAAATATTGATTTATTTTCATATTAGGATAGTCAAAGTAAATCTTTACTTATTTGTTTAAATTTACCACTTTCAGAAACTAATACATGCATAAACCATGGAAAATATAATTTTGAGAGCCTTCAAACTTATGACCCCCAAAATCCAACTTCACCTTTCCATAAGATTTATCTGTCGCCCTCCACGACAATATCGGGACAGGTGAATCAATACACGGCGGTGATTGGCTAATCAACATTCACAGGCTGGAGTTTTAAATTCGATTGATTGTAAATATCTCCGATGTGCGATCCGAACTATGACAGGAAGTCCGTACATTTTCTTGAATTTTTCAGCGTTTGCTGAACAAAGAGGTAAAATATTTTGAGTTATGATTATTAATGAAATCAAATGTTGTAACTTTGCTGAACTTTCATGATAGAAATTAGTTAAATGACGAGAAAACATGTTACAAATCAGTGTTGACGAGTGTTTCATTCATTTGCTCCAGTGCAGTGCTTTCAGCATGCGCTATGTGTACGTATGTGTATGGGTGTCGTCTGTGTGGCCAGTCGGCCAGTCGGCCAGGCAGGGCGAGTGGCGAGTGCAGTGCAGCTGCATGCTGCAGCTGCAATGTCCACCTGAGGCCGAAGAAAGCTGACAGTTCGTGACACGTCATTTTTGATTTCCTGTTTTGTACTGAGCTACATAATCATTCATTTTGCTGTATGTAATAGCAGTGTACTTGAGATGAGACAGGTGTAAATAATAACGGAAAAGGAGGATGAGGAGGGAAAGAAGAATTATTCAATTAAGAATAAGATTTAGACTAAGTCTAACTAGATTCTAGTAAGAGTAAGAAGCGGCGCGCTTGGCGCGCGTCTGCTAAAAATAAAAAATGTTAATTTTTAGAAATATTAAATCTCCCCCAAATAATT
Organism: Mesocentrotus franciscanus; assembly: GCA_037976565.1. Taxonomy (NCBI): domain Eukaryota; kingdom Metazoa; phylum Echinodermata; class Echinoidea; order Camarodonta; family Strongylocentrotidae; genus Mesocentrotus; species Mesocentrotus franciscanus. The sequence continues at coordinate 7,547,417 of CP137684.1, forward strand.
GGAAGACTGACTCACAGTCACAGTGTGAGAAGGAGAAGAATTTGAAGTTGACCTTGTCTTGAATTGAAGAAGGAGAAGAAGAAATTGATGAAGAAGGAGGAGAACTCCGACTAGTCCGAGAAGGAAATAAAGAAGAGGGAGAACTTCCGAGAAGAAAAAGAAGTATGATCATGATGATGTTATTAAGACTAAGACTAGAGTAAGAGGAAAATTACATGGCATGGGGTAAAAACAAAAATAGATCTAGAAAAAATTTAAATCTCAAATTTCGATGCGATAAAATGCTGAGCATCTAGGTCTATTCACAATTTTTATTTAGACTAGAAGTAGATCTACATTAGTCATTACAGTCCAAAAATCAGAACTTCCAGACAATGCACTACGTTTAGTCTTGATATTATTCATGACTTCATGTAATAATGTTGCTCATTATTAATATTATCATGTTTGCTTTTTTAACTTGACGCCCCAAATGCATGTCTTGAGAATCTGGTAATTTAGCTATTAGACAAGTCTTAAAAATGTGATATTTCCTTATGGGCTGCGACTCAGCCCTCACCGCAGCCCTGAGTGATATGCTTCCGAAGAAAATTGATAATTGGAAGTTTGGAACTAGGGTTAACATCTTGATCTACATGTACTGTACATCATGTAGGTTCTAGGTTCCTCTTTCAAGTTTCATGTCTTTCCAGTTATTGGTGTCAGAATGTTTACATCTTATGAATTTTAGAGACATGATTGAGCACCAATGAAAAGAATGTGCGTACATTTTTGTGTACTATGAAAACGTATTTTGTAACATTTTCTAAAAGTGAAACCAGATCTACATCCAGCAAAAAAGTTCTTGTAGAACTAGTAGCTTAGTTAGTAGTTACACAAGCAGGGATTGACTATTGCTGATATTTATCATAGTATAAGTGGAACTACTATCAAGTTAACTGGTCTGTAGTTAAGCCAAAACTAAAAAGTTAATGAAACTCAGTAATCTAATAGTAATAGTTAAATACATGTAGATTATTCTTCAAATCTAAAAATTGTTTTTCTGTTCTTACACTTTCAGTTTCAGAGAAAACTAAGATTCTGTGTGGTCCAAGCCAACATCTCAACTAGAGACTTACGAGAAGATGGCTACTACAAGTGATATGGAAACTATTGAGCTCTCGGAAGCTATCAAGACTATCCTTGATGAGAGCAATTCACCAAAACGCAAGAACAATTCTGTCGTCGGTATAACCACACCCCTAGGCAGAAAGGCAAAGAGCCCCAAGGGTTTAACAGCAAGGTTCTCTGTTGGTCAGAACACAACACCAAACAGCAGATCTGCCTCAAAGAAAGGCTCTGACACTCCACTTTCAAGGAAAAGTTCCATCCTACAGCGCAGCTTTGGGGCTGACTCTGGTGGGTCATCACAGAGGAAGCGCCGACACGCCCAAGAAGTCATCATCCTGCGGCCGCCCAAGAAGCGGACGGGCATGTTGACTCCGAGAGTAACAAGCACGTCAAAGCTCACCCCAAGCAGTCAGTCAACGCCAAAGCCCACTTCCACAACACCATCCCTCAAGAACTCCTTTCAGTCGACCCCAGTTTCGAGTCAGAGCAGGTCCCGGATCAATCCACATCAAATCAGCAATGTTGTGAAGACTGAGGAGAAACAATTGAAGGATGCCCTGTTTTTGACCCCTGACCTTTCCATGAGCCCACAGCAGGTCAGTCTCCTGGGAGGAGAGAACCTATCACCCAAGGAGAGAGAACCTTGTTCTCCAGTCCAGGTACCTGCGCATGATGGAGCAGCAGGGGTTACATGTAGGTCTAGGAGGATTCGAAGCTGGAGGGGCGTTGCGAAGACTCTGGAGTCGCTGAACAGATCACACCTGGAGGGCTAAGTCTAAACATTGCTGATCAGACCAGCAGAATAAGTCTTGTTGCAAGAGGTGATTATTACCATCAGTTTAGATCTGAATAACCTTATTTTTCTGAAGAAAGTTACAAGGTGTATGTACATTTGTATACATCTTGTGCCACCATGGGTAGCCTTATTCTTGTTCTGAATAATATAAAAAATACAAAGAGTAAATCATCTCCTCATTCCACAGGGAACCGTATTTTAGTTGTGCAATCTTTATTTCAATCAATACTTGATTCTAGAAAGGTTAAATATTGGTTTCAGAATTATTTCAATTTGTTGTGATTGGTCAGCACGACAGAGAAAGAGAGATTGGGTATATTTTACTGTTGCTTTCTGCAAGTGCAAGTCTACCTGTACTTGTCTATTCTGTAAATTGTCGGCATAGTTGTTCAGCTGCTGTGCTAGATTTCTACTCTACAGAATTAACACCCCTTGAATTACTAGTACTACCATAGTTCATCAAATAAAAATAAAAGATATTTTCCTCACTCTGCATGTCTATTCTTGTTTTACCATTGATTTATTAGTACATTTGTGTCTTGTATTTTCTCAGGAAACCAAGATGACAGTCTGACTAACATCACATGGTTGAGAAGAATGTCGGCCCCTGACCTTGATCCTATTGCCCTTCCACACATCAAGGTGAGTTTCCATTACAGTAGAATAATATATTTTTTGAATAATTTTCTTAACGCTATTAAATATATTACTCATTGCAGATGTAGTATCGAAAATAGTATCGCTAGTGATCCACCAGCCGCCCGTAGAGTATAAAAGACGCTTGCTTACATTAGATTTTATCACCTGACGAAGTGTTGCAGCGGCGCATGAAACGTCGTGATCTTTTAGATCCCTTGTTGACCATACATTGCGAGACAAACGAATATCACTAGCGATATTATTTTAGAATTTTCTTAATGTACCAAATTCAATGCCTGTACGTCTTTGTGAAGTGCCTCAATACAAATGATTTCATTCACCTGTTAAGAATAATTGTATATCAATACTCTGAATGCAAACTGCATATATATGTATATTATATGTTGATACAGTACATGTAGGTAGGGCAAGTCTTAATGTTTATCCTGCCTAGCAACAAATGATGTACATGTATGTAATTCACATTATTTCTGAGTTCTGACTATTGAGATACAATTATTTGTAACGGGTGAATGAAATAATTGGTATCGAGGCACTTCACAAAGGCATTAAATTTGGTTACATTACAAAAATAGCCTACCAGGTATTACGTTTTTGAGCTGCATGAAGACAGCCAAGCAGATTAATCAGTGCGAAGGTGAAACAGATTTCTTTTGGAGACTGCTTGATTGAAATACTGTGTTTGCTTTTATCCATCTTTTTTTTGGAAGGGACCTTGCAACCAACATTTTAAAACTTAAATCTAAGAGCTCTTCTGATTTGATTTTCATACCGATTATTTATGAATTATCTTGTTATCAGGGGACCAGAGCTTAGGTGGATCCAGAGGATCACTTGGCAGTAATCTCTCCATTCATTTCATAACAAATACCAGTAATCATATTTATACAAAAACATTAGCAAGCAATAATTTAAACTCATTTTCAGTTTTCTCATGATCTAAATGCTGAATTATGGTTCTGTTATAAGTGTGTCTTTTGAGTGAGGATTTTGTTTTTGGATAAAAAATGAAATTATTATTTTTTGATTTTGCAACTTTTAACCTGAAATTTAGTCACAGGATCCTCATAAAGAGAGGCCACCCTACTCTTACAGTTCCCTCATCCAGTTTGCAATCAGCAGTGCACCAGAAGGCAAGCTGACGCTGAGAGATGTCTACTTCTGGATTGAGACACACTTCCCATACTTCAGGACAGCTAAACTTGGCTGGAAGGTAATTATATTCCTCAGAACTATATTAAGGTTTTGTTGCTCAATGCTCCAGCTCTGTTAAATGCATCATTTAACAATGTTAAATATGAGATGCATGGCCCTACGTGTTATCAGTGTCTGTGAAATGGTGTAATATTGAAGCCCTAAAAAAATTGCGCTTCAAAATGATCATGAAATGCCTCAAAAAAGTAAAGATCTTTGAGTGACCGGTTTTACCATACTAATTTTCCCCAATAGACTGTAGTGTTAGGAAAACGAAAAATGAAATTTCGATTTCCAATCATAAATATCTTGATAATCAGACAGGCGATCGGCTTGTAAAAGTCATGTGATTCCTGACTGACCTAAAGGTTTATAATTATGATTGCAGCATGAGCTAAATCTAGGATTTTGTTTCAGAATCTGAGGCGATGTTACCGAGTCACTTTAAGTCTTTAACATTCATTCCGTCTGAGTCAGCTAGGATAAAAATTGAAATTTATTCGCAAAGGCTAGTTTTAGGTCACCCTACTGTGTTCATCAAAATTTACGTATTTCAATTTTACAACCAGTCACATCAATTTGATTTATTGATTGCTCCCTTTAGGTTTAGGGGGTGAATGGCTGTCAGCTGTTAGCCGTCATCCTTTTTTTTCCCAGCTGTTTTGGATGTAAACCTGCAAAGCAGGTCAATTTGAAATTATATTAGATACAATTTTGTGAAAGTTATTTGCTGAATTAAGTTGATGGATGATATGATGAAAACCAAGTGATCTCATGACTAGTCCAGGCAGAAACCTATTTATTTATTGGAGGAAAAAAAAGGATCAGTGATAACAAGGACCTATTTAAGTTTCCTCTTCACAGTTGTCTTGTTGAGACATTTTGTCAAAGGTATCAGAGTGGATTCAGTATTTAGTTTGACAGGTAGTATAACTACTACTTCTTCATATTCTTGCTATCTTCCTCTCCTCTCCCGAACAGAATTCCATACGTCACAACCTCTCGTTGCACAAGATTTTTGTCCGTGAAGCACCGTCCGGTCCCGGTCAACCTGCCTTCTGGACATTACGACCAGGCACGGTGGTCAGGCTGCCCGAAAGAAAGGTCATAGTTCATGAGGAGATGGGTATGCCGGCTGGCATTCCAGAATGCTTTGCTCCTGAAGGTGCTTTTGACATGGCTGCGATGGCAAATCTTCAAATGCAAGGTATAATTCTACAATTTTTAAAATTTGTCATTGACATTAATGTGTTTTATATTGGTATGCATCAACCATCAAGAGTGATATTTTGACTGAAGGATTGCTATTTAGTCCAGTGTTGGATAAGTACATGTACATGTATATCCTAGTCCAAAATTAAGGTAGTTTTTTTGTTTAGGCATACCTGTATGTGTACATGTTTTATTAAAATATCTTTTGGGGAAGTCAAGATATGTTCCATACCTTAACAAGTATTATTATCCCCTCCCCGACAAAGTCGGAGGGGATATAGAAACGCTGCTGTCCGTCCTTCCTTCCGTGCTTCCGTTCTTCCTTCCTTCCTTCCTTCCTTCCTTCCGTTCGTAACAAATTTGGTTTCCGATCGATAACTTCAGTAATGTTTGACGGATTTTAATGAAATTTTATATGAAGGTACATCGTATCAAAACACAGCCTAACTTCGATTTCCAAGTATGTAGGTCAAAGGTAAAAAGGTCATAGCTCATTAAATATGCAAAAACACCTAATTATATATGTGAAAATGTGGTTAACTTCAATGCCTAGTAATATAATATTTTATTTTGTTAAGTTCGGTACGAGAATTCAGCCAATAGCTGGCTGAATCGAGTCACGTGAGAGGCCGTTCCGCGCGCAAAACCGTCAATGACTACTGTGAAAGCTTTGAAGTCTCACGTGACTCGATTCAGCCAGCTATTGGCTGAATTCTCGTATCGAACAACAAATAAAATAGAAAATTAAATGAAAAAATGAAATTTTTGAAATTTGATTAATATTTTATGATAAAGGAAGGTTAAGAGAATTCAGCACCCTCCTCTCCCTCCCTTACTCACAACAGCTCAAGCGTTAGAGCTCAAGTTCATATATTTCATTTGGTACAAATTGTTTTCACAGTAGTCATCTGCTTTGAAAATGACGGTTTTGGTAAACACGGCCTCTCACGTGACTCGATTCAGCCAGCTATTGGCTGAATTCTCTTAACCTTCCTTTACTCATAAAATATTAATCAAATTTCAAAAATTTCATTTTTTCATTTAATTTTCTAGTATAGTCTAATGGAGGTAACTTGTTCCGATGTATATAGGCCATTTGTACCCTGTGAGGGGATGCTACGCTTTGCGTTGACTTTTCTAGTTGAACTCTGTTATGGAATTGTGAACATGAATTGACAAAAATAACATTTGATTTGACGTTTTGTCTGATCCTAGCTCTGGTCGGCGATCCTAACAGCATGCCCATGTTATCAGCCCAAGATGGGACCATGATAAACAGAGCACCAGTCCTCACCTCAACACCTATGGTTTCAAGGCCAAACATAAAAGGTAAGAGTTTGTTTCCTTACTGTTTGCATCTGGATAAATGATTTATTAAATGGATGATGGGTACTACAAATTCAAAGAATAGCAAGAAATATTGATCTCTTAAAGTCTTTTGTCATGCACTCAGTCAGGGTTAATTGCAAGAATGAACAAAATTCAAAATCAAACAATACATTTACCAACGGAAGTTTAGGGAACAAATCATGCAAAAAAATAAGGGGCTGCGATTTGCTGCTGGGAATCACAGGAAAGTAGACGTAATTGCTAAATTTGCTATAAATGTGTAAATGACTTATGTGTACTTTTCTTTGGGCTTTGAAATTCATTTTAACTCTTTAGTGATGGTAATATTTGTGCAAGGGTGAAAAGGAAAAAGAAACGATGATTGTTATTTTGGAACAAATCTCAAATCATCCTTTTCTGTCACTCTGTTCTCAGTCTCAGGGGCTGTTTGAAATACAATTCAGTATTTCAATAGAAATGACTTTGGGATAAAAAAAAATAAAATATAGGATAGTGGATTTCATGAGACCAATCATAACACAGCCATTGAATTGCATATTAATAAATGCTGTACTTTACATCAGGCAATATCCTCAAGATCTTAACATATTTGGTGTATGACTTTTCTTGTCCATTCAAGAATGCTCAGAAACTATTATTGAATTTGTTGTTCATGTGTGTGTTTGTACGTTCCAGGTTCAAACGTGTACCTCCTATACTTCCGAAAGGAACCCCACCTTACGCCTTGGTGCCCCTGCCGATCTACTTCACCACAGACCCTAAGGCGGGCCAACTCGTCCCTGCAAACAGGGACAACGTACCTCCAGGTTCTGACATGACATCATTGATTCTCCCCCGCCCTACTAAAGACAATACACCCAAGAGCACTGGTCCTAAAGTGGAGCTGAACTCCTCTGACAGCACCCCCCTTACGAGAATGGAACAGGCCGGTGGTGCGTTTGGAAGATTTACATTGGACTCTGGGTACGGAAGCACCGATTCCAGTGTGGGGGATGATGGCAGGGCTTCTCTCGTGAGGACTCCAAGCTGTTGAAAAATATGGCTCAGGCAAAATGCAACGGTGAAAAGGAGAATTCGTTGTCTTCAGAATTTGGGTTGGGGTTGGACGTTGATGATGACCTCTTGAAGACCCCTCCGAAGAGCGCCTGCCCTGATTGGCTGTCGCCCATTCGAGGGTTCTCCCCCGTCCCCGACTCGGGTTTCTCTATAAAGGACATGGACTTTAACTTCACCCCCTTCAAGACAGGCTTCACCCCTAATAACCGAGTGGGACATTCCAACACTCCAAGGCACCACATGTTATCCCCTGTGAACAGGAACATTCCAAGCATGTCAGGAGGGGTGCGCAGCTCCCGCAAATCACGGATGATGACACCCAAGAGATATGTCGAGAGCAAGGATTCCGGGAAGGATTCTATGCTGAATTCAAGCTTTGAGAAGATGTTTGGTGATGTGAACTTTGATGTAGATCCTGACAACATCGATGTTGGAAACATGAGCTGGTTACTCAACTCTCCACCCCCTGTAAAATAGATTAAATAGATTCACAATTGCGTACCACAAATTGTAAATGCAGAGCTGCCAACCATTACGTTTTTCCTGGAATTATTCCGTTTTTTACTCCAAATTACGGTAGTACGTTTTTTCTTCACAAAATACGTTTTTTTTAATAATTTTTTTTGTTTTAATTAATATATTTTTTAAAACATACAGCACCTCAATCAACTACCCTAAAATGTTGATTTGATCACAAATTCAATATAAAACCAAGGTTAAAACATACTTGGAAACATACTTAAAGAGAAAAATATTCTCAAAAAGAATGAAACGCCGATAATACCAAAATAACAAAAAAAAATACCTACTTGTAAATAAACTGTAGGTCCTAATATGGAAAAAACAGCATGAGGAATGGACATTTCTGCATTGGAAGTGTGTCGCGCATGGTTATAATTTTCGTTTTAATGAATTCCTTTTTTTGCCTGAAATTCCTTGTTTTTTGCCATCATGGTTCCTTTTTTTGGTCGCACAAGGTTGGCGACTCTGTAAATGCCATTGATCTCATACAATAAATGCCTGTCATAAGGATTCTCAACATGAAATCATTTACCTTAAGTCAAAATTGACAGAAATGAGGTCTTGTACATCATCCAGGAGGTGATTTGTTGATGATCAGACATTTGCTCTGAAGCCTGAAGCAATGGTCCTAAAGACTCGTTCAGATATGACACGGATGATAAATTGCAGCAAAAAAAACTTTCTGTGTAAAAATAAATGGCAACTGTGCACAAAAAAAGGCCCCATGCATTTTACCGCTTCATACTGGTATCTGAAAGGGGCTCAATGGTAAGAACATTTACCTCAAACATTTTATGAGCTTTTTTTTTTTGGCTTGAAGAATTAGTTTGTTATACAGTGTATGTGACATGAAGGCCTACCAATATGACATTGTATTGTATGTGTGCATGCACTGCATGACTATTCATGTATGATATTTAGATATTCATTTCAGAGTTTTTTTTCTAATCATATCTTCTCCTTCATTTCTCATTCTTTCTATTTTTTAATCATTCTTTTCAGTGACATTTAGAAAGGTCATTATGCCAGGGAGTGCTTACTGTTAAATCATCAAAAATGCATGATAACCTAAAGCTAGCACTAACATTTTATGAAAGATGCTTCTTGTTTTATACCTAGTACTTCAACTTGCCAAACTATTTTTTTCTTCTAATTTTATTTTATCAATGTGTTTTTGCTTCTTATAATAGATCACTATATTGTGCTAGTGTGAAAATGTACAATTTTGCACATCAACAATTTGAGCATGATTATATAAGTAGATGAAAACTAAACTAGGCGTTGTGGCGTGCGCCTGTAATCCAGCTAACAGTGGAAGTTACAAACTGATTCAGCAGAGGACGCAGGTTCGAAACTGAGTCACGTCTTTCGGTGACGTTAAAGGTCGGTCCCTAGACGTAAATAATCATATCTGATTGATACACGTCTGTAAAAACCCAATACAAACAGTGATTTCACCTGTTGTGTGCTTGAGCTCTTTTATTTCATTGTATATTTGTTTTGTCTTGATTTACATGTATGTTCAGATAGCTGTTTATTAGAAAAAAAAATGGGAAGCTTAATTGTTTATTATTTATGTAAAAATATGAGAAGATTATCATTTAGTATAGAAAATATATGAGTTTGATTTACAGTTAATTTTGAGTCTTATTTGAATATCATTATCAAACTAATTGTTTGAAATGAGGGAAGAGACACATTTATAGGATGATAACGAAGAGAGCAAAAACATGGATTTGCACTACACCTCTACTATTGCCATGTGCAAATGAAGAAAGAATTGTTTCCTCTTCCATCGTTATCTTATTGTACACTAAAGGCTTGTTCAGATATGAATTCAAAGAAGTGAGCCCAGCGAATTTTACCTTGTCGTAAAGAGAGTTCTTTTTTGACGAGGCTCCACTGTATTAAATGAAGCGGAATTGTCTTTGAGTATAAAGCAGAGTGGCCATTATCAGTCAATAACCTGTTGATGCTTGACACTTTGACAGTAGTAGAAACTGGGCCCCGTTTCATAAAACTTGTTATCAATAACAAGTTACAATATCTGTTATAAGCTACTGAAATCGTGGCATCTGATTGGCTGATGGCAGATTTGCCATAAAAATTTAGCATTTGTTATTAATAATAAGTTTTATGAAACAGGGCCCTGTAGTGTTCCAAGTTTCATTTTGGGGGATGAATGTCATGAAGAAAAAAATATGTTTATAATGTACAGAGCACTTGTAAATGTTATATTCTTTTATTTTTGTACATGTTTACGTTTTGTCGTCATAGTTCATTTACTGACATTAATCAACAATCCTGTATTCTGCTGCTGTGGTGTTTTGGCAAAATGCCAATCTCATGTACATTATTTACGGGTATTTTTCCCTCCTCTAAAACCCAAATGATTGGGAACCCTCTGCATTGAGATTTATTTCTTTTCTATGTACAATGTGTGATAAGGTCATCAAATTAAAATCACTTGTTAATGCCACATAGTAGTCAGTGTTCATGTGTATTGCATCATAATTTGCTGACACTAGATTTGGTTGAATTACCAGTAATGTGTCTGGGTGTACAAAGGTATCTGAAGCAGTGAACCCGTGGTCCCACCAGAAAATACTCCAACTTGCTCATATCTCAAGGGTGAGGGAATTTGATATATATGATGAGAATTCCATACGGTGGTATACTAGGGCACAGTGCATTACACATGGCCTGTCTGGCATTAAAGTGAAGTCCACTCTTGGTGATTGAAAACACCTGTTATTGGGTAAACACCAGAATGGTGTCAAATTCCCCATGAAAACCCACTACTATGGATCTTTACTTCCTCATAGTATAAAATCTCAGTAATTTACTCTAATCGCAGTTGATCATAATTTTATGTTAGAAGAGTCCCTGCACGATGCATGATTGCATGTACATGTATTTACATGTATTTACATGTATTTGTTACCCTACAAAGAAAACTACTTGGTTATGTACAGTGTAAAAAGCATCCATGTATTGTGTAGTGTTCATTATATTTTATACATATAAAGTGTAAACAAAAATATGTACAGGTATACATAGCAATATATATAATTTTGATGTGATTTGAAAATCTAGAATTTGCACTGGTAATAAAAACATCTGCAAAAAGGGAAGTATAAATTTAACTTTTTTTCTGTCGTTGTTTTGTATTCTCCTTGTTGAGATGTTTTTTGTTGTTGTTGAACCTATTGAAATTTCAGAACGGTTATGCCCTCTAAGAAAAAGATCACATTTAACTACTGATACGTTCGTTGCAGCACCAATATAAACAAAGAAAGAAAATGGACAACAAGTTTAGAGTTTATTAGTGCTTAAAACACAAATGTATTTTCTTCTTCTTTTCATTTATATTAAAAAATATGCAACACATATATCTATATACATGTACAGCCAGGTTTTTAAACAAAATTATTGGCTATTCTCAAATTCATGCCTTTGTTGTTTATCAAGTTTCATTCAAACATTCACCTATCTATTTCTCTAATTTTTCTGGTTTCATTCAGAGTAACGAGCAAAAAAAGGTTGGATTTTGCCAATTAAACAGTTCAGTACATGTACTTTTAAAGGCTTGTTCAGATACGGCGCAGTAAACCGTAAAATGAATGGCAACTGCCCACAACAAAGGACTTGGGCGTATTCACTGAGCTCTGCTATATAACATACAGAAATGTGAAATGTATTACTCTTTACATCATCATGTAAACAAAAAAAACGTGGAGTTTTTCCTGCGTCATATCTGAACGAGCCTTAACCATGCCTCCATACGTGAATATCAACTGAGTTTTTACACTGTGCAGTGCAGGTCATATTTACAATGTATAACATTTACATCACTGTGTACACTTGGAGACATACCTACATGTAGGGTATACATAAACTAAAGACATGGATGAAAAGACACTAACAAATTTCCTGCCATAAATAAAATGTAAATTGAAAGCCTGAAATTGGTCACCTGCAAAATAATGAGCCTCAAACTAAAAGGAAAACATTCAAATGCTTTATCGACTCATTTGCAGGCAACCTCTCTTGTCGTTTGTGTCACATAAAAAGTTTCCTTCAAGCGCAACTTGAGAAATTAAATGCCAATCCTAAATGCAAGATCCTTGATGGTTGAAAATCAAGGTGTGCTTATTTTTATCTTCAAGTTGTGTCTTAACCCAACTCTTTATGCAAAAGACCTAGATATGGAAAATATATTATACATTCTTATAGTATACATGTACTTTCAATATTCCATTACTTGCAAGGAGTTTTAGATCATATAATTTCATATGTAGCCATAGCTTGTTTTTCTGTCACTGGTGAATTATTATCTTCAGCTGGATAAGGTATCAACTTAGCTGATCTTTCAAAGCAGTGTCCTTTCAACAAGACAGCATTGATTGGTAGAGTGGCAGTCTATACCGGTTTCAACGATTTCATAACATCGAATGGACCAATCCTGGTAAATTATTATTATCTTCAGGTGGATGAATTATTGACCTATCTGACCCCTTTCATGCCAGTATCAACAAGACAGCTTTGGTCAGCAGACTAGCAGTTAATACTGCTTTCAACAGTTTCAAAACATAGAATGGACAATCTCTTTTGTAAAACTTTGAGGGGCGAAATGTGCACCATTCAGATCTTTTGAGGAAACATCCTCTGAGCATCTTTGGTCAGCAAAGTTGCCATCTGTAAGGATTTCAACAGTTTCAAAACATAGGATGGTCCAATCCCGGTGAACTGGTTTCACTGTACACAATTTTGACCAACAAGGTCCTTCAAGTAAGTGTCCCATCAAGCAGATTGCACTGGACAGCTGAGTTGCATTCCATACAGATTTCTCAATGGGTCGATTCTGCTGGGATAATCCAGTGCCTCCTCGAACTCCATCAGATGGTAAAGTCACATTGCCTTGTCGGCTTGTCCACTTGCAGTCTCCACATGCCTGAGAAGGTGAGAGGGTTTTAAATGGGGACAGTCCCGTCGAAACTCCTCTCACCCAGTCAGACAATTATGTGATGACACTGTTGCCTTTGCCACATGCATTCTTTCAACAGGTTCTAAAGAGTTTTTCAAATTGGCCAATGCCATCGGACTCTTGGGAAACTCCTCTCATGCCATTGGACGATAACATATCACCGTTGTATTTGCCATTTTCATTCTTCCAAGCAGTTCTACAGACATTTTCAAATTGGCCATCCCTGTCACACTAGTAGGAGACCCCTCTCAGGTAATGAGACGATAACATATCGACGGTCTTGTTTTGACATCTCGTGTTCTTCAAAAAGTTTTCCACAATGGCCAATGCCGTCAGACTATTGGGAGACTCCTCTCACGCCATTGGACGATAACGTTGTGATGGTGTTGCCTTGACCGATGAGAACCTGAGCCGAGGTGGATGTGCCACCTCCTGTTAGCATACTAAGGTTGATCATACCTTCTTGGGTCACCTACATCATACAAAAGAAAAAACAACAATCAAAGTAGATTGATTGATTGATTCATTTTGTATTATCTATTTATTTAGTAATATATGTATATATATATATATATATATCTTTTTTTTTCTTTCTTAATTTTTATTGTATTTTATTATCTATTCATTTATTTACATTTTTATTTATTTATTATAATTCACTTGTTCATTCTTTCATTCATTCATTTATTCATTCATTTATTCATTTTTTTATTTATTTATTTATTTCTGCTATTTACGCAGCCAGGGTAGTACATTTTCACCATTAGTGGTGGTCTTCCATGAGGCCTTGTTTGGTAAACAACAATATTCAATAATGATTAGGAATTCAACTCATAACAGCAACCAGACAAATTGCAGAAGAAAATAAACAGACCCTATATATGTACAATGTATAAACAAGACGAATGTGACTGCATCTCTAGTATGCCTCCGTCTTTATGTATGTTCATTGATCAATGATCCTGTGACATTTAACATCTGACCTCACAAACCCAAACTTTTCATCTAATCTGTTCATGTTCGTACGTACTTGAGCACAGTTTGGTGAATATTTGTTCACGTTTTGGGGAGTTATCACAGTAATAAGATACTTTCTGGTCTTTCTAACACTTTCTTGACCCTTAAATCTTTCACCTTTGACCTCTTACACCCAAAATATAATAATTTCATCCTTAGTGGCAGTTGCGCCAGAGCGGACAACAATAATTTCCTCTATCACTGCATTTATAGCTAATGAAATGCCAGCTAAGTTGTATGTACGCTGCTACACCTACTTCTACTACACATCAACGTACCTGTCCGTCTGGACCAGCTGCCAGGGTGATCCCCTGTGGTAGTTGCACCAGAGTGGGTAACACATTATTTCCTCTATCACTGCATTAATAGCTATTGTACTGACAGCTAAGTTGTATGTACGCTGCTACACCTACTTCTACTACACATCAACATACCTGTCCGTCAGGTCCAGTTGCCAGGGTGATCCCCTGCGGTAGTTGCACCATGGTAGGTAGCTGCTGCTGTCGTTGGAGCTGCAGTTGAGAGGACTTCATTATTGAGGGGGATGGGATCATGTCCTCTTCCCCTTCACCAGAATTGAATCTACCGCCCTCGCCGCGGACTCGATTCATCGCATGGTTATGACGGGACTCATGGAGGTATTTCTAGAAGGATGATATCAAATTTGGAAGTGAATATTGGCAGGGTTGCTTTTAGATTTTTACCTCACCATTGTCAGCAAACAACAAGCTAAGGCAACTGGGCAAAAAAAAAGAACATTATGCTTGATAAAATACAAGAATGGAATAACCGTCAAAATATGGGATGTTTCCGTTTTTCAGAGGGCATGTCTGACAAACATAAGCCCTAGATTCTATATTTATTACCTTGGTCCTGTAAATTTCTAAAAAGAGTCTTATTCCAAGATAATATTTGGCACAACACCGTTAATTTGACAGAAACTTATTCCTGTTGGGTAAATTTAACAAATGCTAAAAGATTCTTAGACATACCCTTCTCTCTTTGGGAATCCTGCCTTCCGCTTCTAGCTTAGCTCTAGCTTGCCTCCTCTTAAGAATACGATGATACTGTTTGGCATTCACATATAAGGGTTCTTCTTCAAGTAGTTCCGCTCCTGGTAGGGGAATTCTCTGCATAGTGGGAACACCCCCGCTACCTGGTATCATCTACAATGAATAGAAAATTCATAAGGGTTAGTTCATATCCCCCATGAAGCTGATACTAATAATATGCTTGCTTTCTTGCTAGGTGCCTTGTCTGTTCCAGACATTGGCGATCAAGGCTTTCCATCTACTTCTATCTCTGGTTCTTCTGATACCAGTCAGGCCAATGAACTTATGCATGTATTTGATGCACTGTCTCCCTCTGCTTCTCTTTCCCTCAATTTTTTCTGTCAGTATCCCGTTTTCTGTGCCCTCTCTTCTCATAATATTAACAACAAACTGAAATGGTATCAATAATAATAATATGAAGTCTCTATAAAGTGCTGATTCCACATGACTAAGACCCCGTTCTGCTTCACTTCGTTGGAGCGGTCTAACTAAGACCCGTTCCTCACTCAGGAGCGGTTGTTAGGTGAGTGACAACGGTCAAAGTGGTCCAGGAAGTGGACTTCTGGACCGCTCCAGAAGACCACCTCGGGAGGTGGTCTTGAGGAACGGGTCTTATTAAGAGCGTACTTTGAACGGAAGTGAGCTAGTGACGTTCGGCGCGAAACATGTAGTACCGTACATACGGTTTGTATTCCGCGCGCGAAAAAATTGACCCGCTGACCTGAGCTGCCATAGCAACAAGACCACTTTGACTCGTGGAGCGGTTTGAGCCATAAAAAACTGCTCGGAGTGTGAACGCTCGCAAACCGTTCCTCAAGACCCGTTCCTCTGGAGCAGTCTAAGACCACTTTCAAAGTGAGTGAGAACGGGGTCTAAATATGTAGTTTGCAGGCCTGCAAACACCCTTGTCAGTTGCTGTGCTTAAAGGCATCGTTTAACAATGCCAAATCTGACATGCATGGCCCTACATGTTATCAGTGTCTGTCTTATGGTGTAATATTGAAGCCCTAAAAAAAATTGCGCTTCAAAACTGATCATGAAGTGCCTCAAAAAAAGTAAAAGTCTTTCAGTGACCGATATTTACCATACTCATTTCCCCCAATAGACTGTAGTGTTATAAAAACCGTTAGGAAAATGAAAAATGAAATTTCAATTTCCAATCATAAATATCTTGATAATCAGACAGGCGATCGGCTTGTAAAAAGTCATGGGATTCCTGACTGACCTAAAGGTTTATAATTATGATTGCAGCATGAGCTAAATCCAGGATTTTGTTTCAGAATCTGAGGCAATGTCACTTTAACAGTGTCTGCACTGGGAGACTAGGCTGACGTCATACAGACTACATAGGCTCTGTATGTACTTAAGCTGCTCCAGACACAGCCAGAGACCGACATAGCTAGGCTCTGCTCAAGACTTTAGGAGTTATGGCACAGTGTCAAATTCGAGTCTGTGCATGCAGACTAAGTACAGTGAAACCCGTCTATAAAGACCACCTAAGGGAGACAAGAAAAGTGGTCTTTATGCACAGGTTCCTTTAGTACATGTTTCAATGAGAACCATTTTCAAGGGAAACCAAAAATGCGGTCTTTGTAGACAGGTGGTCGGTAAAGCAGGTTTGACTGTAATATGCTCAATATTGAACTCACCATAACGATGCTGTTGTCTGTGCCGTTGTTCCCCGCCACTTGCAGAATCTGGTTGCCTCCTGCTGTACTCGCTGGAGCTAAGGAATGAAAAATACACAGAGTTACATGAGAATAGATGAAGAGGTAGATAGATAGACAGATAAATACAATGTATATAGATAGATAGAAAGATACAGTGTATATAGATAGAACAATAGAAAAACGGACAGATAGAAAGATAGATAGATAGATATAGTGCTGTAAGTCAGGCGCCATGATCGGCAGAGTTCGGCACTTTTTACACGAACTTGGTTCGGTTTGCGGTTTGGTAATATAATAGCAAGCAGCGTTGACTTTGTTGCCCTTACAGAGATCTAAAAACAATAATTATTGGCGGGACGTCATCGCCAACAAGGAGATCAGAAAACAATAATTATTGGCAAGATTTAATAGTCCGTACGGAGATCTAAAAACAATATTTTTTGGCTAGATTTTGTTGCCCGTACGGAGATATAAAAACAATAATTATTGGCAAGACTTTGTTGCCCGTACGGAGATCTAAAAACAATAATTATTGGCAAGACTTCGTTGCCCTTACGGAGATCTAAAAACATTATGTCTTCATCAAAATGACTGAATACACATTAAAAAACACGTGTATTTTCAAAATGGTTAAAAGAAACTGCCCGTATACATTTAACTATTTTTAAAAAACCGTAGTGACTCGGGCTTATTAAGAGGCATAAATCACAAAGATGGAAAATCAGAAAAAAGTAAATATAGAATGAGCGATCATGACATGAACATTAGGTACAAAATGACAAGTTAATTAGCTTGCGAAAACGTTTACATTTTTCTGCCGAACATCCGAACCAGGACTTTGCGTTCGGTTCGGAAGTGCCATGTTCGGCGAACTTCCGTTCGGTTCGGCGGTTCGGCTACAGCACTAGATAGATGGATAGATAAATAGATATATATGCGGAGACAGATAGAAAGATAGACAAACACATATAATGGATAGATAAAGTGTGTATAGATAGATCAATGGACATACATACAGATAGATAGAAAGAAATATATATATATTTATATATATATATATATATATACATGTAGATAGGTACATTCTCAAATTACACACATGCATACAACATTTATCTAATTTTTTATTTAACTATTTGTAATCATACAGGATTGCAATTTTTTTCTTTCTTTATTAAGTGGTGTTTAAAACCAACATACATGTACATGCATATTTTAACACACACAACAGAGATGAGACAGAATTACTCAGTGAGATCAAATACAAGTACAGCAAACCTGTCTATAGCGACTGCCCAAGGGAAACACAAAAAGTGGTCTTTGTAGACAGGTTCCTTTAGTACATGCATAATATTGCTTCACTTTTCAATATCTTATAACCCATGCATAGAGATTGCATGTGAGGCCTAGGTTGTGCACAGACTTATAATTCATTAAATCACTTCCACCAAAAAAGAGTAATGTTAGTTTTATTAGTGCAATGCCGTCTGCAACCCAGTATTTCCTATATGTACTTTCAACTGAAAAGATTGAAAAGAAAGAAGAAGACTAACAATTTTCTGTATTGTACATTTTTTGGATCACAAAATGGTATTGTTAGGCAGTCTGAAAGATAGTAGAGCAATTTTTTTTGATTGCTTTCAAATCTGAAAGGAAATTTTACATTTTTTAGTGCAAGAAATGACAAGATTGAAAGTAATTCATAAAAACTGTTATAATTTTAGCCATTAGAATACCTGCCAACATTTGAAAATAAGACATCTGAACCCTTAACGGGTGATCGCACGGGCTTACCATGGCCATGTATGCAGCGGCAGTGTATCTGTACAGATTCGCTGCTCCATTCAGCCATTCAACGCACGCATATCGCAAACTATCAAATCGCGGCACATGGTAAAAAAATTAAAAATTGGTAATTCAAAAATTACAAAAATCTTAATATTCCGGATATTTAGGTCCTAAAAATTCAGAAAATTGTAACAGTTGGTAGGTATGCTGATTAGCTATGTTAGTGCAAGAAAGTCATACCCTGTTGGACTTGGTTAGTTGTCTGTAACTGCATGACTCCATTGTTATCCCCTGCACCTCCAGTACCGCTAGTGCTACCTGTTGAGTGAAAGTCAGAGTGAAAGGTTATCTTTTATAAATAATAATAATAACATTGGATATTTCTTGAGCACACATGTCCATTACACGAGGTGCTCAAGGCGCTCCACTACCAGATATGCCAACCTTTACATTCAGCTTTCAGGGAGGATTCATTCAGAAATCAGGGAGGTTTCTATTAATTACATACAGCATAATAGGAATAATCTTTCAAGAAATCAGGGAGGCATTACAATTTGTGTGGAGTGACATCAACAAAAATTCAGGGAGGGTTGGCATCTCTACAATACAGGCTCTGCTAGGCTACTGTTTTCGTTGCTCACAGCATTCAAGGAATTTCTACCTACTACCTTCCATTTAACACCTGGGTGGCGAGTTGCAAAATGTAGATTAATGTATTGCCAAAGGATATTAAAGGGCAAGTCCACTCCAAAAATAACTTACTTTCAATAAAAGCAGAAAAATCAGACAAACCAATCAAAAAAAAGTTTGAGCAAAATCGGATAACTAATAAGAAAGTTATGAATTTTTGAAAAAGTATGTAAAACTATGGAACAATGAGAATCACAACACAAATTGCCAAGATGGTTATCAGTTTGTGACGTCATGTCCTCACAACTTATCAATTGCTTTATATAGTTTAATCCCATTAATTTCCTTTTATCCCCCAAAACTTGATTTCCCCATGCCTTTGCCCAGGTTATATGATTTGTATCATATTGCGTGCATGACATTTCCCAAAAACTTTTATGAATTTTGAAGAATTGATACTATTTTCTGAATATTGTATTTCATAATTATTGATTTTTATATAAATAGTTTATCAAAATTCAATTTTTTCATGATTTAACTGAAACAAAATTACTCTTTATTTGTGCATCCACACAAAAACATATTACTAACAATCTAACTTGGATGCTGGTGTGAAGAAATAAGATTCTTAGGGTGAAAATAGGAAATTTATATTATCAATATACAGAAAATAATTAGTGGATAGTGAGGACCATACGACTCATGAGTGAGTTGCCAGTTTGTCTAGTGATTTTCAAAGTTTTTCATGTCATTAAAAATTCATAACTTTCTTATTAGTTATCCGATTTTGCTCAAACTTTTTTTGATTGGTTTGTCTGATTTTTCTGGTTCTATTGAAAGTAAGTTATTTTTGGAGTGGACTTGGGCTTTAATGGCACGGCAGGACTTGAACCCTGAACCATGTGACCCACAGCCCGATGACCTACTGTAAACGCTGTTCTTTTCGCATGATTAATTTTTCGCGCTGAGCGACCCCAAAACATATTCACGGGTTCTTCAATTCGCGTTGCATGCAATCCAGCCCGTTCAAAACCCGCATAAGAAGTCATGCTTACATATTTGCGGGCACTGAATTAGCAAGATATCCGCGAAAATTAAAGCACCACAACACCTCTATAAAGTGTACCAATCACCTGAAAAAATACTTTTGTGTATGGCTAGAATGTATAAAATCAATCCCCCCCCCAAAATGTAAACCCTCAAGGAGAATTGAAAAGTGAATAATATAAAACCTTGTGCATGGAACCTAAATTACCTGCGAAAGGGCGCGTCCTAGTCTATGCAAGCACATATGTGTGCGTAGACCAGTCTACTCAACAGTCTTTTGTATACTGACTCTTACTGAGGGTGTATTTAAACTGCCATATCTATTCAAAGAAGTAACATTTGAAGCTCATATTAAGAATAAAGTATAGAAACATGGAACCCCTTTCATCAGGAGCAAAACATGTTTTGGTGATTGGTACTCTTTAGCCTGTAGCACCTTTTAGTGAAATTTTTATATTTCTATTAAAATTTGCCAGAAATGTTAAGATGCGAGTTATCCAGACACCATAGTGTGAAGATTGTCATTGTATACAAAAAGAATAGAACAGTTAAACAGCAAGAATGGCTAGTTTTAAACAAAAAACACTTAGAATACATGTGTAATAATTTAAATGATATTTTTTTAAAAAATCACTTAAAAAGGTACCTGGAAAAGGGGGAAGGGGTTGATAGAGACAATAAATCTCATCTTAGCAAAAGATAACTATGGCACTAAAATGAGCTACTTTGCAGTTTGCAGATAAATCCGAGCAGCAAAAGAATAAAAAATGCTTATTGAAAATCAGAAAATTGATAAGAAAGATATGACTTCCGACGCAAGAATTGTCAATTCACTCATGTTGTTGTAATGTGGAACCCCACTACCAGTAATCACTTTGCATTCTCATACCTCAAATTTCAATCCAGCAAATTTTTCGTAGTATGTACAATACTAGTTCTTGCTTATCTAATGATTCAACGCATTATTTTGCCAGCTGTTATATTTTGATATTAAATAATATATTCATTAGTTCCATTTGATTGTATTATAAATTTCATTATCAGTCTCCAAAGTATTGTCTTGTACAGTATTTTAATGTAAACAAATCTGAATCAGAGTGAATTGAGTCCTTTTGCCACTCACTTTGCAACTGACTTCCTGGCAGGGTGACCTGGTTTTCCCCGGCAACAACCGGCTGATAGTAGATTGTCTGCCCGTCTGCAGTTATCAGCTGCTGCAACTAGATATAAAGGGTGACATAGGTGCAATTTTGACTTAATTAAAATCATTAAAAATAACTCAACTCTCATTATTCAACGTAAGCAACACAACAATTCATATAACAGCTTAGACTTTGCACTTACCTAAAAACTAAAAACTTGTTTTGGGTTCTTTTTTTTTTGGGGGGGGGCAGATGTCTGATTGAGAACTATTTGTTTCATGTAATCACTGTTTGTGTTTTCTGTTTAGTTTCCTACAAACATGAATTAATCAGATCTCATTATTTACATCTGGGGGATGTAAATAATGAGATCACCAGCTGAAAGATGAACCTCAGTTCGAACCAGGGTCCTTCAGAATTAGAGGTTGTTTGAGAACTGACCACTAGACCAACTCCCCCCCCCCAATCATCATACAAAAAATAAAGCCAACTCTCTAAACAAAGAGAATTTTTGCAGCAATACTCTTACCTGTATCTGTTGCTGCTGTTGCTGTTGCTGTTGTTGTTGCTGCTGCTGTTGTTGTCCCTGTTGTGGGGTGTTGCCCTGTGGCTGCTGAACAATGATGTGTTGCACCTGCTGACCTTGCTGATTGGTTGTCTGAACTTGCTGAGGTTGTACAATCTGAATCTGGATGGAAAGAAAACATTTTAAAATGCATTAAAGGCTTTACTAAGTAGGTGTTTGAACGTGCTAGGACTGTACTAAGTGATTCTAAATGTAGCGGCAAGGGGAAGGAAAACATGGATCCGACAGTGCATATGCAGGCATGTCAATTGGGTGTCTGAACTTGCTGGGGTTGTACAATTTGAATCTAAATGGAAAGAAAATATTGCCAATGCAGTGACAACTTGCTGGTAAGTTGCTTGGATCTTCACCGTTATCAAACACGGCAAACCACACAATGTGGTCAATTGTCGTGAATGAGGACCTAAAGCCTTCGGTCCTCTGGTTGCTTACTAACAAGCATTTATGCTTTCTTAGCAGTCAGGTAAAATAACCACCAACCACCACCACCAATCGCATATACCAATATGCCAGTTTTGTACTAACAGTATGACACAAAATGACCCTAATTTGTGCATGTATGCAGATTTATTTTGATGGACCCACTACCTGTTTACCAACTGA
Organism: Mesocentrotus franciscanus; assembly: GCA_037976565.1. Classification (NCBI taxonomy): domain Eukaryota; kingdom Metazoa; phylum Echinodermata; class Echinoidea; order Camarodonta; family Strongylocentrotidae; genus Mesocentrotus; species Mesocentrotus franciscanus. The sequence goes on from CP137684.1 coordinate 7,569,839, forward strand.
AATCATACCGGTGTGCTCACAGTGGCGTGTTCACTATGACAGTGAATACAAGTCATTTGCACTTGGAATAGTGACCCTCTTTCTGCACATGCACAAACTGCAATCATGAACTGGCTTATTAGAGTATCCCATTACTAGGAACAAATCTTATGAAACTGAGTCTTGGTGTATGTACCTGCTGTGCTTGTTGCTGTGTCTGTGCTTGTTGCTGCGTCTGTTCTTGTAGTTGCTGCTGTTGCTGCTGTTGTTGTCCTTGTGCATTGGAGCTCTGTGTCTGGACTACTTGAGCCTGGTAAAGAAGAAAAATATGGGGTCACAATTTAAAATTTCGGTCCAGATGATATGTCCTCATAGAAGGCATTTTACCTACATCTTTCTCTCAGGTTGAAATGAAACTTCAGTTGGAAGGATTTATTTTAAAATGCACTGTACCCTGACAACAGCTGACTGAGCAAAAAGTGAGATAACATCAAACATTTGAAGTGCACATGACTGTTATATCATGATGTGATATGTGCTGAAATAAAAATGATTTTCATATATTATTAATTATCTCTTTCTTACCTGACCCTGCGTTGCCTGGTTAGCGCCTTGCAACTGCTGAGTTGGAATAAGTTGAATCTGGAAAGAAAAAAAAAACCCAACGTTGATTAATACTGTAAAACTAATTTCATGTACACAGGACTAGTTTTGTGAGTCGTCAAGATATGCAAATTTTCACATCATGAAAAAGGCTGAATAACAACACTCAATTTTAGCAATTCACATAAGGTATCTTGCAGTTATATAATTGCTGTTGTTAACAATGCATGAAAGTTACTGGCTTTAACAACTACGGAAGAACTTTCTATTATTTCCAGTTTTAGACTTCAGGCATCTTATGATCTGCCATTTTCTCAGGCACTCATTTTTATCAAAGTTGTAGGGTTAGGGTTATGTTTATGGTTGGGCATACATGTAATAATAAAAATAATAATATATTTATTCATACACTTATATAGCTTTACTGTTTGTTCTGGGAACATGGAGTATGGTGCAGTCTGAACTTGAACGAAGGCCAGGTCTTGCAGAATCATGGTAAGCAAGATGTATAGTTATCTGATTAGTGATACATGAAAATGACAGGCAGAGCTATGTGCCTTGAAACCTGAACTTTGTACAAGATTTTGACATGAAACGAAGCTGACCTGTTGGATTTGACCTCCTGCCCCCACAACCTGCAGCGTCTGCGCCAGTTGCTGGAGCTGTGCCGTTCCTGCCTGACCTCCAGCGACCTGCAGCGTGATTGGCTGACCCCCGGATAGGATCTGTCCAGCCCCGCCTACCTGCACCAACTGGTCATAAAGGATTCAAATGACGATATAAGAATTAGGATGTAACATTTTTACGACTCATTACATGAATAATTCCATGCTATTTGATAGCAATATCTATCTGCTATAACATGTTACATGCAGTTTGCTATACATGCAACAATAACACATGGTTTCACTCACATAATGACCGGTACGTGAGGCTGGGTCAATTTCTGCCACAATCAACTTTGCAGAGCTAATTGAACCTGAATAATTGGCAAATTTCACAGGGAAAACTTGCCCATTTTAATGCAGAACAATTTGTAAATAAAAATCCCAATACTGGAATGTTCGGGCTGTTTTTATTGTTTTTTTTTCTTTCTTTTTCCTGTACTGAATTTTAGAGAAGTTCTTCAATATAGCACCACTACCAAGCGATACATGTATGATGTACAAGTTTACACTATAGATGGCCATGGACATGAATATGTGAGTGGTCGGTCAAACCTTACCTGCTGCCCTTGCAGCTGTAACTGGATTTGCTGACCGCCGGCCTGGGCACCTTGGGTCTGAATGGTCTGGATCTGACCAAGCTGATCAGCGGTCAATGTCTGAGCTACTGTATTCCCTTCCATAGTTCCTAGTCCCTTGTTGACTGGGCCTAATTCAGAACCTGTTCCTGATGGAAATCAATGAAAAGAAGAAGAAAAAAACGTTACTGTAAAGCCTTACTTTCAGAGTACACCAAGTAAAAATTGAGACTGATCTTCATTTAATAACAGCATATAAAGTAGTTTAAATTGAACCCTGACAAAAAGGGAAGAGTTAGTCCCACGGATTTATGTAGCATAGGTCCTACTAGTAAACTGTCAACCTCCTCATCCTGTAAATTACCATAAGTCTACTGATATATGCACAGACAAAATATAGTCATTATGAAAATTATGGATTCATTTGATACGTAATCTGCTGTTAAAGGTAAAGACCAGTTTTGGAAACGCCCCTCTCTCAAAAAAATGAAATGGAAGCTCTCATTACCAATCATGTGAAAGAATATGTTTTGACTAATACGTGATGATACAAATTTTGCTGGGAAAGTCGAGAAACCGCCTACTAATTGATATATTTGGTAAATTATTATATCTATTGGGTCCAAATAGATATCGTGCACGTGGTCGCGTAGTCCCATATACATCTTTCTGTGTACAGTGCTTGTAACTTTACCAAGACTGGGCCAAATTTCTTATCATTTTGATGATTCCAGAACCTTGCAGTACACACCAATACTTATATGCTAGATGATCAACCTTTTCTGATCGATTCCACAACGTTTCTTTCAAAATGCAATCGCACGACCAGAACTGGTCTTTATCTTTAATTAAAACCTTTTTTTTTGTATACCAACTTGACTTGACATCGGAACTCATACGCATGGCCGTTTCAAAGAATACGTGCATTAAATAATTAAAAAAAATAAACACCATGAACAATAATGACTAACATTAAACTAGATAAACAGTAAATTTGCACAAATTAACTTATTAAGCCAAAGGCAAACTCAATGAAAAAATTCAAAGTTTTAATCTGCGTTCATGAAAAATATTGCCAATAATTAATATCCAATGGCCCATGCCATGGAAACAAAATGGAAAGGTTGTCGAGAATAACTTTAACTTATTAATTTGTAATGTAGATCTAGACAGTAGACTGTGAGTGTGATGTGAGTGTATGTGTAACATGCACATGCTGGACCGAAAAAAATCAGTCTAATTTGTTTGGGGATAGATCTATATGTAATTCCGCTGAGACTGTGTCAGGCTTCACCCAATCCCTCTCTTGAATTAGGGAAAGAATCAGAAGTCAATAAATCAAGTCTAATCAATTCGTTGACTTGGAGTGGTGATCACTGATCAGTATTCTGACAAGAATGAAGAAGTGATAATAGTTTTATGCAAGCGTTCATTTTCATAGTCATAGTCTACTCATGCTCATCATACTATTAGTTATTATATCCCGCATACTAAGAATCTTGCAATCAGATTGGTCTAAACTAGGAGGTCACATGATCAATGATAGATTTACCATCACTTGAGCTGTGAGCTCGGGGTGTGATAGTACTTTTGTACAGTATAAACTATCATCCCCTCGGTGATCTCAGAACAACGCGAGCGAAAACTTAGTTCTTTTAATCATGTAAAATTCACTTTAAATAGACCTTATTGCCGATGTGGGATATAAAACAAATATTAACCTCCTTAATACTCGGGCAATGGATACAAACTAGTATCATCGCCTCGGTGATCTCGGGGCTACTATCATCCCTCGCCTGCAGCTCGTGATGATAGTGTAGCCCCGAGATCACCTCGGCGATGATAGTTTGTACCATTACCCTTGTAGTCGGTTAATATTTGCTCACTAGACTAGTAATGCATGCCTTCAAGTTCATGGTCATACAAATCTTTCTCTGTCAACTTTGTGATTGTGATTATATAGACCCTAGAGGCTAGATCTAGGTTCTAATCTACAGCCTTATTACAGCAATAGACTACAGGAATAAATATTCAAGAATGCATAATCATTAATCATGATAATGAATAACATAATCATCAAAAGACATCATTCCAAATTTACAACATATTAAACCATCTAACAATATCTCTATATTATAATCGTTCCATGTCTGGGATCTGGCATCTTGTATTAAACTCAGAGTTGTATGATATTTTCCTCACAAACAGGGGCGGTATTCTGAACATTGTTGTAAGTTTTGTGTTATCTTTTGTTGTATCTCCCTGAGATAACACAACGCTAATATTGTTGTAAGTTGGTATTCTGAAAATCATTTTATCCCTGTGTTATCTCTTGAAGGACCGCCTCTATCTTATCTTTGACCACTGTTGACACGCCCATTTTATGGACCCTACCAATCAAAATCTATTTTATATAAGCATGATAAGTAGGTCAACCAATAGGAATTCTTTACGCCATATCTAATGATGTGCCTAGCGCATACCAATCTTGGGCGTAATTAGTAAATTGAGTGCTTAATTATTACGCGCGTCATCATATGCACTGTGGCATGTGGATCATGAAGACAAGTCACGCTTTCAATTAGTGGTTATAGATGAGAGCATTAAAATCGTCATATTCTAGCATGTAATTTCTTAGAAAGTTCTCATCTGTGATGTCTCCGGTCAACACACAATCTTTTTCTAACTGACTATTGGCACAAAGTTGGTTCTGGGCAAGGAATATTGTCGCCATTATATCACCCCGAAAGATACAATAACCCCCTACCTGTTGTAAATATTGTTGTAAATACCACGCAAGATAAGATAAGATAAAAGATACAACAATTTTCAGAATACCAATTATCTTGTCATATTATATATTATCTCCCGCATATGCAAATGAGGATTAAGCCATTTTTGTAATACTACGCACTATTCAAGCGCACAAAAGTTTGAGCGCAGGCGCGACCAAAGAAATGAGAGAAAAGATACAACAAAAGATACAACAAAAGTTACAACAATGTTCAGAATACCAACTTTATCTTATCTTCAAAGATACAACAATATTAGAGATAACACAGGGTTCAGAATACGGCCCCGGAATACACACACTCAAGTCACACATCGCCGTCGCATACAATAGTCAATACACGTTCACAAACATACGACGCGCCATTATCGGCGCAACCCAACGATTTCGTATGCAATATCTACAAAGACAGTTTGTGCACTCTCATACGAAAGAACACACATTTTCCTATCGTTTCAGGTAAATTACACATGATTTCATGTTCTTTTAACTTCTAAATTCCCGCTAGGACTACACTCTCTCCACTCATACTACGAAGGGTACAGTATCCAGTGAAAATGGACAACTTACAGGTGCAAAAACTCTGTGATTGGCCGAAGGTACAGGAGCAGCAGCCATGAACGAATAGGAAAACGCTATGGCGATTGTCCAGTACGCGAAGCGCATTGCTGGCCAATCCAGAGTGGTAAATTACCACGATACACTAATTAGCATATAATTTCCATATCAGTGATCGCGCAAGGGTCGACGGGATATCCAACATGGCAGCGCCCATCACAGCAGTTTTTTCGTGGGTAAGGGTCTATGACTATGTGGCAAAGAACATAAGGTCAAATTGCTATACCTTTCGACAACTGTAGAGCTGATTTCAGTGTACAAATGCCGTGCAAATGAATGATACCTTCCTCGTGTTTCAATCAATCCCAAATCTAATGAGTAACGTGTCAAGTTCTAATTGTCTGTGACTGCACTGGTGGTGTGTTCCTGTGTGTGTTGAATGAACGTCTGTGGTACGTGACTGTCTGTGAAGTGTTGTATGTACTTGTAGTTGTAGTACGTGCCAGCTGCATTATCATGGATTTGTCAATGTCTCGACGATCTGTCATCGCTGTGAACTATGCATTAGCTGCTACAGTTGGCAAGACCCGGCTGGAGATGGCTATGCAAGTATGCATCTCGTCTCGCCAATATCCTCTCTGCAAAATTAACACCCATTGCCATCTGTTGAGTGTTGAGTGTTGTGTCTGTTCATGATTGATGATTGATGTGACACTGACAGGTACTACAGCCAGGTCTAACTTCTTGACCTTGGACATGACAGTCTCATACTCATAGAATTAGATGAACACATGCTTCTATCTATGGGATGTCAGCGGAAGTAGACTAGAGTTTGACTTTCGATTGTTTTGAGAAATGGCCCCAGCTATTCTTTCTTTCATGTCTAGATAATTCTAGAAGAATATTTCAACCCTTCCATTCTGTTCCCCCAAATTCTATTAAATTCTGTGACAAGCAAGAAAAAACAAACAAGCAAACAAAAGCAGTTATCAGATGTTTTGGTGTGCCATTTTACCTAAAAGGGCAAATTCTGACGAGCAAAGCAAAGAAGCCTAATTCCTCCCCTTTTTTTTGGGGGTCACTCATGTGCTTCCTCCTGAATCTGCCAGTGTTTGAGAAAAATTTAAGAAATAATTTTTAAAAATGTTTTGAAGTTCTAAAAGACCACTCCAGCAAAGCATAGAGTCAATGCTACTTCCATTTTTTCTGTTTGTGCAAAATATCTTTGCAGGTTTTGATAGTATTCAAATGCAAATTGGCAACTCCACAACATGCCTTAATTTCCTTTTTTTGCAAGAAAATATTTATAAATATTAGACAGTAAGTACCTTAAAGTAACGTCTAAGTGTAATTATTGCAGAAATGGTTTTAGGCACCCCCTCTATGAAACAGATCTAATCCTTCATCAGTAACCAAGAAAATTAAAGTTTCTAATTGTTCAGTTCAAAGCAAATGGGAGAGTTGCTCGAAAGGTACATTACAGAGTTGCAAATGTGATAGACTTCAACTTGTGTGGCTATTGCTCAAACTTTCAATGATCTGTTTCTCTCATTTTTCTGCTTGTATTAAAAAAACAATTTGAAATTAGGTTGGACTACCCTTCAATTCATCTTCAATGCAAGGGTAAACATTTTGAGCGCCAGGTGTGTCAAGTTTGAGAGATGTGAGCGCTTTATAAGCATCGCTATTATTATTATTATTGTTATTATAATTATTATTATTATTGTTATTATAATTATTATTATTATTATTAACAGAGAAATGTATTGTGTCCATTCTTCTAGGGAGCTAACAGTTATGGGCAGCTAGGCCTGGGACACCAGAAGGATCATCTTTTGCCTGAGAATCTCAAAACTTTTCCAGAAGATGTAAAGACCATCGTGGGTGGAGGCGGTCACACAGTCTTCCTAACAGGTATTAACCCATTGCCTACAGAAACCGGGTGGTCCCTGTATAAAGCCTATGGGAATTGTAGGAAATCGTTATTCAACAGTGTTAAAATTCTTTAAAAGGTAGAATGAAGGTCAGTTGATTTTATTTGTACATGTATGTAGAGTAGAGGAGGCAGTTTTCGGCCACTAAAGGCAAAATCCTATTTTTGGACTCTTTACTTCCTATTTATTATCATTTCTTGTTCAAATCATGAAGCAAATATTATTAATATTTAAACAAAAAAAGAATCCCAGAAATAAATCATGAATTGCCATGGCAATATTAATTTCCATTTACACTGTTTCGGAGGTAGTTTTCGGCCTAGCGAGGCAGTTTTCGCCGCATGTACAAAGTCAATAGGAAGCGCGCGCGCGCGCCGTGCGTTTCCCCGCTGATCTATAGCACTAGCGGGCGGAGCAGGTATCCCACGCCCGAGCTCCCGGTGCCGAAAACTACCTCTGCAGTGGTCAGAAATTGGAATCTGAATTAGCCAGAGATATCGTGTGTGCGCTGCGATGTCCGGCTGCATTGATTTAATACATGCGATGAGATACTTTTGAGCTTGCGACTCGCACAAAATCGGGCTCTAAATCTGAAAAATACTTGAAATAAAGCTCATTTTATGGTACCCATATTCCTTACAGACACGCGTAAGATACTTGATTTTTCAGATTCGGGAGCGGGACCGCCGATTACATCGCTAAAATGTGATATTTAAGGATATATTTTTCATTGCAAATGTGGTTCTCCGGTGACTCTGGCATGTTATTGTATGTGTGTGATATGTGATATGCTATTATGCACTATATTTTAAAGGATTTTACCATGCATCCAACGGACCGGCCGAAAACTGCCGCCGGCCGAAAACTCCCTCCTCTACTCTATATTATCAATCAGTATATGAGGTGCTCAGACATGTGCTTGATGGCAATAGACCGGTTTACTACATGTAATATGAATATTCAAATTGATGGATATTTTTTTTCCTGGGGACCTTGTGACGAGGTGTTCCATTAATCTGTTATTAATGAATGAACTGCAATACTGGGAATCAAGTCTGCATACATTACTTGTTGCTATGTCAGACGAGCCTCAGGCAAGCTTTTGGGTTGTCAAGAACCACTTTTGGTTAAAAAGTATGCATAACATTTGAATATGTTAGTAAACCGGTCTATTGCTAGATATGGGTAAAACTAAAATGTTTGTGGCTTCAAAATATGGTTTAAAATATCTGTGTGTGTTTGGAATAGGAGGGAATTTCAGGAGCAGTCATTTTCATGTGACTGCGTCTATGATTTTCTTCCACAATGGAATAAAAAGATTGAGGAAGCTTACAAATTGTTTTGCATCTTTGCCAGAACCCGAACTTCTCTGTAATGTTTAATTAGTACTGTATTGATTCATAACCATAAATGTTAATTCATGACCAATATTGTTTTATTCATTAGGTAATACCTCTGATATATCAACAAACTGATTTCTTTTAATCTTGTGCTATTTGTATTTTGATAATAATTACCATAAATGTTTCTTCATTACCATAAATGATTTATTCATGACCATTAATGTTTATTCATTAGGGAATGGGGAGCTTCATGTATGTGGCAGTAACAACAAGGGTCAGCTTGGCCTGGGTCATACCTCCGATATCAATAAACTGGTGCGGGTCCCAGACCTCGGACCCCTCAAACAGATCGCGTGTGGATGGAATCATACAGTGGCAATAACAGGTACTTGCAGCTTTTTTGTCAGACTTAAGATAAATTATTATGATGGCTAAGTTTGTGGAGTACTTGTTGACTTCTTTCAAATACCTCCGGTTGTGTTCTGACAGGTCTTATATACTCGGGCTTCCCAGCTGAAATACGGGAAAACATCAAATCAGGGAAAAGTCAGGGAAGTAATAATTTGCTTAAAAAGAAAGTGGCCAGCCTCTTACACTATGTGTCATTTCTAAACAGCATGGATAGATGTTGAAGATGTTTCAAATTAGAAAGAGGATGAAGATATTATCTTAGCATTTTTTCAAACTCAATCAGGAAAAAATCAGGGGAAATTTTGTTTTGTTGAAATGATTAATACAAATTTTAAAAAGGAAAAGAATTCAGAAGCCAAAGACAAAAAGAAAACTGTTTTGTAAGGTAACTAACAGAAAATGATATATTAATCAACAATAGTGCATGATTTGTTATATGGTCCTTTTTTATGGAAGTTGTTACATTCTCATTTCTTGCTATTTAAGGTAATACATGAGTCTCTCCTTTTTACCCTTGTTTGTTTTGATTTAGAGAATGATGAGCTGCTCTGCTGGGGGTCAAATACACACGGTCAGCTGACTCATAAAGAGAGTATTGTCACAAAACCGAGGAAGATTGAGGTAAAAAAAAGAAAAAAAGAACAGTTTCCCCTCAAATTGATTCAGAACAAGAAGTAATGGTTCATTCAAATGTGTTTTTTAATGAGATGCAGGATGTTATGGAAAGAAATATCATATTTTTAGTATTTACCACAAACTTCAACACCAGAAACTTCTGCATGCATGAACTTTGGCAAATAATTTATTGAATGTGTTTGTGAAAGTAGATTTTTTCATAACTTAAACAACCCTAGATTTCACAATTCACACTTTTTTCTTTGCACAAGAATTGCTGTTATGTACAATTTGCAAAAGTTCAATTTTGTGAAAGTTACTGGCTTGATAGTATGCAGCTATAAAGAAAAGTTTGCAAGAAAGGATATTTGTATCTCATTTGGCTAAAGTCTTTTCCAGTCTCAAGATTAGAATTTGGGAAAAAAAAATCAGTAAATGATCTCTTTTTAGATAATTGTAATACCGTATTTGCCGGCGTAAAGGCTGCAGTATTTTCGGAAGAGAAAATATCAAAAAGTCTGGGTGCGGCCTATCTGCAACAACGGTAAAAAAACCGGCTGTCGAAACAGCACATATAATTCGTACATATGGGAATACAATGACTAGATCTATACCAGTTAATGTACAATGGTACAGGACATTTCTAGATTAACTCCACACATCTTACCGACTATTTCATGTTGCATTGTTGACATGAAGTTTTGTCAATCTCGTGAATAAACTTCATAACCTATTTTTAACAAAATCTACCGGTAGATCTAGATCTAAGCCCGTGCCATTGCATCGCTAAAAGAAGGGACCGTTACGGAGCTACCGGGCAACACGACTGCACATCTGCACAAAGTCGGCACCATGTCTATTTTCTTTGTATCCATTTCACGCAAATTTCACTAACTTCAACATCGATGAAGATTTGCTAAATTACGATAATTTTTTAGGTAAACTTAGTTTTTTCCTGTAAATTTTATAAGAATATTGATGAATTTGGTATCAGTTTGTAGAAAAAATAGTTTTCTAAAAGAAAATTACGATAATTTTGTTTGGTCTTTTTTTTTCCTTCCATTTTTTTTTCTCTACGAAATGTCAAAGTTAGGTGTGCGGCCTATGCGGCGCTGCAGCCTTAGCGCCGGCAAATACGGTAATTTATTGCTTACTTTGTCCGCATTGTGGATACTGTGGATCTATCGCTTAAATTTGTTGAGACACCAATGAATACCCAAGACAATCTAGATCTAAATTTTCTCTCCCTGAATGCCATATATTCTGTGGTATCATATTCATATATCGCATATATACATTCTATACAAACATTCAGCACATATTCTTGTATGTATAGATTTCAGGTATTGATTGCCCAAGGTTTGCTGCTATATCAGGAGGCCTGAGGCACACCCTGGCTGTATCAACGGAGGGTCAGCTCTGGACATGGGGGGCCGGCAAGAAGGGTCAACTAGGCTGGACAGATAGCAAAATGAGGGTCCCTCACCAATGGAACAAACCTGTACACAGTAAGCCATGACATTTGGGATTCCCCCCTAAAGACATTTAATTGGGGGTTAATTTTAGGCAGTGGCGGATCAAAGGGGCATGCATATCTAAGATGTTATTTACACAACAGAACTTTTGAGAATTTTCCTCCCCCCTCCCCCCTCTCACTAACAAAAAATAAGAAATCTGTCAAGTTTTGTCCCCTCTCCCCTTTTCCTTTCCTTTTTTGTTGGTTGTCAGTACTTATTTAGACAAAAGCCCTCCTACCCTCCAAGCAAGGAGATCATGACTCCTCTTGATTGAATCATGAACTGGTACTTTCAATCACAGAGAGAATAAAAGGAATACCTGAATATTTAAAAAAAGAATGGGAAAAATACTTAATGTCCCAGTCACTGTGACGAGACAAACTCCAGACCATACAACAAAGTATATTTCTTAGAAGGACCAAGATTTTGACAGTGATCAATCGGTCTGGAGTCTTATTTGGTGGCGTTACAGAGATTTAATCTAAAACCTATCCCTAACCCTATTTTTCACGAAATAGAGCCTAAAACACATGCCGCTGGAAAATATGTCTTGCCCATTTAATCTGGGCTTTATTATGCAAAGATAAATATACGGTTTAGGAATCCCATTGGGGTTTAGGTTATGATTATGATTAGGGTTGGGGTTAGGTATAGTTTTTGCGAAGATCAAAATTTGATTAGTGTAGTAAATTCACCATAGAGTAACTCGATGGAGCACTTCAGAAATGTTAAGCATATGTTCTCAGAATCTTAGAGCAAATTTCACTGAAACGAATGAGGTCGATTTAATTTGTTCATACTTTTTATAATTTTGTTTAAATCTTTGGGGGAAAAAGACGTAACCGGGAGCAAATGTAGCTTGAACAAATGTCTTAAGGCTGATTTATTTCATTTGTTTCTGTTTTTTGTTTCAATCTTTAGTTCCTGTGAAAGAGGATGATGTGGATGTGAAGTTTGTGAAGGTAGCTGCAGGAGCTTATCACAGTGCTGCTTTATCAGGTTAGACCTTGTTCATTTTAGTCATGAAAAAACAACAGCCATTAAGCCAATTTGTACTCTTAATCTTTGCATGAACCACGGATGAAGGTAATTTGTACCGAACAGACCAGTTCTCTAATGTATTCAAATTTATGGATGTTTCTTTCCTGGGGACCTAGTGACAAGTTATTTCATTAATCTGTTATTAATTAATGAACTACTATACTTGGAATCCAGTCTGCATACATAACGTGTTGCTTTGCCTCTTGCAAGCTTAACAGTCATGAAGAGTAAATTTTGTTAAAAAAACGTGCATAACTTTCTTCAAAAAGCATGCATAAACTTTGTCAATATGTCAGTTGTGAAATCCACTAAGGCAATGCTCATGAAAGTGATGTAATCAGTACTGTACAAGCCGGATATTTTTGCGTACAAAATATTTACGTGGATGACAGGGACGCCGACATTTCTGTGGGTTATTGATTTCACAGAAATTGACTTGGGTTTAACAGTTTACACATGAATTGCCAGCTCATATTTGTGTGTTGCTACGTTCGCAATTCCGAGTCTGCCCCAGTATCAAGCTAGCCTTGCTCCACATCTAGCATAGGTATTCTTTATGTATGGTACTTGCCAAACTATCCAGCAACTGTATGTTATCCAATATTGTCTACTACTCCTACTACTGCTACTAAAAAAAAGACTGGTGGAATATATGGGTCTCTTGAATTGGTCCAAGTCTGAGTGAGAGTGTTCATTTAAATAGATAAATACATGTAACTGCTCATGACTTTACAAATTAACCATTGATTCATTATTCTTTACCTTGCTAGACATGGGTATACTGTACGTATGGGGCTGTAACAAATGGAGTCAACTTGCTCAACCCAAGTCCTCTAACCCCATCTCAACGCCCCATAGGTTAGACACCGCCCTCTTTGACGGTTTCAGGATAAAAGGCATCCACAGTGGCTGGACACACATGCTAGCTATAACGGGTGAGTCTCGTATCAATTCTTGGTATTCGCAGAACGGTGCGCCACCTATTGCATGCGACGTAGAGGCCGAAATCCGTGATGATCCGTGAAGGCCAGGGGTAATAATATCCAAAGTCCTTTGGAAGCTTTGGATGTGCTATACAAGAACGGAATGTCAGCCTCCAAATCAACTTTGACTACAATGGGTTGAATGTGTTTCTTTTTTTCTATGCGAGCATGTACAGGTACTTGGACTAGTTTACTCATAAGTCCCCTTTGTGATAACTGAGAGTGTCTTTAAACTTGTTTTATCTCTTTCTAGATGCAACATTTGAAGCTCATATTTTGAATATAGTATTGCATCATGGAACCCCTAAAATCTTATTTGGTGATTGGTACAATTTAATTAGTTTAATATTTTTCTCCATGGAAGCATCAAACTTCCATTCTTTAGGGCAAGTTCTAATCATTTTGAGCTAAAAACACTACATCTAAGATTGGTATATGCATTTTTTTATATGTCTGTAGAGGATGAGTCGGTCTACACGTGGGGAAGGAACGACTACGGCCAGCTTGGAAGACCCGCAGCAAAATCAATAGCCAATGGAAGCGCTGAGTCGGAGAGTAATGCCACGCCCACAAACACAACTCCAGACTGCTGCCATGTACCCACCGAAATAAGCATTCTAAACAATGTCAAGCAGGTAACTATGTTATTTGTTGTTATAGTATTTTACATATTTTGCCCTGCTACTACTATCTACAATATGACAGTAGATACAGAATAATTTACTTAATTTTATAAGTGTGTTGTTGTATGATGAATTGTGATATGCAAGAATCTACAGAATCTACAGAATTTACCTTTTTTGATAGTTCATTATTGAAGGAAAAAATATTATCCAAAGATCATAATTGAGAGACTAATGGTGAGAGCAACCAGTGGCATGAACGGCCTGCCATAATTAAGTCAAAATTAAAGTCAATCTTAGTCTTTGTGAAACCCCATCAAGGGGTTCAATGCAATGATGAGATATAAATATTAATAAATGTGGTATGTGACATATGGGACAAAATATTTTGAACTTACCAGTTCAATATTGTATTTTCCGACCTGATTTTAGTCAAGAGAGTTGATTTATAAACATTCATTTGAGAAATGAAGGTAGCTTTCTGTCTCTTGTTTTTAACATTATATCTTTTTCTATCATTCAGATTTCATGTGGAGCTGAGCACAGTTTAGGCATAACAAGTGAGTAGAAATGATACTTCGTTTTGATTCTTTCAGTTTAAAATCTATTCGGGGATGATGCTGCTTTCCAAATACAGTCAAACCTGCTTTAGTGACCACCTGTCTAAAAAGACCACATTTTTTGTTTCCCTTGAAAATGGTTTCTCATTGAAACATGTAGTAAAATAACCTGTCTACAAAGACCACCTTTTGTGTTTCCCTTGGGCGGTCGCTATAGACAGGTTTGACTGTAGATACATTCTGTTGATTTCTCCCCTGACTCTTTTCCCCTCCCTCTTTTCCCCCTGCCTCTTTCTCTCTCCCCAGCCCCCCACCTTCTCTCCCCAGCCCCCACCTTCTCTCCCCAGCCCCCACCTTCTCTCCCCAGCCCCCTTCTCTATCTCTCCTTTTCTCCTCTGCCTCTTTCTATCTCTCTTTCTCTCTCTCCCCCTGCCTCTTTCTCTCTTTCTCACTCCCTCTCCTTCCCTCTATTTCTTTCTCACTTTCCTTCTCTGCATCTTGCATTTTTCTCTTTTTGGTCTCTGTATTTTTATGTATGCCTCTTTCTCTCTTCCTCTCCCTTTTCCATGTCTGCCCCTCTCACTGAAAACAAATATCCACAAACATATATCACCGCCAAATGAGTAAGTGGTAGATTCTGCCCCTCCCCCGGACATTGTAGGGTACATATGGCACTCTGATATTATTGATTATTACTGGTACTCCAAAATAGATAATCATTTATTATTCGTATGATTGGAATTCTTGAAACTACAGTGCAACCTAAGATTTCTTAAGAAAGACAAGAAAAGTGGTCTTTATATTAAAGCAGATGAAATTTATGTACAGGTTTCTTACAGTATAGCTCTGCACATGTTCCGTATAATACTCATTTCAATGAGAAACATTATTAAGGGGAAAAATTAAATGTAGTTTTTATAAACAAGTGGTCTTTCTTTACACATTCTCACAAAAGCAGGTGTCACTGTTTCGTCAAAATGTCTATTTTCCAAATATTTTAATTTTAATTTCAATTTATTTTCCCATTAAAAACATAATGATTAAATAATAAATACCTCCAAAAATACATTGGAAGGACCCCTAAGAAAGCAAAGCTTATTAGGAGGGGCCCTGTACAGATATAAAGAAATTAATGAACATAAATGAAATTTGAACAGTCGTCCTTTCTGGTGCACTCTATTTGCATTAAGTATAATTCCTGTTTTCTTTTCTTCTCCAAAACAACCCCCAGAGGATGACAAGTTGCTTGCATGGGGCTGGAACGAACACGGGATGTGTGCCGACGGAACCAAGACCAACATCCACCTCCCGAAGCAGGTCCAGGGCTTAGACGGGCATGTGGCATCTAAAGTAGGGGTCGGTGCTGGACACTGCTTTGCCTTCTGCCAGTGATGCTCAGGTTTTTTCTTCTGCTTTCTCAATTTTTTTGTAATCCAGTGGCACCAGTTTTTAGGCCTTAGTCTAAATGTAGGCCCGACATATCTACATTTGAAGGTTTGTCAGCTTCACATTGCATGTGAATTGTTCCACCGTGTTGGGGTCTCTATTCAGGTTCTGTGGGTACAATGAACTGGTATTAAGGAGGAAAACCAGAAAGAGTGTGAGGGGTATGTCTTTGCACCCGTTTTACCTAATCCAACTCCGGTGTGAGGGGTACTTCTTCGCACCCCTTTACTCAATCTGATTCTTGTTTAAAGAGTTGAGAGTTGAAACTTTGAAAGAAAATGAAAAGGAGATGTTGTACGTCTTGCTTATAAACATGGGCATTTGCTGGTTTGTTAGTACAAGTTTAGTAAAGTAGGTAATCGGGATGAGGTGTCTTAAAGAGTGGGTGATAACAGCACTTTACAGGAAAAGGGCACTTTTTTGCTTTTTCAATTTGTGTATGATTGTATTAAGGAGAAGAATCCTTGATGGGTGTGAGGGTATCTCCTTTCACTCCTCTGACTCAATCTGACTCTGGTATCAAAGCTTGAGCCAGAGCATATCAGCCGCTAAGAGCCAGAAGAACGTTAACTCATATTGTTTAACACAGAGCTAATGCCCTTCTGTCTGTCAAAGCAAGATGCATATGTTGTTTGATATTTCCTTTAAAACAGGGATATACATGTATGATACATTGTAAAAAAACAGATTTTATTGTAAAATATGAGATTTTAAAGTTTGTTGGCACCAGCGAACAAAATATATTTTTATGGAAACACTTATTGACATTTAGAAGCAGTAGCAAAGAGAGTAAATTGTTTGCTTTATACTCAAATCTATGGGTTATATATATAGATGAAAAAGTTACTACAATAAAAGAACAAAGGAATATGAAACGTATTCTTCTGACTAGCTTATGTTTATTCGCCAGGTACATAGTATGCAGGAGTCACT
This sequence comes from Mesocentrotus franciscanus, assembly GCA_037976565.1. Lineage (NCBI taxonomy): Eukaryota > Metazoa > Echinodermata > Echinoidea > Camarodonta > Strongylocentrotidae > Mesocentrotus > Mesocentrotus franciscanus. Next base: position 7,586,419 of record CP137684.1, read on the forward strand.
GGTTTATTTCAACAATCCTGAATTTGAGTTCCACAAGAACTTTTCACTTTAGCAATGATATAAATGTTTGAATAAGATCAGGAAGACCCAACATCATTAGATAAGTAAGTCATCATTTTGCAATATTTTTGATAAAATTTCAGGTTTCTTATTGTGATTTTGATTGTGCACGTATTCATCCAGGGGATGCTCAAGGTGCCTACATAGTACTATTACCTTGGCTATAGCCAAGCTGCCCTAAGGCACTCAAAGCATTCAAGGACTAAATTCCTACCAGGTACATGTACCCACTTACTACACCTGGTTGGAGAGTAGCAAATGTAGATTAATGTCTTGACAAAAGGATATCAGTGCAGCGGCGGGACTCAAACCACGAACCATGGGATCCACAGTCAGTTTATGCATCCACTAGACCACGACACCTCTACATCGTCAGGATCCTTGGTCCAAATTATGTGAAGTATTTCTTTGCTGCATCCTAGGGGGGTGGTTCGGAGGATCAAAGTAAATTTTGCAGCTTAAAAATATGCATGACTAATTTGTTACCCCTGTCAGTACCCTTGTCAGAAAGATTTGCCCTTGTTATTATTTTCTGGAGTCCCCCAAGGCTTGGTTTTAGCACCAAGGGTGTTTTTCACTGGCAAGAACTCTCCCTGTGCTACCTGTTGCTACACTAGCAGTGTCAAGGACGACTAAGTAAGGCTGAGATGCATGATGCAGCCCAGAAAAACATACATGCATGACCTACATTATCCTGCAGGGATCCAACATTTGCTCTGGCGATGTTTGATCCAGGCTTTCTTATCACATTGCGATAAGGTTTTGGGTTCAGCTTGAGTTAGAAGTAAGGGGGCTGTTTCTCGAAACCATTATAAGTCTATTAAAGTTCATAGACATCACATTGAAAAGTGTGTTATAAAATCAACACGCGTTTCTATGGAATGTCCATGGACTTAGACTTACGACAGTGTTGACAAACTGGCCCAAGGTTCTTACGTGTACCAGAGTGTTAGGTGCAGCATTACAGTTGAGAATTTGCTTAGTGTAAGGAATTGACCGGAGAGCAAATGTTGCGGAAACATGTGTTGTAGCACCACTTGCACTTCCAGTTAGCTAATGCTCAGTATTATTGTCAAGACAGATTGATAATATATTTTTGGGTGATGTTAACATTTTTACCCCAGAATGATTCCTGAAATTAATAGAAATAAACGCTTTGTGAAAATATAAATATGACATTTGTAAAGCCTTGCACACACTACACAATCCTCCAGTGATCAGCTTTTCATAGAAAATTATGTTAGATATGGAAATCTAAGCAACCACAATCCTCCTGATTCACGTTCTAAATAATAATAAGAATATAAACAACTATAATTTGACTGCATTTAGCCAGAATCAAAGCAGAATGAGCTTCAAATGATAGACTAAGTTAAGCTATATCAGATTATAAAAAATGTACGTTTTCAATCATTTTTTTTCTTTCTTTTAATTACGTGGGCATCATCTATTCTTTATTTTATTTTCATTTTTTAATGTATTATCTATTTAAATTGAAAATTCCTTTCACATATTTCTTTTAAATGATCAAGGATAATTCTTGAATGATCGGTTATTTCATGAGAATACCAATTAATTTGTATTATACCAGTTTATATGCTTGTGTATTAATCTACTTTGTTTTTGCTGCTGTTATTTGTTTTATTCTTACCAAACAGGGCCTCATGGAAGACCACCAAATTGGTGATATGTGCCACCCTGTATAAATATCAGAAATAAATAAATAAATAAATAAATAGACAGTCACGCTAGTGGTCTGACATCATTATGATTCTCAGCCGATGTAGGTTTTCCCTCCAAGGAAGCATGAAATTCCTTCAAATTTAGATTTTATCAATCATATGACTATTCATATCCTCTCTCATTAAGATTTTACATGTTTGAATGTTCATATTAAATGCTATCACAAATTTTTCCAAAATCGGATCATAGTCGGATTGTGTAGTGTGTGCCAGTCTTAAAGCGTACCAAGAAACATTTGCCCATTCCTTGATGCTGAGAATTTTTAGAGCTACATATATTAAATATGTCTGCTTCTTTATAGGCCCGTTCAGATATTACGCAGGAAAAGTTAGGCATATGTCTGTTTAATGATGACGTAAAGTGTAATATGCATCCCATTTCTGTATCTTATAACACACAGCTCAGAGAATACGCGCAGTTGCCATTCATTTCCCCCCTTTTTTAACGCAATGGCTTTTTCGCAGCAGCTTCCCTTACCATATCTGAACAAGCCTTAACTGTTGAGAGTGTAAGTCAACAAAATCTCCAACACAAACTTGTTGCTCTCAGGAGGTCTCTTGTTTTCTTTTGTCTTCTTGCATGTTGACTGCCAAATGTGAAGAAATTTCACTGCAATGCTGAAATATATTTTGAAATGTATGTACAGGTATATATCAGAGAACTATATCAGAGAAATGGAAAGTGTAGGAAAGATATTGAAAAAATGAAGAAAAAGAAGAAGATGAGCAAATTGTAATAACTTGAAAAACAAAACAGAGGTAGGACTGTTGATATTGACCTCAGCTGAATAGAATATGTCACATCATTATTAGTTTTGTAATATGAAGAAAAATCTATCGTTTTATATTCATTGAAGTTCTTGCTTTACTGAACACAACATGCATTATTGATGATACTCACTTGTGCATTTATGTTTATATCACTTCTTGTCTCTCTTTCTTCTTCTTCTCCTTCTGCTTTTTTAATCTTCATTAAGTTCTTCTTCTCCTCTTTCCTTTTCTTTTTCTCGTCTTTCTTTTTCTTCTGTTTTTCCTCTTTCTTCTTCTCCTTCTTTTTTTTCTTCTTCGTTTTCCTCTTCTTTTTTTCCTTCTTCTTTTTCTTCTTCTTTTTTCTTCTTCTTGTTCTTCTTGTTGTTCTTGTTGTACTTCTTTTTCTTCTTTCTTCTTCATATCCATCTCCTTCTTTTTCTTTGTTTTCTTTCTTCTGTTCTTTCTCCACAACTATTTTCGTCAACCTTTCATTTAGCTACCCCATTAGACTTTTTAGCAAATTTTCTTTTCTGTTGTTCTTCGTTCGTTTTCCTTTCCTTCTTTCTTTTAACTCTTTCTGTGCAATGAATAAGTGCAGTGAAAGTTAGACTTCTCGTACAGCAAAATACATCAATGCATGTAACAAACATCAGATAACCATGGATACTTTGTGATCAATGATAAATTTGTATGCATATATAAACAACAGTTATTAACTCATAACACAAATCTCCCCTGTATATTGCACATATTATTTAGCTGATCTCTAATAGAGTAAGTACAGGATAAACTTTTCTGGAAGAATATTTTCATATTGTGAAATAAGCTATGAATCATGTTTTGATTGTCTTGTTTCTTTCTTTTTCAATTTATATTAACACAACTCATAGAAAAAGATAATTATCATGTTTATGATTAATTATGTAAGAAGAAAAAAATGTTTGGTATTTATGATATATATCCTTAAGTTAAAATGTAAATTAATGTACTGAATAATTGCAAATTTCAGTGATAGCACTCTTAAAAACCAAAAGAATGATTGTGAATGTCACTGCACTCTGTGTTGCCAATTCAGAGACTTCAGTGATTATTGTTGATTATATCACTCTTATTCATGAACGGCATAATATACTGACACAGAAATGGATTTGAATTTCCCAGTGATTTTTGCACTTTCTGTTCGTGAAATGTACAATTTCTATTTCACAGCATTCTGGATCAAAAGATAAAAAGAAAACATTAAAAATGTGACACTAAACTGCTAGTATTCATTGAAATACATTTACAAAAAAAATAGCAAATATCAATGTCAAAAATTATCTTCTAAGAATTGATGTGCCCCATTCTATTTTTCTGCAATGTTCTGCAATGTCATTGAAGACACAATATGTAGGGGCGATTCAGATTTAAGTGTATGGAAAATAAAAGTTGTTGTGATCAGGCACCAGTATAGCACTGTGTTTAGTTAACCATTGATTTCTGTGTTTCGGTTTTTATATTTTCTTTGATAGTTTTTATGTTTTCTCTTGTTACTTATTTCGCCTATTTTTATGATGAATCTGGCTTCCGTTACTTTTAGTATTTTACTCTCAATGCACCTTTTCAGAGGAACATGACTTAAATTTATGTATTTAGTTGTTTTGGCAAAAGTTAATGATTTTCAGAGTTTTCCTTTATTCACCCGTTTTTTGCAAGTTCTGTTTTTCTTTTGATATGAGTAGATATAAATGTAACAATCATGTATTGATGACGATTAAATGGACAGAAAAATGATGATACATCATTAATGTAATGTGTAAGAATTTACTTGATTAGCTCTATAATATTACAAATAGCTTCATTCATATTTTACATTTATTCATATTATTCAAATTTGTTGTCCTTGTCTTGAAATATTCTTTTATCTCATGATCATGAATTGATATACTGGTTCAATTTTTATGGATATATTAATGCATTTCATCGCTTTATCTGCCATATATAGTAGTCTATGTTAATACATAATATTACTGATCTTAGTAGTAATTTTTGTCAATATTATATGTAAACATTTTTTAGAAATTTACTTTTATAAGATTATTTCCTTATGTTTAGATATTGAATATTTAAAAGTACATGTAGGAATGAAATTAGATATTCATTCTTTTTATCTTGTTTTGGCTTTTTATTTTACATTTTCTGAAACTAAAAATGAGAATGTAACATACAATCACAAACATCTCTTTAATGACTTTTAAAATCATCAAATTCCTCCTTAAAGCAGTTATTTTATCACATGTACCATCATTTACAAGTTGCTTTTGACAGTTTCATATTTAGAAATCTTCTGTTCAGAGCCTATAGGGGCATTAACTCTGTGTTAAAGTATATGAGTTAACGCCCTTCTGGCTCCAAACTGAGGGAATGTTTCCTTTAAAAAAAAAATCTCCTTCAAGTTAAGTATTGTTCCTTTAGTTAGATACAGTATGATAGATTATTCCCATTATGTTCTATTTTCTTTGAAATAAATAAATTGTAAATCATGTATTGAAAGTATTGTAACTAATCTACTAGATGTGGAGCACGTACCATTTTGTCAGTCAAAAACAAGCTAGCATGCAGAGGTTAGAATATATAAATCCTGCGATATTAAAACTAAAATGAATACAGTACCATGGCTCTAATGCCACTTGCTCACATCATCCAAGTTTGCATTTTAAGCTGCTTTTTAATCCTTTGCCTACAGAACCTGATGGTTTCTGCTTGAAGCATATGGGAATGAAGGAATTCAGTTGTCAGTTGGTTAAGGAGCATTTACTGAGCCAGGGTCCAGGGCCAGTATTCAATTCCATACTTTGTTTAAGTTAACCTTGTACTTAGTTTTTTGCTAAGGTAAGTAAAATGTCTTAAGTCGTATTCAGATCACATCTAGGCAATTTACTTTTGCAAGCCGACTTTACGGCAAAATACTTACTGATAAGCATTGCGACATCACACGGTCAATCAAAAGTAATGCGCAATAAACATGTCGCAATAAATGTGTGCAGGTTATGATACTGCGTTAGAAAACCATATGTCTGCTAATCAAGGCCTCCAAATAATTGGCTTAAGTGTGGTAGGGAGCTGTCTTAAATTTAGGGTAAAATACTTAGCCAAAAGTTTGAACTGAATACCAAAATTGGCTGAGTATTTTTTTTCTAAGGTGAAAACTAAGTAAAATACTCATATATCAAACTTAAGTATTATATTGAATACCGGCCCTGTTTAATAAAACTTGTTATCAATAGCTATATATGATAATTGTTACAAGCTACTGAAATCCTTGCATCATAGATCTTTGACAGATGTTATTGATACCAAGTTTTTATTAAAGTAAAATTTTTCAGTAAAAGACAGAAAGTGCAAAGTTAAAGACTTTTGATGATTGTGGATGTAAAGCTCCGATGACATATTGGAATATCTTCTACATGCTTTCATACTTTGTTCTTTTCCGTCAGAGTTTGTTGGTCACAGATGTTTTTTGTTCATGCCAATAGCACTGCCTGTTTAAACTTGAACAATTTAATACAGGAACTATTTAATCGGTTAAACTCTCAGTGCTAGAGAGTTCTGAGGAACCAACAAAATTTGTATTTCACTCATTTCATACTTATCGCCCATGTGTGTTTAATATACACCAAGGCACCTACACGTATGGTAAACTAGGTACACATGACCCAATGATATGCCAATTTACATTGATTTGTTTTAAAGGTAAAGACCAGTTTTGGAAACGCCCCTCTCTCAAAAAATGAAAAGGAAGCTCTCATTACCAATCATGTGAAAGAATATGTTTTTACTAATACGTGATGATACAAATTTTGCAGGGAAACCGCCTACTAATTGATATATTTGGTAAATTATTATATCTATTGGGACCAAATAGATATCGCGCACGTGGTCGCGTAGTCCCATATACATCTTTCTGTGTACAGTGCTTGTAACTTTACCAAGACTGGGCCAAATTTCTTATCATTTTGATGATTCCAGAACCTTGCAGTACACACCAATACTTATGTGCTAGATGATCAACCTTTTCTGATCGATTCCACAACGTTTCTTTCACAATGCAATTGCATGACCAGACTGGTCTTTATCTTTAATCTGTGCTCATGTATTTGGTTCTACTTCAGGCAAGCACATAAGATATATTATAATACAGAATGCATTGGGTAGGAGTATTCTGAACCACAGTGCTCACTCGATAGTTCAGTATTTCGCATACCTTTGATATGACATATTCATGTCAGATTTGATTGGACACTTGACTCATTTTTTAAAAGGATTGAAAGAACATGAAGCAAGGAATGTAGATAATACAGTCAAACCTGTCTATAGCGACCGCCCAAGGGAAACACAAAAAGTGGTCTTTGTAGACAGGTGGTCTTTGTAGACAGGTTCCTTTAGTACATGTCTCAATGAGAAACCATTTTCAAGGGAAACAAAAAATGTGGTCCTTGTAGACAGGTGGTCTTTGTAGACAGGTGGTCACTAAAGCAGGTTTGACTGTATTCATTTGGATGCAAACTGAGTATCAAGTGGGACAGCGCTTAACCTACAGTGCACTTGGGATATAAATGTGAAAGGGGTATAGGGTATATTTCAGAAGAAATTTCTTCCAGGCTGGATTCACTCCACTTTTTTTTCTTCTTCTCCAAATTGGTTTATGAACCTGAAACAAGCAATGTGAATAATGCATATTTGTAGCTTTTAGAGGCAGACTGAACTGAAAGTTGGTCCGCACTTAACCCACTTAAGCCATAAATGTGAAAGGGGTATATATCAGCAGAATACTCTTCCAGGTTAGATTCACTCCACATTTTTTTGTGTTTTGTAAATAGGTTTAGGAACCTGAAACAAGCAGAATGGGTCTGCACTTAGCCCGCTTAGGCCATAAGTGTGAAAGAGGTATTTGTTTTCAGAGTAATCGTTTCCATTTCTGTCAGGTGTATTGTGAATTTATGAAAACCTCATGTAGTGGATGAATAAACCACAAGAATATATTTTGGCAAATTTGTTTTTGTAAGGTGTCATTATTTATTTGTATGCATAGCTACTTTTTAACACATTAAAATCCACTGGTGAAAATGTATTCAAGGTTACCACGGTTATAGAAAGATACATTTTTCTGGAAAGTCATGGAAAATGAAGGAAACAAATTCTCCCAAAGCCATGGAAAGTCGTGGAAATTGATTGTGGGTGTTGGTCCGACTTGGTCGTGTGTGGCTGCATGTGGCAGCCTTCCAGTTTTAACTGACAGTGGGTGTGGTATTCGTATTTGCTTTAATGCTACAACCCATACCAAAATGGTACTTGTCTTGTCATGGTAAAGGCAAAAATGGGTCATGGAAAATCATGGCAAGTCATGGGATTTGGTTCTTAAATTTCTGTGTTACATATGAATTTGTAACCCCCGATTTCTTTCACCTAATTTGAAGCTTTTAATCAGCCCGGGTCAGCTGTGCGCATACAGAACCGACTACGCGTACAATGTCCGCGCAGCTGTGCGGCTGAATCTGATTGGCTCTGATTGGATCACTCTAGGTTCGCGACTGTTCTATTTAGAGCACGGGTGATTGAATAAAAAAGGGAGTCTAATACTTAGTAATGGAGGTCTTATAGATGATGAATCAGTAATATGGCCAATATACACACATACACACAGTTCAATTCGATTATTATTTTCCATATGCAATGCATGAGAGAGTAAGCGCAATATATGATCCACTTTAAAAACCCCTTGATTTCCCCCGAGCAAGAATGGTACGACCCGGTCCGCTGGCTACCTACAGATTTCAGCGATCAAGAGGCACACACGTTAATCAATGGAGAAAAATGGAGTTCCCAAAATCAGACGGAGGTACCGATTGGTTTTGTCTTTTGACAGGGTTTTTTTTTCATCCAGTGAGAATCATTTATATATCAAAATGTTCAGAATGAACTGAATGATATGAATCTTTTTCCGTTGGTAAAAAATAGCCCTCTCCCGGCAAGAAACCGCCAGATATAGCCAGGAGCGTTCAGTCAAAAGATCGATACCACAGAAATTTTGACTAAATTGATAAAAAATAATCAAAAAATGACGGTGCGATGGAACAACAAAATATCGTGATTTTTACATCACCATAAAGAAGAAAAGTCAAATTTTCTAATGCTTTTTCTGTTGGTGAACTAGGCCGATTGGATCAACAGATGTAGTTGAAAAGGGGGGATTTTGGCATATTTTTAAAGCTTTTCATTGATTCAATCAATCGGTGCGCGGTGTGTTTGAAGAGGTTGACGCTTAAGTGTATGGGTAAAATCCATATGAAGGCCTACTATGTCCCATTTGCAGGTCAAAAAAATGAAAGACAATACTTATTTAGAACTTGACTCAAAACAAAAGGGTTTGAAAATGGCTTTTTGAGGGAAAATAACGACCATTAGTTGTCAAATCGACATAAGTGATTGCAATCACCTAAGTAATAGTCTGATTTTCAGACCCTTGTACCGAATGGTCATACATTTTGTGCTGCACAAAGATTCAATCAATTTAATGTTGGCCATTACAAGTAGTGGGTTATTGATGTAGACAAATGCTCATGTACCTGTTACAACTCATTTTATGTATGTGATTACCATAGAAAAAAAGATGTCAGTCAGTCACTCAATAGTGTCTGACAGGGAAGTCACTAGGACACTGCTTACGTTTAAATTTCATAGATAGGACACACATGACATATTCATAATTCCTTCAAAGTTCTACAGAATTTGATGTTGGCTGCAAAAGGGACATAGTATCTTTAACCCTGATATTAAAATGTGGTTCAGCGTTACTCCAATGACAGTTGTTCCGGGCTTTATTTTGCTAAAGATGTAAAATCAGGGTTCGGAATTGCAATTGAGTTTTAGTCTAGTTTAGGGTTAGGGTACGGGATAAGTATGGTGTTCAGTCCATGGTTGAAGTTTGGAATTTGGTTAGTGTAGGAAACTCACCGCAGAGCAAAGAGCAACATAAAGTTGATGAGCGCCAAGCTTGAGTAAATTTACAGAAACAGAAAGCAATATGTGAAGCTTTTTCCTTGGAATTCCATACTATTTTTCATCAAACCTTTAATCCTGCTCCCCCTAACCTTCTGGACTTTGCATCAACCTAAAATTCAACTGCAGGCATAATTTTTTTTGATGAGAGTAAGGCACTAAAACCCAATTTATTAGGCATCAGATAACACACACAAAACCCCTAAATATATCATTAGTTAAACTTTTAGGTCAAACAATGCACTAAAATCTTGTCTTTGATCGTCTTATTATGTTAAGGTTGAGAATAAATCTATGCACTTTAATCACTATAGATCAATTACTCACAGGATCTAGGAGTTTCATTTTGTAATATTAATTCTAAGTGCACAAACTGTGCTAATGAATGATATTTAGTCCAGTAGTGCAGCCATTTTATCAACATTTTTGTCCTCATTTAAACAAAAAGAAGGAATTTTGTTGGCTTATTTCTGACAAAAAATATTCAAATATATCAACAAAACTTTCCTTTGCCCTTTGCCCTACAAAGAAAAGCCTCATCAGTCGTTGCAATATGACGTCATTGACAAACGCGCGTCTACAAAACTGGCACGCGCAATTGACTGCAACATGCATGACGTCTTCTGACGTATGACAACGACAAATTGGAAATAAACAAACCTCTTGCACCGCCGAAGATCAGAAAGTAGCAGAAATCATGTAAGAAAAGTAACAACAGTCATAAAAAATGGCGCTAATATTGGAGGGTTAAAACAAAACGTCAATCTAACGAAGAGCAGAAGTATTGCAACGAAATTTTGAGGTAACAACACCAAGGAAATACAACGAATCTTTCAAGAAAAATGAAGAAGAGAGTCGTGAAATTGCGGGAACTTGCGCCTGCTGTGGCAGCACTCGCTGCAGCGATATTCATCCAGTCTGCCACCGGGAGTTCAGGGGGATCGGGACATCATGAGCCGACGACACAAGCTACAAATGCCGATGGTCATGATTTGACAACCAGCAATACAACCGAAGATCATCATGAAGATGAACATGATGATGAACATGATGATTTACATGCCCATGCCCCAAAAGTGATTGTCTTTATATCTGGATGCTGTCTCTTTGGTGGTAAGTAAAAAAAAATATGTTGGCTTGTTGCCTATTTTTCATTATTAACATTAATGTCTTATTAACTTAAGACTTAACTCTTACTACTAGAACTAGATCTAGACCTAGATCAAGTCTCTTACAGTTAGACTCACTCTCAGTAGGTCTAGATCTAGGCCTAGGTCTACACAAAATAAAGAAAGAAGAAAGATGAAAAAAGAAGGAGGAGGAGGAGGAGGAGGAGGAGAAAAGACGAAGATGAAAGAAGTTGAAGAAGATGCAAAATGACTCGCGTGTCAGCAGTACTGCCAGTAGACCTAGTCAGTAGTCTATAGTAGGCCTATACCCAGAAATTTGTGAGTCCGGATAGATCTAGGCCTAGACTAGAGTCTAGTTGATTTCAGTAATTTGAAGAAGTTTACAAGCAATTTTAAATTGAGTTTAACTTTAAGACTAGAGTTTCTACGCAACATTATCTAAAGTCTTTTTTTTTTGTTACGGTAAATTTGTATGATCATTACGACATCAGGGCTATTTATTTGATGCATACATTTCGTTAAAGCCCCTTTGCACTATTTTGGCCAGGAGGGATTCGAGGGATTAGCGTGGTCACTGACAGGTGGTTATCTCATCAACTCGGCTCTCAATTAACATTAGAAAAAGAGGATTAAGGGGGACCAACAGGCACCGCTTAGGCATTATTTTCTTTATAGACCTAGATCTAGAGTAGAGGGAGCAAGTAGTACTAGTAGGCCTACAGACAGTGGGGCTTTAAATCCAAAGTCAAAAGTGCCGGCTTTATTTTTGTTATAAATTAAAAGCATTTGGAAACAACCCAATATATCTTTAAGTTTTATGCAGACTTTTCTTTTTTAAATGAAAATGGCAAGGTTAACAAAATTTATTTTTAGTAAAAATAAACCCCCATCATATGACCATGATACATGTACATTAATAGTCTACTTGGATCTACTGTGTTACTAGTGAGGTGTAACTTAGATCTAGACAAAAATAACCATCTGTAATGGGTTATTCTTTAATATTTAAACTGACATTTGTCAACCTGCATGTATAGAGGTGGTCAGTGGAGCCAGATGTGCATGTACATGTAGTCTCGGTGGAACAACCATCGATATCAGAGACTGAAGCTTTTGGTCTAACTTTGATCTAGACCTACTACTAACAGATCTTACAGTAAGGGTGTTTAAGATCCACCAGTCCAAGGCACATGGCTATTTCTAGAGACTACACTGATCACGTAATCTGTCTAACAGTCACAAACAATTATTTTATTCAAAGTGAAATGGAATCGAATGATACATGTAGACTATCTCCACTTTTCGATAAACAGGTTTTTTGCTTCTTACTAAACAGACAGTAGTTTTACATCTACTTCAGATATCAAACACTGCTCACATTCATTTGAAAAATGGTGAAGGATATTTAAGTCTACCTTAGTTTTATTTTTACGTGTACATGTAGTAGTTTATTTTAGTAGTTTAGTAGTTCTAAAGTTTATGGGACAATACATTACATTCCAATTTTAGCTGACTGCTGAGATAATCAAGAAATATATATTTTAAATAGCAAAGAGTGTTCAGCTAGGTTTAACTCATTGAAAAGAACACAGCTCTTCCACAAAGCCACTGTAATTCCTCATGTGCAGCTTAAAAGAAATTTACCGAATGTAAAAAACATGGACTGGCTTCCTTATTGCTCTTGCATTTTATTTTTGTTCATTCACATTCTCATGCTCAAATTCTGTTTAGTAAATAATAAAAATCCCTGAATAGAATAGGACTTACATGTAAGTACACCAATTTAACAATATAAACATTGCATTTCTTTATTTTGATTCTATGAACTTGACGTTTTGATGTTCAGTGTTTCTGATCATTCTTTTTTGTAATTCAAGCTGACGATTGGAGTCATGTTTAGCCCCAAATCTCTATATCTGTTATATAATAATTTATTTATTCATTTATTTATATATTTTTTAAAATTTTATTTACTTATTCAGTCATCCCTTTATTGATTTATTCAGTTATTTATTTATTTATGTATTTTATACAGTCAATCATTTATTAATTTTTTTGTTCATTCATCTATTTATTTATTAATGTATTTATTCATTTATTTAGTCATTTATTCAATAATTAATTTATAAGAATAATAATGATAATTACATTTATAGGGTGCTTAATACTGGCCTTTCTAAGCGCACAGGTGGTATTGTCTAACTCAGTATAATTATTCAACATGTTCAAAAGCTTAAAAGCAAAACAAAAATATAAATATATATTACTAATATAATACAATACAATTTCAGTTGAAATTAACTACTTGTGTGCACCTCTAGTACTGTATACTATAATGGTTAAAAAGGTTGGTTTTGAGAAGGGTTTTGAATGATTAAATGGATGGGGCATTTTGAATATGGGGTGGGAGTTTGTTCCAGAGGGTGGGGGCAATCGATGAAAAGGCACGGTCACCATAACGGGTTTTTGTATGTGGGCCGTGAATTAATTGCATGGAGGGATCTGGCAGAAGAGGAGGATCGAAGGGAGACTACATGTAGGTCATGAAGATATTTTGGGGCAAGGTTATGTGTTTTTTGTTTTTATTTATTTATTTATTCATTTATTTGTTTTTTTGAAGAGGTGTAATTTTATTTTCTTGTTTTGCTACAGCCATCTCAAGGTCCCTCTTAAAGAAGCTGCCGATCCCATACACAGTGGTCCTGCTCGTCCTGGGGGCCATCTTGGGTGTGGTCGCATCCAATGTCCCCCTGGTGGAAGAACATACCAGGGACGTGGCCCACATGGACCCCCACGTCCTGCTCCAGATATTCCTCCCTATCCTCATTTTTGAGTCGGCCTTTGCCATGGACGTCCACACTTTCATGAGGTCTTTCGCGCAGGTACAGATTCGTTTGTTTTATTTTGTTTTGTCTTTCTGTTAATTGTAATGTTGACATACATGTATATATTATAAATCAACTATTTTTTAAAACTGTAATTTTGAAACTATACACAACATGTAGCTGTGATTTTTGTTTTACTTTGAAAATTGAGAATGAACTTCAACGTTTGGATTTTTGGATCAAAAAATTGAATTTGAATTTTGGTTTGGTGTTTGGTGATACGCTCTGCTGACATTACTGCTCCAGGCTTTATTTTGTCAAAGATGTAGGGTTAGGGTTAGGGTTAAAATTTGGTTTTAGGCTAGGTTTTCATGACCCTAACCCTCTAATATGCAAAAGATCCTGACAAATTCTCAAACCACAGAGATATTTATGGTTTTATTTAAAGGTGTCAATGTGTAACTCCCTCTCACACTTTGAATTCTCCCAGACAATTTTCGAATTATCCCAACCGTGTTTCCATGAAAAGAAAAAAAGACATAAAACAGGTTTTTTTTAAAAAATCTTTCCAACACTTTAATGTTTGGAATGGTACATGTATATAGAGCCAATTCATTGCTTTGTGACGATTTACATTCACTCAAAATTTAATTTAATTATAATAGTATAGTTAGGAGAATTTAGGAATCGATCAGATCAGCTTTTCCCAATTTTTATCATTAATAATGGTCTTTTTTCAATCAAAATTTCAGATTATCTTTAATTTTATATCTAGCATTGAAGTCAGTACCCTAGCACCATTTTCTCTCATCTGAACAATGTTACTTTTAATTACCTTTAATATGTTACCAAGTCCCTTTAATATATATGTCACAACTAGCAATGTACCACTTGTTGCTGGAACATATCTCATATAATCAAAGTAGGCCTACAGTGGAAACTCGTTATAATGAGGCCCTTGGGACCAAGGAAGTTACCTTGTTATATCAGGAATCTTGTTATATCAGGGTAAAAAAACAAGAATATAAAGAGCTGGGGCCATCAACATCACCGTTATAACAGATACCTCGTTATATCAGAGCTCTTTATAATGAGGTTCCACTGCACATAATAGGGATTAATCAGTTGCTTAACACCATGATGCATGCAAGGTTCTTGCTAGTACTGATCATATTTAGATGTCTCATCAAGAGTTCAAGTAGCATATTAAAGATACAGCAACCTAATGATGGTTCATTCCATATTTCATATCACTTGCATTTTGGTACCATAAAGCCTCGTTCAAGTAGGAACAATGGTATTTATTTTTATGACTTTTTGTATCATATAACACCGAGCTCAGTGAATACGCATAGGACCTTTGTTGCCCGCAGTTGACATTCATTTACGCATACATGTAGAAAAACCATGACGTTTTTTGTTTGTTTTTGTTTTTGTTTTGCTTGGGTTTACTGTGACATATTGGAAAAAACATGAAATATCTTACCACCCATAGTGAGACATGGTTGTTTCGAACTTCAGTATATAATTTTAGAAAATTACATTTAATAATAATAATAAAGCATGCATAATTTCTTCCTGTTGACCTTTTTTTTTCTAGGTTTGTATACTTGCCCTGTTTGGTTTGGTAGTGGCATCAGTCCTGACTGCTGTCCTGGCAATGAACCTGTTCAACTACAACTGGAACTTCAGTGAAGCCATGATGTTTGGCGCCATCATGAGTGCTACAGACCCTGTCGCTGTGGTTGCTCTGCTCAAAGACCTTGGTATGTTCTTTGGGTGGCATTTTACGAACCCTTTATCTTTTATTTTTGTGCAAGTACCTCCTGTATGTTCATTCTCCCTATCGCATATTGCTGATGCTGATTGATGTATATGCTCTCAATAATACTGATATCGGGACAAGGGGCTTGAACACCAACTGTTTACTTGTACATGTACATGTATATGTACCATAAATATTGTGCATGTAATAAAAATGATAGAAATGCTTGCATTCTCTTGTGTCATGTACACTCACCTGCTAGAATTGATTGAATTCTCTGGTTTTCATCTATATGCTTACTAGAAATGATTGCATTTTCTTGTGTCATGTACACTCACCTAAAAGGAATTAATGATTGCATTCTCTGGTTTTCATCTACATTGTATGCTTATCAGTAGATACAAATGATTGCATTCTCTAGTTTTCATCTGTGCTTATTAGAAATGATTGCACTCTCTGGTGTTCATGTACTGTATGCTCATGCACCCAATAGATAGAAATGATAGCATTATCAGGTGTTCATCTATGCGTATTAGAAATGATTGTATTCTTTTGATGCTCATCTGTGCTCATCTGATAGAAATGAGTGCATTGTCTGATGTTCATCTACACTCATGCTATAGACATGATTGCATTCTCTAGTGTTCACACACACTCATCAAGTAGAAATGATCGCATTCTTTTGTGTTATATGCAGGTGCATCCAAACAGCTTGGGACCATCATTGAAGGTGAATCACTTTTGAATGACGGCTGTGCCATCGTTATCTTCAACGTCTTCATGAACATTGTCTTCTTCCCTCAGCTAGCATCGTCAGGTGCAGTATAAAAATCAACATAAAATAATCAAATTTTATGCAAACAAGAGTGCATTGCCAACAAAGATAATGAGTAAAGACCTTTTCAAAACTAAGATGCATATTCTTGCCACAACATTTTGCTAAGCTACCTAACTTGCTTGCCAATACAAAAATGCTAATTTATACAAATGCACTGAACATACATATGCAATCGGTGCAATCTGCTTATTACATAATTTTGATTTGATGCATATTTTAGTTGGCCAGAACGCTCTGTACTTCATGCAAGTGGCCTTCGCCGGACCACTGTGGGGCTACGCCGTCGCCAAAGTGACGGTCTTCTGGCTGTCGCATATCTTTAACGACGCCCTGGTCGAGATCACTATCACCCTGGCCGCCACCTACTTCACGTACTACATCGGCGACATCTGGCTCAGGGTCTCTGGTGTCCTGGCCGTGGTCGTGCTCGGTCTCATTGTCAACGCCGAGAAGACGTCCATCAGCCCAGAGGTTGAGGTCTTCCTGCACAGGTAATGATAAGAGGAGTAGAAACAATGATTGTAGTGATGATGATATTGATTATAATGACGCTACTGATATGAGTAGTAGAAATAATGATAAAATTGAGGATATTGTGATGATATTCATTATGATAAAAAAAAGTAGTAAAAATAATTATAACAATGATCATGGTGATATTGATTCAATGATGATGATGATGATGATGATGATGGGTTCTGCACTTGCATAATTTAGGTTTCATTGAGAAAGTATAACCAGGATCGATTGTTTTTGTTTAATCAGAAGATTTGATTATAAGGACTGTCAGTATATAATCAGTGTTAGATATGAATAGAGTATAACTAATCCTACCCCCATACAGACAGAGCAAAAGCCTTTGGGGTGAATGTTACGCTTTAAATTTCCCTATCGATTTTTGTGTGTGTGTCAGGTTTTGGGAGATGCTGGCTTATAAAGCCAACATCCTTATCTTCCTGCTGGGTATGGCCGCTACCTGGAACTCATCATACACACAATTGATCTATCGTTTTATGTCAGTATAATATACACATGCAATATAATGAAGAGTTTAATTCCAAAAGGAGCTAAATCCACTGTTGATGAAAATTGAGTTATTGATATCAGAACATTGTTCACTTAAGTACCCGTCTTTCAACAAAAGTATTTACCGAATTTTGGGAGCAATTATGAAAAAATGCACCTTCTAATATCACTTTTCCATAGACGCCTGTACAAAATCTGGCAAACAAATCCTTTTTTTCCCGAAGTTACAACAATGGATTTAGGTCCTTTTTGAATAAAACTATGTTGATGAAAGTAACATTTCAAAGTAAACGTGCATGTAAGCAGTACATACTGAGAAAAATATATGTCTTCTTCTTCTTCTAGTAATCTTCATAGGGCTATGCAGCCTATTGCAAAGATGAACTACATATTGCAAGGGGTGTGAAGAAGATAAATGAGATAAATGGGAGAAGGGCATTAGATGCCTCAGGAGTGGTGCCTTGAAAATTGTCATCTTTGATCTTCCTTTTCCTTTTTTACCTCAGGTTTTGGGAGATGCTTGCTTATCTAGCCAACACCCTTATCTTTATGATGGTGGGCGTGGTTGTTACCCAGAAGGCTCTGGTCAGTGTAGATAAGATGGATTGGTTTTATCTCATCATCCTCTATCTTGCCATCACTATCATCAGGTAGGAATCGTATGCTAACATGAATACTCTAAAGGCTGATCAACCTCTTCAGCCCAATCCTGTCAAGAATTGGCTACTGTATTTACACTTGAATATTCATATTCATACATCAAGCAATCAAATTCAAGGACCGAATCAATGAATATTCGTACACCTTCCAGGGGTATGGTGATCAGTCTCTTCAGTCCAATCCTGTCAAGGATTGGCTACTGTCTCTTTTATGAATATACATTCATATAAAGCCCAAATAATAAATGAATATTCACACACCTACTGTGCAATCAATTTCTTTAAATAAATATATGATTATTTATACAATCACATAACAATGTTTGAATATTCATACACCACATAGGGGCATGGTGATCAGTCTCTTCAGTCCTATCCTGTCGAGGATCGGTTACGGTCTCACCTGGCGCAACGCTGTCATCATGACATGGGGTGGTCTCCGAGGTGCAGTGGGTCTGGCCCTGGCCCTTGTGGTGGAGAACCTGGCCGGGGACGATGTCATCGGGAGTAAGTTCCTCTTCCATACGGCAGGCATCGTGGTGCTGACGTCATCAACGCCACAACCATCCAGAGTCTACTTAGAATCCTAGGTAAGACTGTCTAATTGGAAGAATGCAACTATCTGATTCTTTAAAGTTTATTGATGATTGTTGTTTGTAATCATAGTATTAATGAATCAGGGGCCCATTTCATAAAACTTGTTATATACCTCATACATAGATTGTCATTCACTGATTGGTCAAAACTATATCCCATGACAAGGAGCATTTCGATCTATCATTGCGTGATAGGACCCCTAACCCCTCCGCGACTTTTGCACACACAATCAGATGCCATGATTTCAGTAGCTTGTAACAGTAGCTTGTAACTTGTTATTGATATCAAACAGGGCCCTGTTCCTTATGCTTTCCTTTAGTCTTTGAATGATTTATCTGATCTACTTTTCCTCCTCTAACCTATTATAATTATTTTAAAAAATAATTATTTATTTTGGGGGGTGGGTCAAAGTACGTAACTGCAGTAAGATAAATGGCTACCCAGCGTGCAAAAAATTCATGAATGCTATTGATTGCATGAAGCATGCTCTGGCCAAAAGTACTCTAGAGTTGAGTTGCATCCTCATTCTAACCAGCTGTAAGTGTAAACCTCATCTTAAACCCAATTGTAAGCCTGTAAAATCCTGAGTCTTTTTTATGCCTCCGCTACAACGTAGCCGGAGGCATTATGTTTTCTGGTTGTCCGTCCGTCCGTACGTACGTCCCGTTCTCGTGATCGCGTTATCTCAAGAACCAATTGATGGATTACCGCCAAACTCGGGTCATGTATGTATCTTGCAGAGCTAATGAAGTGATTAGATTTTGGGGTCACGAGGTCCAAGGTCAACGGTCACAGGGCCCATTATGTATGCAAAAATAGCTCGTGATCGCGTTATCTCAAGAACCGATTGATGGATTACCGCCAAACTTGGGTCATGTATGTATCTTGCAGAGCTAATGAACTGATTAGATTTTGGGGTCACGAGGTCAAAGGTCTAAGGTCACAGGGCTCATTATGTATGCAAAATAGCTTGTGATCACGTTATCTCAAGAACCGATTGATGGATTACCGCAAAACTTGGGTCATGTATGTATCTTGCAGAGTCAATGAACTGATTAGATTTGGGGGTCACGAGGTCAAAGGTCACAGGGCTCATTATATATCTCAAAATAGCTTGTGATCGCGTTATTAGAACCAACAGATGGATTACAATCAAACTTGAATTTTAAAAATTGCTTCCATTTTGGTTTGTAAAATTGCTCTATGGCGGAGGCATCATTTTCGACTGCGCGCAGTTGAAGTTCCATCTAGTTTTTTGATGAGCTAAAACCAGGAGCAAATGTTACCAGAGTAATCGTCTGATCACCGCTTGATCTCATAATTGTGGGGGCTTGGCTGAAGCCAGGTTAATAAAAAAATGTTCTTCAGAATATTTCAACCTACACCATTAGACAGATGGAGCACACACAGTGAAACCTGCTTTACAAACCACCTGTATAGAAAGACCACCTGTCTATAAAGACTGTAATATGTTATTTCCCTTAAAGAGGGTTACTCATTAAAACCTGTGGTAAAGTAACCTGTAAATGGAGACCACCTGCTTTTAAAGACCACATTTTTTGTCTTCCTGAAGCGACCTTTATATAAAGGTACATGTATTACTCGTATATAACTATTATATTACTCCTTTATTACTCCTACAGGTATATAACTGTTATGATGACTACACGGGCATGACTGACCTTTTGATAGTTAAAGGAGTAATAAAACACTAATTTGCAAAGTAATGTAACAAAACGTACATGACAATTAGGTGCTTATGTCATTATAATCACCATTACCCAGGCATGAGCGACATCTCCATCCCGAAGCGTCTGGCCATGGCCGGTGCGGTGAGACGTATTCACGAGGGTCAAAACCGAACCTTCAACATGCTCAAGTCTGACCGCTTCCTTGCCGATGCCGACTGGGACATCGCTACAGCTGCTTGCGAGATCAGTGACCCATATAGGACCTTGAATGATGACGAGGTAGAAAAAAATGTTCAATAACCTTAGTTATGTGGCAAAACATTTACATTTTAAACCACTAAATGAACTCGGATGGGACATTTGTTTGGCCCAGAGACATGCGTCTTTGTCTGTGTGTTCAATTTCCGTGTAAACGTTGCTTTCGGTAGCATGGTCGGGATAGCCGATTTCACGCAAAATATCCCTGATATACTATCAATCTCCATGAAAAGCTTGCACAGAGAGGAGAATCTTTGCATTATTAGTGATGATATTGATGGGACAAATGTTGTATTGGATAGGACCGAATGGGTCCCAGCATGTAAATCCATTAGGTACTTCTTCGTTATTGTTGGGCTCCGTGTTTTTAAAGAGTTGATATTAATTGCAACTATGTACATGTACATGAGAGATAGGAGACTGCAATTAATCGCAACTCTTTTTAACTGTATTATACAAAATGAACATGTATGATCGTATGATTTTTATTCTTTTAAACTATTAATTTCTTGTATTGTATTATTTGTATATATGTATTATTTGTGCTGCTGCTAAAGTTATCTGTGGATGTCATGTTACCTAGCTCATATAGAGCCAGAAGGGCGTTAACTCATATACCGTATTTGCCGGCGTAAAGGCCGCAGTATTTTCTCTTCCGAAAATATCAAAAAGTCGGGGTGCGGCCAATCCGCAACAACAGTTAAAAATCGGCTGTTAAAACAGCACGTAATTTCGTACATATGGGACTCCCAATGGTACAATGACTAGATCTATACCAGTAATGGTACAGGACATTTCTAGATTAACTCCACACATCTTACCGACTATTTCATGTTGCATTGTTGACATGAAGTTTTGTCGATCTCGTGAATAAACTTCATTACCTATTTTTAACAAATTCTACCGGTAGATCTAGATTTAAGTCCGTGCCATTGCATTGCTGAAAGAAGGGACCGTTACGGAGCTACCGCGCAACGCAACTGCGCATCTAGCCAAAGTCGCAATTTCGTATTACACCGCACATCGTGGTAGGGGTATTATACATGTATGTAGGATACCAAATCTGCCTGCGATACAGTACTAGCTTAAAATCGATGAAAATTTGCAAAATTACGATCATTTTTTAGGTAAACTTCCTGTAAATTTATAAGAATTGATGAGTTTGGTATCAGTTTGTAGAAAAAAATAGTGTTCTACGAGAAAATTACGCTTATTTTGTTTGGTCCGTTTGTTTTTTTTTACCTTTTTTTTTTGTTTTTTTTGTTTTTTTTTTCCTCTACAAAATGTCAAAGTTGGGGGTGCGGCCTATGCGGCGGTGCGGCCTTATCGCCGGCAAATACGGTACCTCAACTCAGAGTTAATGCCCTTCTGGCTGTGAACAGACAATATCTGGATGTATCCAAATGTGTAACTAAAAATGACATTTTTTCAGTTGTGTGTTTATAGATATATTCATGCTTTGAACAGAGCGTATGTACTTGATGATGAATTGTTCCTTGGTGAAAGGAAATCATGAACAGATTGCAGATCGAATCGAATCAAATCAAGTCAAATCAATTCAGACATGAATTAATTAAATTTCATTTCTATAATTGCTTTGAACAGAACACACTTACTGATGAATTGACCCTTGGTGAAAGGAAGAGCGTCTGTCCAGGTTGCAAGGCCATGGTACCCAACGAACCATCCCCTAAAGAGTTTGCAGACATGATGGAAGAAGCAAGGCTAAGGATGCTCAAAGCAGAAAAGGTAATGTGTGCAAGATATACAGTCAAACCTGCTTTAGTGACCACCTGTCTGCAAAGACCACCTTTCTACAAAGACCACATTTCTGGTTTCCCTTGAAAATGGTTTCTCATTGAAACATGTACTAAAGGAACCTGTCTACAAAAACAACGTTTTGTGTTTCCCTTGGGCGGTCGCTATAGACAGGTTTGACTGTATCAGCAAAGACTCCTTCAGACATGAAGCTCTGGGGCCCATTTCATAAAACTTGTTATCTATAACAACTGCTAAATTTCTATGAAAAATTTGCCCTCAGCCAATCAGATGCCATGGTTGCAGTAGCTTATAACAGTAGCTTGTAACTTGTTATTGATATCAAGTTTTATGAAACAGGGCCCAGAACTGCCTCAAAAAAGAAATGTTGAGGGAAACGGACTGACAATAATAGCGTAGTGCACTTCACATTTTTTTACACAGAGATGTCAGTTTACTTGGGGTCTTCGTTTTGTACAGCTACTTCTTTTCACCCTCATTTTACCATTTATTTATACTTAAAATGGTTTCTATTTTGTGGCATTTTATTTTTTAAATGTCATGTTTGAACAAGGCTTATTAAGAGGAGTAGAATTGTACAAAGGTCTGAATGAAGTAGCATTGCCTTCTCATATTGACAATTGTATTTATTTTGCACTCTCCTATTCTTTAGACAAAATGAACTATTTCATGAGCCCATGTAAATGGATAGTGCAACAGATTGACAATTGTAATGTTGATATAGCAATTACATTGTATATGTCATTATGTGTTTTTAGGATTTTTCTTGTTCTTCTCCCAACCTTAGATCAGCTACTGGAAGCAGTTTGAGCATGGTATGCTTGCCAGGGAGGCATTGCGTCTCCTGGTTCAGCATGCCGAGGTAGCGGCCGATGAGAAAGACCAGTTTATCTTGGTCGATGATCTCAAGAAGTCATGGCAAGTCAAAGGCATCTACCCTTGGTTGGTGAGTAGTGACTTCGGTGGCGTAGCTTCAGGAGGGGGACATGAAGGCATGCTCCAAGTGGGCAAAAAAAAATTAAAGGGAGAGAGAGAGAGATTGGAAAAGAAAGGGAGATGGGGAGACAAGTTAAAAGTGGAGATGATAGGACTCATTTCTACCCCCTCACCCCCCCCCCCACTCAGTTGGCGTGTTCTGGGCATTTTACCCACCCACCCACTGTGTATGACAACAGACCCCCTCCCTCAATGACTTGACCCACCCTACATCAACATCAAATTAAATCAAATCAAATCCATGCATGATTAGAATAGGATCCTTTGCATTAAAGAATATAATGACCAACGGTTTTTATTAGGACGGCCCTTCACGGTGTTGCTGCACTAATAAAGCTTATATTATCTTTTTACCATGAAACCTACAAAGAAATTAACACAAAATCATCTCTTTCAGAGCTAGAACGGTATGTATATGAATGAACCATTCTGGCTCCAAGCAGACGGAATCACTATTATCTTTGCGTGTTTATTTCCAGAAACGCAAACTTGAGGACCTCATCAGTGAGAAGAAGATTGCTGCCATCCCCATGCCCAAGCACAAACTCGGCAAGCTCATGTACAAGATATGCCATCACATGGCCTTCGAAGTCACCATCAACATCGCAATCATCCTCAACATCGTGCCCATCATTATGGAGTTTGTCTTTCAGGACAAGATGTCTTCGGCATCCACCACGGCTGCACCTGGGGCAACCGTCAGCTCCGAGCCTTCGACCCTTCAGCAGATCGAGGATGCGCTGAGGATCTCCAACTATGTCTTCTTCTGTATCTATGTCGTGGAAGCGACAGTCAAAGTGAGTCTCAAATCTAAAGGCCCTAATAAAAAATGACACAGGAAAGACATCCAAAAAACCATTACAGCACAATTTAATGACCTAAGCATAGGGTGCTTCACATTTCTGTGTCTTGTAAGACACAGATCATTGAGTACATAGAGGGGACCTTCTTGCTGGAAGCTACTTTTTTCCCCGCTCGCGAGCTACATGTATTTATTATAATGTTGGTTGGTTTGTATACTGTACTGGCATGATATGCATATCGTGATGACAACATACCAGTGAGAGCTCAAACATAAATGCAGATATTTTCGCGGTCTGAAATGCAATGACGGCAATATTTCTGCATGTTTATTGTCACTTTTCGCGATCAGTGAGTAATTCCCAACCCCCCAAAATTAAATATCTCATCCTCATTGTTAGATAAAACTATTACTAAGACTCTAAATTAAAACTTGCAGATTCTGGGATTGGGTCGTCACTACATCGTGAGTCACTGGAACAAATTCGATGCGTTCATCCTCATTGTTGCTCTGGTTGATATCATCATTGCAGAGACACTCATGAAAGGCACCGTCACCATCAACTTGTCCTCTATCAAGGTCGTTAAGCTCTTCCGACTCCTACGAGGCCTGAGGATGCTCAGGCTCACTAAGGTAAGGGTGCTAGGTATCAAGTGTCAGTGTTAAACCAAAGGGTGCAGCTAAAGTGTTAGTATTAAACCAGATGGTTGGGATCAGTGTTAGTGTTAAACCAGATAGTTGGGCTACAGTGTTAGTGTTAAACCCGGTGGGCTAAGTTGTAGTGTTATAGTGCTAGTGGCAAACCTGAAAGTAGTGCTACATTGTGTTTGTTAAAACCAGATGGTAGTGTAAATGTTAGAAAGGTTGACTAAGGTATGGGAGCTAGCTTTCAAATATCAAGTGTTACACCAGATGGCAGCTAGGCTATAGTGTTGGTGTTGAACCATATGGTAGCTAGAAGAAATTCCTTGAATGCTTGAGCGCCTTTTCATGATAGCTCGGCTAAAGTAATAATATGATTGCAGGGGCCTCAGGGAAAACAGTATCAATACTGATGAGGCTACCCTGGGTGAACAATTAAGACATATTATTATTATTATTATTTTACTGTAGTGTTAGAGCTATACAGAATGTTTGATGACAGGTTAGGTTGACAAAGCTGTGGGTGTTAGGTGTTAAGTGTTTGTATTAGATGGTAGTGTTCTAGTGTTAAATCAGATAATAGTACTATTGTGTTCATACTATTATTTTAAAGGCGCACAATCCTGCCAGTGTAGTTATCGCTGCTCTAGTCATCGCCATCTTGGTTCGAAGAATCGCATCGGAATCACACACACTAAAAATGCTTGTGTATAATGTAGTACGTCCTGCCTTCGCCAAGCCAGCTGATCGCTGCCGATCGTGACGTCACGAAAGTGGGCGGAAACAGCAGCCGAACCTTAGAGCCGAACTGCGATTGGTATTACTTCGGCACATGTATGCGATAATCAGCATTGTTCGGGCATTCGGAACATGCCATCTGCGTAAGAGCCGTATTCTGTTG
The DNA here is from genome assembly GCA_037976565.1 of Mesocentrotus franciscanus. NCBI lineage: Eukaryota > Metazoa > Echinodermata > Echinoidea > Camarodonta > Strongylocentrotidae > Mesocentrotus > Mesocentrotus franciscanus. The sequence goes on from CP137684.1 coordinate 7,611,918, forward strand.
GTGTTAATAGGCAGCTATAGCACCGTCCGCCAGCGCGTACGTCTTTAAGGTATATGATAGACAGATTGACAAAGGTATATTGCTAGCGTTGTATAAGACCATAGTGTAAGTTTTAGTGTTAGATGAGATACTAGTGTTAGACCATATCTCTAGCTCTAGGTTTAAGGAATATGGGTTAAAGTAGATAGTTTTCTTTTACACATAATAACAACCAAACAATATGTTTTCCTACTTTAAAAATTGGTGTATCCCAAACTCTTAGGCCCTGATCCCTCGGCTGATTGCAGTGGTCAACGGAAGAATCAACAACCAGCTCAGCCTGGGTTACGACGTCGGCAAGGGCTACATCATCGGTGAAGAGGAAGTGGGCAAGATCATCGATCACATGGTTGACAACAAGAAGATCCTGAGAGAACTCAAACATATCTCAGAGACCGGAAGACTCCAGGTGGTCAAGGAATTAGGTAGGGTCAGGAATTTAGTCTGTTTTAAGTCTTGCAGGACAGGGAAATAATTTTAAAAGACACTTACTCCAGGTTTTTTCTCAACAACGATATAGGTTTAGGATAGGATTCAGACTTGTGCACATATCCCATGGTAAACTACTTTTTTTTGTGTGTGTGTGTGAGTGTGCGTGTGTGTCTTTGTGGCATGTTTGTGGTGTGTGTTTAGTAAATAAATGGCAAATGGGAATGAAAGGTGTAGCTGTGCCCATCAAGGTCCTATGCTACCTCATGTGCATATATACAGTATGTGTGTTATAAGGTTCAACAAATGTGAAAATTCATAAGTTTATGGTTTCACCATGTGGGTAGTCCTGAAAAGACTGTGTTTGAAAGGGGGAGAGAAAAGAAAAGGAAGTGAGAGCGGGATTTCTTTCAGATTCGTCCTCTGAATAGAGGACTACTTGATCTCATGAGGATAGAGGTAGAAAGATTAAGAGCAGCATTCTTTCGTGAGTGGATCAAGCCCTGAGAAAGACTTGTGAACAGAGAGAGAGATCAAATTTTCACATCCCAAACAGGTTGACTGATTATAATCGAGAGTGTGATGTGTAGTATGCTCGAGTATGCTAAAAAACGTGCAGGTGAGCATGTCTTATGGGTACTACATGTAGGTTTAGGTATAACGTTTGCTCCAGGGTTCAAGTACACAATTTTCTTAGTAATATTCCTCTGATCTCTCACAGGCCTTCTACAGCGAGATCACCCAGGCATTGCCGTGTCAGTCAAGACTCGTCAGGCTATACGCACCGTTCTCAACCACTCCCGTGAGACTATCCATGACCTCCAGGGGGCGGGCTTGCTCGATGAGATGGAAGCTCACAAACTGGAATTGGTCAGTCGCTGACATACTGTCATGTTCACACTATTTAGCTATAAAGCTACGTTCACACAGCACCATCATAGTCTTTAACTTTGAGTTTCCATGATCTTGTTTATATAAGCAACCCACAAATAACACACGTTCACACGGCTCCAAAGCAGTGATTGCTTAAGAATTTAGATTAAAATCCAGCAAAGCAGACAGACGCAAATACCAGCTGGCAAAACCTCAAAGTTAATTGCTTCAAATTTTATCTAGTAACTTGTCAGATGTCTCGGTCATGTTATCATTGTAGTGTCTGCACATTTCAATCTGTGGTGCATTAAGCTTTGAAACTGTACTTATTTCCCTTTGTTAATTTTGTTTTGTATTCTTTTTGAATAAGAAATTTCTTTTTAAAATAATTTTTTTGTTAAATATCCAGAGGGTTGAGATCAAGATGAAGAGATTGATGAACGCTCCATCCAGTATTCCTCCTCCGCCTCCTGAAAACCTTCTCAAGAACGTTTCATGGCTAGCCGGAGACGAGAAACTCATCAACTTCATCAAGGTAAGATCTGTGCACTCGCAAGCGGAACATAGTAATTGGTTGTTATCACTCTCAGCCATGTCTTTCATGCATTAGTTTGTTTTCTTTTCTCTGTCTCTCATTCTCTCTCTCTCTTTCATTCTCTCTCTCTCTCATTCTCTCTCTCTCTCTCATTCTCTCTCTCTCTCTTTCTCTCATTCTCTCTCTTTGTCTCTCATTCTCTCTCTTTGTCTCATTCTCTCTCTCTTATTCTCTCTCTTTCTCTCTTTCTCTCTCTCTCTCTTTTTCTCATTCTCTCTCCCTCTCTCTAGCTGTACAAGGTTTTTTTACATACCGCTGTAAATTTTTTTTTTTAAGGTGAAGCTTTTCTTTCAGTCTCTCCATTCCTGTTTAAGGCCCTATCTCACTGAGCGGCGAATGCTTACGAACGTTGCGAATTTGGATTCGCCAACTTTTCTGACGATTGTTGGCGAAAAATAGGGACTTTTAGCGATGTTTAGCGACGATTAGCAACATTTGAGCTAATGTTTGCGAAAGGCAGTTAGCGACTATTAGTCTCTGTAAGCAAATGTTAGCGACGGTTTTTTGCTAAGATTAGCAACTATTTGCCAATTATGGGCGACAGTTTTTTGCGAAGATTAGCAACTATTTGCCAATTCTTTGCCACTATTGTTTGGGACCTTTTGCTAACTCCTGGTACTCAATAAGTGATTTCAAGTTCGGTGTTGAAAGCTGGTGTTGGTGTTGTGAGAACACCAACATCAGCTACAACACCGAACTTGAAATCATGCTGGTGTTGAGGTTGACCTCGGAAAATATGACGCATTTCCGGTAGTCTGTGTTGAGGGCTGGTGTTGAATGTCGTCTGCTGAACCGAGTATCGCGGTTGGTGTTGACGATTTCCGTATAATTTTCCCATTCACCAACACCAGCCCCTAGGGATTGGAAAATTCATGATTTCAAGTTTGGTGTTGGTGTTGGTGTTGCAGTATACCGCAGGTAACTATGCGTGCATCTGTCACAAATCTCACGATCAAGCCAAGGTAAAATCCGGGGTAAAATCCATTTTCCAGAGTCAAAACAACTGTAAATTACGGAAGCTATATACCGTATTTGCCGGCGTAAAGGCCGCAGTATTTTCCCTTCCGAAAATATCAAAAAGTCTGGGTGCGGCCAATCCGCAACAACAGTAAAAAATCGGCTGTTAAAACAGCACATAATTTTGCACATATGGGACTCCCAACGGTACAATGACTAGATCTATACCAGTAATGGTACAGGACATTTCTAGATTAACTCCACACATCTTACTGACAATTTCATGTTGCATTATTGACATGAAGTCTAAAATAAACTTCATAACTTATTTTCTAACATAATCTACCGGTAGATCTAGATCTAAGTTCGTGCCATTGCATCACTAAAAAGTAAAACTTACTAAAAGAAGGGACCGTTACGGAGCTAGCTGCCGCGCAACGCAACTGCGCATCTGGCCAAAGTCGCAATTTCGTATTACACCGCACATCGTGGTAGGGGTATACATGTATGTAGGATACCAAATCTGCCTGCGATACAGTACTAGCTTAAAACCGATGAAGATTTGCTAAATTATACGATCATTTTTTAGGTAAACTTCCTGTAAATTTATAAGAATATTGATGAATTTGGTATCAGTTTGTAAAAAAATAGTGTTCTACAAGAAAATTACGATTATTTTGTTTGGTCCGTTTGGTTTTATGCCTCCGCTACAACGTAGCCGGAGGCATTATGTTCGGGTTGTCCGTCCGTCCGTCGCACGCATGCGTGCGCGTACGTCGTCCGGCGCACGTCCCGTTCGTGATCGCGTTATCTCAAGAACCAATTGATGGATTACCGCCAAACTCGGGTCATGTATGTATCTTGCAGAGCTAATGAAGTGATTAGATTTTGGGGTCACGAGGTCCAAGGTCAAAGGTCACAGGGCTCATTATGTATGCAAAAATAGCTCGTGATCGCGTTATCTCAAGAACCGATTGATGGATTACCGCCAAACTTGGGTCATGTATGTATCTTGCAGAGCTAATGAACTGATTAGATTTTGGGGTCACGAGGTCAAAGGTCAAAGGTCACAGGGCTCATTATGTATGCAAAAATAGCTTGTGATCGCGTTATCTCAAGAACCGATTGATGGATTACCGCCAAACTTGGGTCATGTATGTATCTTGCAGAGCTAATGAACTGATTAGATTTTGGGGTCACGAGGTCAAAGGTCAAAGGTCACAGGGCTCATTATGTATGCAAAAATAGCTCGTGATCGTGTTATCTCAAGAACCGATTGATGGATTACCGCCAAACTTGGGTCATGTATGTATCTTGCAGAGCTAATGAACTGATTAGATTTTGGGGTCACGAGGTCAAAGGTCACAGGGCTCATTATGTATGCAAAATAGCTTGTGATCACATTATCTCAAGAACCGATTGATGGATTACCGCCAAACTTGGGTCATGTATGTATCTTGCAGAGCCAATGAACTGATTAGATTTGGGGTCACGAGGTCAAAGGTCACAGGGCTCATTATGTATCCTAAAATAGCTCGTGATCGCGTTATCATTAGAACCAACAGATGGATTACAATCAAACTTGAATTTTAAAAATTGCTTCCATTTTGGTTTGTAAAATTGCTCTATGGCGGAGGCATCATCGACTGCGCGCAGTTGAAGTTCCATCTAGTTTTCCTTTGGTTTTTTTTTTTTTTTCCTCTACAAAATGTCAAAGTTGGGGGTGCGGCCTATGCGGCGCTGCCTTATAGCCGGCAAATACGGTATGTTTTTCACGAGAAATGATATTTCTCTATTAATTTTTTAATATGACTTTACATTTGATATTCGATATGATGTAATTTTATTGGAATTTCTGAAAGGATTATGCTTTTATCGCAAGACTTTTCGCCTGTAGAGTATGACGTCACTCGGTGTTGAGGCTGGTGTTGAGCTATCGACAACGCGATCGGCATCGTCCTTCTAAACTGACCGTCGGTGTTGGAGCTCGGTTAAGCAGCCTTTCCACGCTCTCAACACCAACACCAACACCGAACACCGTACTTGAAATCACTCAATGGGTCGATTTTATATAGGAACCATTATGGGCGTGGTCGCTAGCATTGGGAATCAAAAAGAACTTCAGCGACACCTTCTTACAAGCGTTTGCAAAGGCTTACGACTGTTTTACAAACGCTTACAACTGTTTGCAAACGCTTGCCACTGTTTGCGGAAAATTAAATTCGCAAAGAAATTTTGAACATGTTCAAAATTTCTTTGCGACAAGAAAAACTGTTACGCCAATGAAAACTGTTTGCGAACTTTCTTGCAACCTTTTACAACCTTTTACGAACCCTGGCGAAACCCCAAATTCGCTATGTTCGCAAGCATTCACCGCTCAGTGAGATAGGGCCTGAGATAGGGAAAATTATCTTTAAAATCCTTCAATTGGCCGCACAATGAGAGGTTCATTCAAAATCATTGGGTTAAAAAAAATTAAAATCGGCAATGCTTTTATATATCGATTTCAGATACATTTACATTTTATTCGTTCAATGTAGCAATAAAAGCAAAATATTATTGTTGCCAATTTGAAGAACAAAATGTGATAAATTTAGCCCTTATGTCCTGCAACAGATAATATTGGTTTAAAAATACTTTGTGATTGTTGATTTGTTGTAATCAATTTGTATTTGAGGTAGGTCTATAACACTTTGTACATGTATCTATTTTGAAATTTATGCTGTATGCTTCTTTTTTCTTTCCTTTTTGTTTTTGTATATTTGTTGTTGTTTTCCCAACAAATACTTTTTTAATGAAGTAAAAGTGATATAAAAACAACAAAGATGAGCTTTAAGATAAGGGTTATCATTTTCATTTGTTTATGTTTCAACCAGGCCTGTGCAAGCCTGCTTCACTTTGACTATGGTGAAGTGATTGTGAGAGAAGGTGATGAGTCTGATGGCCTCTTCCTTATTGTATCAGGACTCGTCAAGGTAAGCAAAACATGACAGACAAACAATCAAAAGCAATATCCCAAACCTCTCTCTCTGACGTACATTTCTTCTGTCATTCTTTCGCTTCATACATTCTGTCCGTCCTTTCCTTCTTTTTTGTCTCTCTTTCTCTCATGTTCCTTTCTCCTGTCATTTTTTCACTTCATACATTCTGTCAATCCTTTCTTCCTTTTCTGTCTCTCTTTCTCTAATGTTACTTTCTCCTGTCATTCTTTTGCTTCATACATTCTGTCAGTCCTTTTCTTCTTTTCTGTCGCCTACTCATCCTCTTGTGTTGTTACTGTTTCTTTTCTGACCTTGATTTCTCACTCTTCCGTTACCTATTCCTCCACTTGTCTCCTATTCTTTCTCTTGTTCTCTTACTGTGTCTCACTATTCCTCTTTCCTTCTCTCCATTTCCTCTTTCTTGCTTCTCTTTCTCATCTTCATCCTCTAATTTAAGCCATTTCATTCCTTCTTCACTTACCTTCTCTCACTCATCTGTTCTCCTCTGTCTCATCCCTTCTATCTCACCTTCTCTTTACCTTTCTTCCTTCTTTATATGGCTGTAGTGCTTTCCTTGAGCATGACAACCCTCCCGTGACTGCTGGCACCGATGAGAACAAGCTCTTAATTCTCTCTTCTCCTTCTCATATTCATCCTCTAATTCTGATGCTCATTGCTTCTATCTCACCTTCTCTAGCTCTACGGCTTTAGTGGTTTCCTTGACCATGACAACCCTCCCGTGACTGCTGGCATCGAAGAGAATGAGGTCTTTGAAGACTACCTGACTGTGGGTAACGTCATCGGTGAGATGGGTGTCCTCACAAAGAAACCTCGCAATGCAACAGTCGTCTGTGAAACAACAGTGCAGGTGAGATACAAACATGTATACCCCCCTCCCCAAACAAAAACAAAATGAAATGTTTGATATGAGAAAAATTTTAATGTCCATTTCTAATGAGCATAATAATTTCATTCATACCATGTTAACCCTATATAGCCCGGGCTATTTTGAAGCTGCATAGCCAGGGGGAGGGGGGAGGGCTAATTTGGCCCCCCCCCCTAAGATCTTGGCTGTGAAACGGCTGATCGCCATGAAAATTTGCATGCATGTCAAGTGAAGTGTATAGAATACTATGGAAATTTCAAATTTTTTGAAAAATTCACTCATTTGTATATTTATGGTAATTTATGCAAAAAGGTCATAAAATTCACATTTTTATCCATAAATCATATATTCTTCATATTAAAACATTCGTTTTCACTAAATATATATTATTTAGACCATCTGGAATAATAATACAACCAATAAATTTGGAAGAGCCAGGTTATTCCTTTGGTTATGCCTCCACTACAAAGTAGCCGGAGGCATTATGTTTTCTGGTTGTCCGTCCGTCCGTACGTCTCGTTCTCGTGATCGCGTTATCTCAAGAACCGATTGATGGATTACCGCCAAACTTGGGTCATGTATGTATCTTGTAAAGCCAATGAACTGATTTGATTTTGGGGTCACGAGGTCAAAGGTCACAGGGCTTATTATGTATGCAAAAATAGCTTGTGATCGCGTTATCTCAAGAACCGATTGATGGATTCCCGCCAAACTTGGGGCATGTATGTATCTTGCAGAGCCGATGAACTGATTAGATTTTGGGGTCACGAGGTTAAAGGTCAAAAGTCACAGGGTTCATTTTATATGCAAAAACAGCTCGTGATCACACTATCATTAGAACCAGTGGACGGATTACCATCAAACTCAAGACATGTATGTATCTTGCAGAGCCAATGAACTGATTAGATTTTAGGGTCATGAGGTCAAAGGTCAAAAGTTGTGGGGCTTATTACATGTATGTATTAAAATAGCTTGTTATCGCATTATCTTGAGAACTGATAGACAGATTACCATCAAACTCAAGACATGTTTATGTATCTTGCAGAGCCAATGAACTGATTAGATTTTAGGTCATGAGGTCAAAGGTCATTGGGCTCATTATGTATGCATATAAATAGCTTGTGAGCGCATTATAATTAGAACCGACAGATGGATTACTATCAAACTCAGCACATGTATCTTGCAGAGCCATGAACATGAAAAATAGCTTGTAATCACGATATTCTGAGAACCCGTAAATGGATTACAATCAAACTTATATATTAAAAATTGCTTCCGTTTGGTTTGTAAAATCGCTCTATGGCGGAGGCATCATTTTTGACTGCACGCAGTCGAAGTTCCATCTAGTTATCTTTTGTTTTGATAATTTCTTATTTATTTCTTTGTTTTTTTAACTTATGTATTTTATTGTTTATGTTGTTTTATTTCATTTCTAACTACAATTCAACTATTTTGACCCCCAAAACAAACAACTAAACTATAAACAAGACCAAATAACCTTCTTTTTTTTTTAATCTCTTTTTTTGGAAAAATGATATTTCCATATGTTTTGTACACAAATCACGAAAATGAACGATTTTCAGGCTGACATGCAAAGACAAAAGGTCACGTTACTTTGTAACGGTTAGTCTGATTTTCAAAAATTTGTTTTAAAGATGCGCAAGACTAAAAAAATAGTCACCAAGCGGCGGGCGTCATCCTTACGCGTTCCCGAACAATCAGAAAAATCGGAAGGGGAGGGGCTGATTAGGTTAAGCCCACTACACTTTACATGATCTGACTACAATCCGATTTGGAAGAATATAGCTTTTTATTTGAATATTGATACTTCTAAAATCTTAATGATTAAGGATCCGAATGGTCATACGACATATAAAATCTAAATTAAAGGGATTTGATGCTTCTTGAGAGGAAAATCTAAATTGGCTCAGAATCGTAATGACTTCAGACCAGTTGTGCGATGGTCTACGGTTTAAAATCGATTCGGCTTTTATTTTGACTAGTAGAGTTGAATACACTAAAATTCTGGTTGTTGATATTCTTATCATTATTTAGAACCTAAATCAGGAAGATGATGTTTGTTTAGATTTCTGTTTCTAATTTAATTCACATTTCTTTGAAAATCTGAATACAGGAGGATTGGATATTGTGCGGTGGGTACTTCTAAAAAGGGTTGATATCATCTTTACGACACGAGAGACTTAAAAGCAGTTCCACAGCATTATCACAACCTTTTAGACTAATTTCCTAACATGTACATGTATTCTGAAAAATTAAATAGCTATTCTTGGAAATACAAATAATAAAACCTAAGTTATGGTAGAGATGTGACAAAATGGGGGCATCTCTCAAATGGTATCTCTTAAGATTACAGCATATCGGTGATGACATTTCCACAACGCCAAAAGTAGAAATAAATTGGCTAAATATCAAAAAAACAAGTATTCCATGTTGACGCTGTAACTGTTTATATGATATAAAAATAGAAGTACACGTAGCCAGACAAGGCAGCCATGTACCTTCAACTTGGGATGATATCTTTTTACTAATGGCAAGATTAGACCCCAGATTTCTGCATTTCTAATTTTCTAGGTATACTTCATCACTGCCGAGGACATGAACGTTGCCATCGATACATTCACCCTCTACCCATCACTGGAGTATCGTCTGTGGCGTGTGGTGGCCATCAGAATCGCCACCCCACTCATCATGGAACAGATGGCTTTTCAGGTAGGCATGGTGATATTTACAATGATGATAGTGGTGATGATGATGATGATAATAATAAGTATTGTCTGTGTGGTGGCCATCGGAACTCTACTAATCAACATAAACAGATGCCCTAGCTATCTGATAGCTGGACCTTCCCACACCCCTTCCTTCCCTTATCTTCAAACCATTGCTATCAACTTGTATTCAACTCGCACGTAGATCCTGATCAAATAATGGGTCAAATGCGGTTGAATACAAATAAGTTGTATAATGAACTCATTTGCATGAACCATGTGTATAATGATAGTAATAGAAATTATAAGAAGGAGAAGAAGAGGGAGGAGGAAGAGAAGAATAATAAGAACAAGAAGAACAAGAACAAGAACAAGAAGAAAAAAAAAGGAGGAGAAGAAGAAGGAGAAAAAGAAGGAGAAAAAAACAGAAAAAGAAAAAGATGAAGGCTGAAAATAATACAAGATAATATTTATCATGATAATGCTGATGATGATTAAAACAATGCTGCTAATTATGATGATAATAATGATGTTGATGATTGATAATGATAATGAGACCACAAAATTAAAATTCTCTACCATATTCAAACAATGTCCTTACATTTATATTTTAATTTGGCAATCTATCAATCAATCGAATTTCCAGTTCTTCAATTATTCAATGAGTCAATCAATTGATTGCCTAATTAGTGAGTAAATCAATAAATTCACCTTTCTATCCATTTTTTAATGCAATAATTACAATGTATAGCGCTTAACGTGGTATTAAGTGCTATTCAAATTTGACTATTAGGTTATTATTTTAATCTGCCAATTTTTCAACGGTTCACATAGGGCTGGACGCAGGAGAAAGTTAAGTTACATCTTGAGCGGGGCTACCTCGTTGATCTAGTTGAGTCTCATTATCAATTCAACATCGACGCAACCCTGGAAGATGTCATTCTTATCAATGTAAGTTGCTCTCTTATAAGTACTACATTCAATCCTGATAATTATATTAAAGTTTAATCGTACTTAAAGAAGAAAAATTGAGGGTATGGCTTACAATGCTCCACAAATGAAGAGATTCAGATCCCTCGTTTTATCATACACTCTGCATTCATGAGCTCATGTTCCAGTGCAAATGTTATGTTGCCAATTTAAAGAAGAAAATCTTAACGGCTATAAAATACATTTGATTTTTAAATCTTGTCTCTTAGGGTACCGCTTACAATGCTCACATATGTGGAAGGTCCAGAGTCCGTGCCTAATCCCCCGTTACGTTTACAAGCTCAGGTTCCAGAACAAATATTGTGTTGCCAATTCGAAGAAGAAAATATTAACGTTTATAACATTTATTTGATTTTAATCCTGTCTTTTAGGGTACGGCCTACAATGCTCACACGCGTGAAGAGATCCAAAGTCCCTGCCTCATCCCACGCTCCGTTCACAAGCTCACGTTTAACTACACAGCCATGGAAGAGCCACGCCTCTTTGTGGTACGAAACGCCGAATACAATGGACCTATTCTGGACGGGAGACTAGATGTGGACAGCAAACGGTCTCTGGTGAGTTTTCCCAATTTCATTTGGTGATTCAATTGCAAGTTCTGGGAAATACAAAATGATATTCACTGAAAAATAGATTAGACTTTGTTAATTGTAACCATTTAATGTAATGACAAACTCATTAAAAAATTAAAAGCAGGGGCCTGTTTCATGAAACCCGTTTTCAATAACAAGTGTTATAACTCTCTGAAAACGTTGCTCACAGCCAATGAAATGCAGTTATTTCAGTAGCTTGTAACAATTATTTTGATGTGCTATTGATAACAGGTTTTATGAAACCAGTCCCAGATTGAGGTAAGCATAAACGAATCTTGTAATATACTTGCAATACATGTGCATTTTGCAAGAAAATATATGTATATATTTATACATGTATATGTACATTTCTGTTATCTTGATTTCAAAGATATATATAGGATTTGATAGGACTTGAAGCTGTAAGTTGCTATTTTGTAGTCGTCCTTTTGCTTAAAGATGCACCGAGATATCACAACCACAAATCTTCCAGTTTTGGACAGGTTGCCATCATATGATTGAAGCAGTACTGTGTGGTCCTTTAGATAGAACTTCAAGCTATAAGTTTCTAGTTGAAACTTTACTGAAACATCCAATCTAAAATCTCAATCATTAGTCTTCTTGTTCCTGACAGATTTCCATCACAGAAATGTCTTCCAACATGTGCTTGAAGCACGCTGCCGAGCTCCGTCAGAAGAACTCCAAGCTGATGCTATCCAGGAAAGGCAGTAGCGTTGCCAAGGACGAAGAGGACAACATACCCACCAACTCTGATGTGGAGCAGGCAGCTGGGCCTCCAGCACGG